>CM064511.1:36061262-36373762 GCA_032716605.1 Paralithodes platypus
TCTGCTGTCTGTTGCATATACGCATTCGTGTTATAGATGATTTTAAGGGTTTCGATGGCACAAGAGATTTGACAGATCTTATCAAACACGTACTGATTACGAAACAAACATTATCAGATTATCCATTATCGGTATTCCAAACACGGTCACCCTCGCAACTGGAGCCAAGGGTTGCCAGAACGTGCCAAGTCACACAGGTTATTGTAATCACCATCATCTATAATGCACTATCTTACCATACGACACGAAACATTTTATGTGTTCTCATGTTCTGCTGTCTGTTGCATATACGCATTCGTGTTATAGATGTTTTTAAGGGTTTCGATGGCACAAGAGATTTGACAGATCTTATCAAACACGTACTGATATACGAACAAACATTATCAGATTATCCATTACAATTATTTCCATATATAAAGAGATGTTTCTGGTCGAATTAATGAATGTAATTGATGTATTGTATGGTCGATTTCAGAGTTTGTTTTGTATAAATGGTACTGTATGGTGGACTGCTGCAACTTAGGGGGTGTGTCATGCATGGTACATAAACAGTCACATGAGCGGCGTATTTTCCGGCAACTTGTTTTCCTCAATTCTGGTCTGGCAGCTTCGGAGATCAACTTGCGTGATAATTCTGTCACCTAAACAAATCGACCTTCAGTCTGATCGTCGATGGCAGAGTAAAATTAATAAAATTGCTTATCAAAGTGGGCTTTATATAGCGCTCGTGTAAATCCGCCGTAGGGTCGAGAAAACAGGGAGAGAGAGATTGATTTTGATCTTGCCCCGAGGGGCGAGGTTATTGAGCAGCGCCCCCCATCCTGTGAGGGGACTACCACTAGTAAGGCACTATTAGGTGTCTTTTTACTGCTCAAAGAGCCATTATTCCACTGAAACCACAGCATCGTCGGGAGAGAGAGGTGTGTGTGTGTGTGGGGGGGGGGGGGGGGAGGTTAGAGTGGGATCGTGTTTAACCCCTTCTGCTACCAGCGGCGTCTTTATTTAGTCTATTTCTAGCTAAATTAAGACGATTTTGTGCTGTTTAGGAGAGCCCTTTAGTAGTACAAATAGTTAATTAAGTGACATAGTTCGAAGCCTGTTAAATGCTGGAGGCCCTTTGCAAATGAAGACAATCGTCTAATAGTAGGCCTAGCCATAGTAAAGTTAAAAGGACATCACCGGTACTTAAGGGGAGATGGGCCGGTTTTCTGGACCACTTTCTCCCTCATGTTTAGCCCCATTAGTTTTCAGATTTAAGATGTTTGCCCCATTATTTAGTCGATTTTAAGACCTTTCGCCCCATTTCTTTGTCAATGCTTAGACCTTTCGTGTTATTTAGGTGTCGATTTTTTCCCTGGCGAACGATAGTGAGCCTGTAACGTTGGAAGAACCGGCCTTCGGCCGGGCATTTTTCTACCGAAAAATTTACAAATTAATCTAGAAGGGGGATCTAATGGATTTTTTTTTTTTTTTTTTATGGAGGTCTAGGGAGGATACTAGAAAAATAATGAATACATGCAAAAATTATGGAGGTCTAGGGAGCAAACTAGAAAAATAATGAATACATGCAAAATGATGGGAGGTCTAGGGAGGAAACTAGAAAAATAATGAATACATGCAAAAATTATGGAGGTCTAGGGAGCAAACTAGAAAAATAATGAATACATGCAAAAATTATGGAGGTCTAGGGAGCAAACTAGAAAAATAATGAATACATGCAAAAATCGTCCAAAAAGGTAGTCATCCCCCCTTAAGGTGGTAGTGGTTATTAGTTGGTCTATTTGTTATATATTTTTTTTTCCTCGCTACACCTCCATCAAGCTTAGAAAATACCCCCTATAGACCCCCCATGAAGATGAATGTGTACGTTTTCGGTAGAAAAATGTGCAGTTCCTCCTAGAATTACAGACTGGTTATTGCTCGCCAGGAAATAAAAATCGACACCTACTGTAAATCGCACGAAAGGTATTTATTTCGACAAAGAAATAGGGCGAAAAGTCTTAAAATTGCCAAACTAATGGAAAGAACGTCTTAAAATGTAAAAGCCAATGGGACTAAACATGAAGGAGAAAAAAAAAAAACTATACAGTAAGTAGCACCAGCGAAATTGCCAATAATCTTGACCCATTACCTTCTTATAACTCAAAATGAATGAAAACAATCAGGCTGAAATTCCTCTCATCTAGAAAGAGTCCACCAGGTAATTGGTGTGGATATACAGTATTTACAGCCAGTGTGCTCTAGTCCCTTTTGAATTACGAAGAGGTCAGTGATCCAGATTTTTGTCAAGTTCGTTAGCGCTACCTATACCATACCCCCCAGAAGGAGTTATAGGGAATATGTCTGGTGTATATAGACCTACTGTATTATCTTAGCGACGGCAGCAGCAGGTTACTTACTACGAGTTCACCGCAGTTCTCGGGCAGTGGGATGTGCGGGTGGTTGTGTGTGTGTGGGGGGGGGGGGGGAGAGAGAGAAAGAGAGGAATGCAGGAGAGAAATGTGTGGTTGTGGGAGAGAATTACAGGAGAGAATTGGGTGGTTGGGGAGAAAATTACAGGAGAGATTGGGTGGTTGTGGGAGAGAACTATAGGAGAGAATTGGGTCGTTGGGGGTTGGAGGAGAAAATTACACGAGAGAATTGGGGGGTTGGGGAGAGAATTGGGGGTTGGGGGAGATAATTACAGGAGATAATTGGGAGCTTGGGAGAGAATTACTGGAGATAATTGGGGGGTTGGGGAGAGAATTGGGTGGTTTGGGGAGAGAATTGGGGGGTTGGGGAGAGAATTGCAGGAGAGAATTGGGTGGTTGGGGGAGAGACTTGGGGGGTTGGGAGTAGAGAATTGGGTGGTTGGGGGAGATAAATATAGGAGAGAATTGGGGGATTGGGGAGAGAATTACAGGAGAGAATTGGGTGGTTGGGGGAGGGAGGATTACAGGAGAGAATTGGGGGTTTGGAGAGAGAAGTACAGGAGATAATTGGGTGGTTGGGGGAGAGAATTGGGGGAGATAATTTGGTGGTTGGGGTGAGAATTGGGTGGTTGGGGGAGAGAATTGGGTGGTTGGGGTGAAAATTGGGGATTGGGGGAGATAATTATGGGGTTGGGGGGAGAGAATTATGGGGTTGGGGGGAGAATTACAGGAGAGAATTTGGTGGTTGGGGGAGGGAGGATTACAGGAGAGAATCGGGTGGTTGGGGAGAGAGGAATATAAAGTATGATCATAACATATTAACCCCTTCAAGATTATCACGCTTTTATTTTTTTATTTTTTTATTTATTTATTTTTTTTTTTAAATGAGCGCTTTAGTTATCCTTGGGCTATTTTATTCGGCTTAACCCCTTCTGTACCGGTGGAAGTTGTTTCAATTTTATTCTAGCTATATTTAGACGATTTTATGCAGTTTAAGAAGGATCTGTGGTAGCAAAAAGGGTTAAGCGAGATAGTTCGAAGCTTGTTAATTGGTGGAGGCCCTTTTTAAACTGAATAATATCGTATAATAGTATCCAGAATGAAGTTAAAAGGACGGCACTGGTACTGAAAGGGTTAAAACATAATATTATATTACCCGCAAAGGAGTAGCCAAAATTTGTATCATCTTAGGATGATACCCTTTAATCATTCAAAATTCTCAGCCCAACCATTGCTAATCACCCATCGTACGTCGGTTGCAATGGCTAAGTATCTCGGAGTAACAAGGCAATAACAATAGGGTGTGAGATGGATTGTGTTATTATTAAAATGCCCCAGAACGAGAAGCCCACCACAGAAGCCATGAACGAACACCACACAGAAACACCAAGGGAAAGGTCCACAGAACGAAAGGACCAGCTGAACGAGCCAGCCATTTCAGACAGGCCCAAGCCCGCAGGGCTAAACAGCTCCAGGACACACCCATTTACCTTTTCTAAAACTGACCATTTTCCACACCTCACGTACACTAACCCCCTCGTGTCCTACACTCCTAACTACAAAGATGATGTACAGGAATATACATTCATATTAAAAACACCCATGCCTGTCCCGACGTTGAGCCAATGCCAACACATCAGACAGCCATAATTATATCTATGCATGTTCTTGCATCCGAGAAGTAGATGTTATATATCTTAGAAGTTAAAACACCCACGCCTGTCCCTAGACCTCGTATATCATTTTCCATGACGTGTATAGAGATGTGTATCCCGTGCCCAGTCGCCTCTTGCACTGTTCCTCTAGTAACTAAGTCTATAATATTAACTGCCACCAGCATTGATACGACATAGCGGCACTGTCCTTGCTACAAAGATGATGAATAGGAATATACATTCATATTAAAAACATGCCCTGTCCCGACGGTGAGCCAATGCCAACACATCAGACAGCCATAAATATATCTATGTATGTTCTTACATCCGAGAAGTAGATGTTATATATCTTAGAAGTTCAAACACCCACGCTTGTCCCTAGACCTCGTATATCATTTTCCATGACGAGTATAGATATATGTAACCCGTGCTCAGTCGCCCCTTGCATTGCTCCTCTAGTAACTAAGTATTAATATTAACATTCCCTAACATCTTGTCTTGCCAGACTAAGCTTCTGAAGACCCATCGCCCCATAAATCTATGTATGCAATCCTTAGGTTAAGTATTTTTATCCGCCATTGTGTTCACCTTTTTCCATTTACTTTCCACAATTGTCATACGTCTTCCCCTTGCCTCCTTCGTATCCACAGCCCACACTACGCCAATTTATTTCGTGTCTTACACCTCTTACCCCAACCAGAGATTGTATAAGATAACCTGGTTACCAGTATCTGTCATAAGTACCCCGAAACAATAACTAAGTACCCCTACGAACTGCCGCTGTGGTTGGTATTTTATATTTAATAGAAAACGCAGTTCCCAGGGCCAACGAATAGTATCCATAACCCTCTGACTGATCACATAACTCTATCTTTTCCAGACTCATATACCACCCCATAGTTGCATTCCCCGGTAGCATTTGGCTAACGTATTCTACTGCCTTTTCAAACTTCCATATCAATTGTAGCTAATGCCACCCCCACGCCCAGGGACCTTAGGGGCAAAATTTCCCTGTAGCACTTGAACTCCCCCCCCCCCTCTCATTAAGACACCCGCGCTTCTCGACTCTTGTCCGACCTAGCCTCTCTCTCATACCTCTTGAAGATCCTTGAATTGTCCGTTACTAACGCTCTCCAACCTTTTATATATATACTCCTATCCAGCCTACCTTCACTTAGTAGGCCAGAACAACATTAGAACTTTACTAGCCCCTTGCATGCCATCTATTCTCTTACAACACATTCACATCCCTGCACCCAATGGTCGTCGGTGCGAGGCTAGCCGCCCCGCCAGTAACTAACTTCTATTGCCATACTTCCAGATAAATGTGGCAGAGTTAGCAACCCAGTCTCCACCATATCCAGCAAACCCTACAATTAACAACCAGCCGAGTAAAACCAGCTAGCTAAGGCACCTTCGGTTTTGGTATTAAAGACACTCACATCTGTCTCATACACAGAGGGTTATTACAAACACTGGTGATATGGCAAGCCCCTAGCCACAGCCGCCGGACGACTATATCAGAGAGAGGGCGCCCAGCTCCCCCTTTTTGCCCACCCGAGGAGGGAGACCCCACCCGCGGAGGTATACCTGGCCCTGTTTTGACTTTCGAGTCATTGCCAGGTAGCACAGGAATTCTTCCTATCAATGAACTAACCATGAATGACTAACACCTTTACTAACCTCTATTAACTCACAATAAACCATTTACCTTTCTTGCATGCTCTGATCACTAAATTAGCACCTCAGCTATACCATAGAATGAAGATTGAACAATCTAGAGAGACGCTCCTATCACAGCTGTCCCCATCCTCCTCGCAAAGTAGATCCAGTCTCTCTCCCCTAAATACGTCCAGTATAGCCAAAATAGTACCTCTTACTAAGGCTCAGTTATATGAAAATATAAAGGCTTCCTATCGCCCTGTGCCACAACAGTAAATACCATCTTACCTAGTCCCCATATCTATTGAGAGCTCAATTAAGTCCATAAGACTCGAGATCCCTACTGTCTACAGGGTCCAGAACCGAGCCTATAAATCTAACTCCCGCCCCCAGTCAAATCAGTTGAAAGCTAGACACCAACCAGGGGTCACTACCCTGCAGTTAATTTCTAGCTCTGCCCTTGTGTTGTTCCGGAGTGAGATCCCAGAACCGGCAGACTCCGTGGCAGATTTGGATAGAAGGACCTGCCCACGTATTGAAGAACTTCACACATATGGCCCCCCTGGACGGCCGCGGAACCAGTCGTTAGCCCCCAACATCATGGACGCAAGATAACCAGGACCAGACCCATCAGATACTACCCAAGATTCCCTTTAGCAGTACTACATATTACTGTGCTGTTTTAGATTCACTAATTAATATTTCTACGAAGTGGCTAAGACCTTGCCCAGTGTAATTCATACTTAACCATTCCATTTGGGACGTACTAAGCGATCAGTGCTCTTTAATTAACAGGCGACCTTTACTCTCGTAATTACTTTATTCAGATATTAAAACTCTAGTGATATCTAACGTTCGCCCACTGATTTGCGTTCTATGTATTTCTGAGACAAGGATATAAAACTTAGATCAGTACCCCCTGAGGTTACTAGAATTCCCGTGCTCTAAAAATATGTGTGTCTAATCTAGTCTGTGAACTACTACTTGTGCACCAGAGCTACTAGTAATAAATCTAACAGTGAATATGAATCTATAAGTAACATGATGGTCTTCGGTATAAAACCTGTGAAATCAAAGCCAGTGATCAGAAGATTAATACCTGAACGTTGGAAGTGGGAGACTAGGCTCCATCCAGATCCACTTATGCTAGTGTTGTTCAATTCTATTATATTGTCTTACACAAGTATTCTGCAGTGGTATATCAATAAACGTGATCATGTAACTTGCTACCATGTGTTTCTTTGTGTTCTCTATTCCTCATATCTTGTATTGTGCATGCAGCCTTATATACCCAGTCAATTTAGAACTCACATTACCCAAGTTAAACCTGTAGAAAAACAGGGCATAACATTGGCGGCAGCGGTGGTTCTTGATTCGGATAAAAGGTTGCATTACACTGCAAGTTTGGAACAGTAGAAGCATGGCAACATCGCGAAATCTTCAGCCACTCGCACACATTCCCAAGTATGATGTAAACACATATGATATCACCAGTTACTTAGACATAATAAAGCCAGTGTACGATGTGGTACTTCATAATGACCGCGAAAAAATCGCCATGGCAATTTTGCATATTGTACAGTTGGGAGAAGCCGTTTCCCAACTTGTTGATAAGCCTACCTTTAAAGAATTTATTCACCAAATGGTGACACAGAATACGCCAGAGAGTACCTGGAACCAGTTTCGATCCTTCGTGATCCGGACTTTAGATCCACTTTTGGGTTCCCCCGTCGCCCCCAAAATAATAAAAGTCGACGAGATCAAGTATGAAGGGGATATAAATGTGACCCTCATACAACTCTACAGATACGTGAGGACCACGTATAGCTATGAAGATTACGACCAACAAAATGAACTCTTATTCACCGCATTGTTAAACATCCTCCCACCCCACATCACCGCCCATCTCGATCCGTATGGCTTATTCGAAGAACATATGCTCTCCATCAGAGAAGAATGCCTACGCAGTTCGATGAATCCCCTATCCAACCTTTTAGCCCCTATCCAAGACTCCGTGCAACCCGTCCAAAATGACTTCCGGTGAAAGTCCAACCCCAGTGAACTCTTCCCCCACCAACCCTCCGCAGCCCCCCCCAACAAGCCCCTTATTCTAGCTATGCCTACCTATGTAGGCCTACCACAACATATTTTCCCCATGACCCCAGAAATGTTCAGCTATCCCCCCACCAACAAAATTTCCCTTGTGACAGTTTTCCGTCGGTAGCTTGTGACAGTTTTCAGTCAGTAGCTCCCTTCCACCCCCACACAATTCACACCCCTAGAAAACTTCGAAACCCCACACTTGACTCGCCCTCTCATGTCAAACAAACCCACCAACCCCAGATAACCACTAACCAGACCGTGACTGCCACCAAGAAGATTCCTAAAATTCGTCCTGTTAACAACCCCAAATCAATACATCAGTCCTCTACCAATAACCCCTGTTCTACACCTAACTCTTCCCCCACCAACCCGCCCCCGTCCCCCCAACAAATCCCCTTTCCTAACTCGCTCACCTCTCACCACCCTGACCCTCCCACACGCGCCGTTAACCCTCCCCTCACGCGTGACGACCTAGGGACCCAACTATGTTCCCCCCCTTCCCCCAGAAATACTCAGCTATTCCCCACCAACAAAATCTCCCTTGTGACAGTTTTCCGTCAGTAGCTCCCTTCCACCCCCCCACAATTCACACCCCTAATAAACTTCAAAACCCCACACTTGACTCACCCCCCATGACAGACAAACCCGCCAACCCCAGATAACCTCTAAGCAAACCGTCACTGCCACTGACACACCCCATCACTCTGATCCTCCCACACGCGCCGTTAATCCCCCCCTCACGCGTGACCCCCACCAAAGTGATTTCCCCCCCCTCATGTGTACCGAACACCTGCTCACCAGTCGGTCCCCCACCATCATGAGCCCAGCTAAACTTTCAACCTCCCCCCCTTCACCCTTACCCCCCCCCCCCCCAATTCCCCCCCCAAAGATCCCGCTCGACGAAATACCACTCCCATCCCAATCCAACCACAAAACTTTTTCCACCTTGGCTAAACCCCAAAATACTCTCTCTCTCGCCCCAAACAACATAATCAACCTCTCAACTTCAACCACTCCTCTAAATCCCATCCATGTCTCTCCCGGAAATAAAATCAGTCTAAATTCAACCCCTCTCAAACCACAACCCTGCCTGCCCAGACCCCCCCCACCATCTCCCTATCAAATCCCCACCCCCCCAACCTCCCAACCACCCCCTCATAGTAAACTCTCAACCTTCAGCCTTACTCACCCTTCCCCAAACCCCACTCACGACCACAACTCTCTACACAATTCAACCCCTCCCCAGCACCAACCTCTTCCGCAACAACAACCCCGACTCGACCTGCCCGTTTCATCTTTAAAACCCCCCTATCACTACCCCCGACCGAAACCACTTAGACCCCCCCTCCAAAACTGGCCCCGGGCCAGCTCGCCCCCAGACCCACATTCCTAACGACAAGAACTAACGGTATATCCACCCCGCCCTTCCAAAGTGAAAGTGAACCACCACCACCCGACCGTCACCCAGACTAACGGCGACCCTAAATACCCCCCCCCCCTGATGATGATGAGGATATTATTGTACTAAATTGTTTCGAATGTTTTCAATTCCTAAGCGATTGGGCATGATTCTAATAATTTACATGTTTTCCATATACTGTATATATTATTTTTTTTCCTTAGTCATACTACTTTTCTTGTTACCTACACTTTTCTGACTATCTTTTAAATTTGCTTTATACATTGTTAAACACTTTACCTCTTCTTAATTTCCTGTGTTCTTAATTATCTGTCCTTTCTAAGATTTACATGTTTTCCATATACTGTATATAGTATTTTTTTTTCCCTTAGTCATAATACTTTTCTTGTTAATCTACACTTTTCTGACTATCTTTTAAATTTGCTTTATACATTGTTAAACACTTTACCTCTTCTTAATTTCCTGTGTTCTTAATTGTCTGCCCTTTCTTAAATTTACATGTTTTCCATATACTGTATATACTATATTTTTTTCCTTAGTCATACTACTTTTCTTGTTACCTACACTTTTCTGACTATCTTTTAAATTTGCTTTATACATTGTTAAACACTTTACCTCTTCTTAATTTCCTGTGTTCTTAAGTATCTGTCCTTTCTTAAATTTACATGTTTCCATATACTGTATATATTATTTTTTTCCCTTCGTCATACTACTTTTCTTGTTAACCTACACTTTTCTGACTATGCTTCTTTTTACTTCACCCTTGAGGCTCGAGGACGAGCCTATAATGAAGGAGAGGGAAGTAAAATGCCCCAGAACGAGAAGCCCACCACAGAAGCCATGAACGAACACCAAAGGAAAGGTCCACAGAACGAAAGGACCAGCTGACCGAGCCAGCCATTTCAGACAGGCCCAAGCCCGCAGGCCTAAACAGCTCCAGGACAGACCCATTTACCTTTTCTAAAACTGACCATTTTCCACACCTCACGTACACTAACCCCCTCGTGTCCTACACTCCTAACTACAAAGATGATGAACAGGAATATACATTCATATTAAAAACACCCATGCCTGTCCCGACGTTGAGCCAATGCCAACACATCAGACAGCCATAATTATATCTATGTATGTTCTTGCATCCGAGAAGTAGATGTTATATATCTTAGAAGTTAAAACACCCACGCTGTCCCTAGACCTCGTATATCATTTTCCATGACGAGTATAGATATATGTAACCCGTGCCCAGTCGCCCCTTGCATTGTTCCTCTAGTAACTGAAGTCTATAATATTAACTGCCACCAGCATTGATACGACATAGCGGCACTGTCCTTGCTACAAAGATGATGAATAGGAATATACATTCATATTAAAAAACATGCCCTGTCCCGACGTTGAGCCAATGCCAACACATCAGACAGCCATAAATATATCTATGTATGTTCTTACATCCGAGAAGTAGATGTTATATATCTTAGAAGTTCAAACACCCACGCTTGTCCCTAGACCTCGTATATCATTTTCCATGACGAGTATAGATATATGTAACCCGTGCTCAGTCGCCCCTTGCATTGCTCCTCTAGTAACTAAGTATTAATATTAACATTCCCTAACATCTTGTCTTGCCAGACTAAGCTTCTGAAGACCCATCGCCCCATAAATCTATGTATGCAATCCTTAGGTTAAGTATTTTTATCCGCCCTTGTGTTCACCTTTTTCCATTTACTTTCCACAATTGTCATACGTCTTCCCCTTGCCTCCTTCGTATCCACAGCCACACTACGCCAATTTATTTCGTGTCTTACACCTCTTACCCCAACCAGAGATTGTATAAGATAACCTGGTTACCAGTATCTGTCATAAGTACCCCGAAACAATAACTAAGTACCCCTACGAACTGCCGCTGTGGTTGGTATTTTATATTTAATAGAAAACGCAGTTCCCAGGGCCAACGAATAGTATCCATAACCCTCTGACTGATCACATAACTCTATCTTTTCCAGACTCATATACCACCCCATAGTTGCATTCCCCGGTAGCATTTGGGCTAACGTATTCTACTGCCTTTTCAAACTTCCATATCAATTGTAGCCTAATGCCACCCCCACGCCCAGGGACCTTAGGGGCAAAATTTCCCTGTAGCCCTTGAACTCCCCCCCCTCTCATTAAGACACCCGCGCTTCTCGACTCTTGTCCGACCTAGCCTCTCTCTCATACCTCTTGAAGATCCTTGAATTGTCCGTTACTAACGCTCTCCAACCTTTTATATATATACTCCTATCCAGCCTACCTTCACTTAGTAGGCCAGAACAACATTAGAACTTTACTAGCCCCTTGCATGCCATCTATTCTCTTACAACACATTCACAACCCTGCACCCAATGGTCGTCGGTGCGAGGCTAGCCGCCCCGCCAGTAACTAACTTCTATTGCCATACTTCCAGATAAATGTGGCAGAGGTTAGCAACCCAGTCTCCACCATATCCAGCAAACCCTACAATTAACAACCAGACGAGAAAAACCAGCTAGCTAAGGCACCTTCGGTTTTGGTATTAAAGACACTCACATCTGTCTCATACACAGAGGGTTATTACAAACACTGGTGATATGGCAAGCCCCTAGCCACAGCCGCCGGACGACTATATCAGAGAGAGGGCGCCAGCTCCCCCTTTTTGCCCACCCGAGGAGGGAGACCCCCACCCCCGCGGAGGTATACCTGGCCCCTGTTTTGACTTTCGAGTCATTGCCAGGTAGCACAGGAATTCTTCCTATCAATGAACTAACCATGAATGGCTAACACCTTTACTAACCTCTATTAACTCACAATAAACCATTTACCTTTCTTGCATGCTCTGATCACTAAATTAGCACCTCAGCTATACCATAGAATGAAGATTGAACAATCTAGAGAGACGCTCCTATCACAGCTGTCCCCATCCTCCTCGCAAAGTAAGATCCAGTCTCTCTCCCCTAAATACGTCCAGTATAGCCAAAATAGTACCTCTTACTAAGGCTCAGTTATATGAAAATATAAAGGCTTCCTATCGCCCTGTGCCACAACAGTAAATACCATCTTACCTAGTCCCCATATCTATTGAGAGCTCAATTAAGTCCATAAGACTCGAGATCCCTACTGTCTACAGGGTCCAGAACCGAGCCTATAAATCTAACTCCCGCCCCCAGTCAAATCAGTTGAAAGCTAGACACCAACCAGGGGTCACTACCCTGCAGTTAATTTCTAGCTCTGCCCTTGTGTTGTTCCGGAGTGAGATCCCAGAACCGGCAGACTCCGTGGCAGATTTGGATAGAAGGACCTGCCCACGTATTGAAGAACTTCACACATATGGCCCCCCTGGACGGCCGCGGGAACCAGTCGTTAGCCCCCAACATCATGGACGCAAGATAACCAGGACCAGACCCATCAGATACTACCCAAGATTCCCTTTAGCAGTACTACATATTACTGTGCTGTTTTAGATTCACTAATTAATATTTCTACGAAGTGGCTAAGACCTTGCCCAGTGTAATTCATACTTAACCATTCCATTTGGGACGTACTAAGCGATCAGTGCTCTTTAATTAACAGGCGACCTTTACTCTCGTAATTACTTTATTCAGATATTAAAAACTCTAGTGATATCTAACGTTCGCCCACTGATTTGCGTTCTATGTATTTCTGAGACAAGGATATAAAACTTAGATCAGTACCCCTGAGGTTACTAGAATTCCCGTGCTCTAAAAATACGTGTGTCTAATCTAGTCTGTGAACTACTACTTGTGCACCAGAGCTACTAGTAATAAATCTAACAGTGAATATGAATCTATAAGTAACATTGATGGTCTTCGGTATATAAACCTGTGAAATCAAAGCCAGTGATCAGAAGATTAATACCTGAACGTTGGAAGTGGGAGACTAGGCTCCATCCAGATCCACTTATGCTAGTGTTGTTCAATTCTATTATATTGTCTTACACAAGTATTCTGCAGTGGTATATCAATAAACGTGATCATGTAACTTGCTACCATGTGTTTCTTTGTGTTCTCTATTCCTCATATCTTGTATTGTGCATGCAGCCTTATATACCCAGTCAATTTAGAACTCACATTACCCAAGTTAAACCTGTAGAAAAACAGGGCATAACAATTATTATTATTATTATTATTATTATTTTAAAGGTGAGAATTGTGTGGTTGTAGGAGAGAATTATAGGCGAGAATTGTGTGGTTGTGGGACAGAATAGGTGAGAATTGTGTGGTTGTGGGAGAGAATTATAGGTGAGAATTGTGTGGTTGTGGGAGAGAATTATAGGCTAGAATTGTGTGGTTGGGGGAGAGAATTATATGCGAGAATTGTATGGTTGTGGGAGAGAATTATAGGTGAGAATTGTGTGGTTGTGGGAGAGAATTATAGGCGAGATTCTCGTCTATAATTCTCTCCTACAACCACACAATTCTCACCTTTAAAATAATAATAATAATAATAATAACTTCATTAGGAGAAATGACAGAAAATTATTTAGAAATGTGCAGTACATTAAATAGTCAATTTCTTTCCGTTTTCACTAATGAAAATTTGGCACAGTTTCCAAAAGTCCGTAAGGTATATAGCGATTGTATAGAAATTGGTTAAGTACGGTTACTATAAGTAGAAATGATGTGCTTAAGGAAATTGACAGACTGAAACCTCATAAATCGCCTGGTCCTGATGAGGTATATGCTAGAGTATTAAAAGAATGTAGGGATGAGTTAAGTTACCCATTAACATTTCTATTTAACAAGTCAATCGAGACAGGTATAGTTCCAGAAGCTTTGAAGCTTGCAAACGTAGTTCCGATCTTCAAAAAAGGTAACAAATCAATAGCATCCAATTACCGTCCCATTAGTCTTACATCAATCATAGGAAAGCTACTAGAGTCAATTATTGCTAGTCAAATTAGAAACCACTTAGATACATTTAATTTAATAAATTCTTCTCAGCATGGATTCACTCAGGGACGTTCTTGCCTTACTAATTTGCTTAGTTTTTTCTCAGAGGTATATGAAGCAGTAGATAATGACAAGTCATATGATATAATATATTTAGATTTCAGTAAAGCTTTCGACAGAGTCCCCCATGAGAGATTGATGAGAAAGGTTGAGGCGCATGGAATAGGTGGGGCGTTGTTGGGATGGATTAGGTCATGTCTAATTGGTAGGAAGCAGAGAGTTAGCATAAATGGTACGAAGTCAGAATGGGGAGCAGTCAAAAGTGGTGTCCCCCAGGGATCTGTATTAGGTCCTCTGTTGTTTGTTATATACATAAATGACCTTGATTTAGGTATAACTAGTAGGATAAGTAAATTTGCAGACGATACCAAAATGGGGAGAACAATTGATTCAGATAGAGATATAGAGTGCCTCCAAAGGGATCTAGATACCTTACACGAATGGTCAGTAAATTGGCAGATGAAGTTTAACATTGACAAATGCAAGGTATTAAAGATAGGGAAGATGCATACAAATGTTAAATATAAACTAGCTAATATGGAATTAGAAAACTCGAATTGTGAGAAAGATCTAGGTGTGTTTGTTAGCAATGATTTGAAGCCTAGAAAACAGTGTATTAGCGTTCGAAACAAGGCAAACAGGATTCTCGGGTTGATCTCTAGGAGTGTGAGTAAACAGAAACTGCTGATGTTATCTTAAAACTTTACTTGTCATTAGTGAGACCCCATATGGATTATGCTGTTCAATTTTGGTGTCCTTATTACAGAATGGACATAGATTCATTGGAGAGAATACAACGTAGAATGACAAAAATGATCCATAATATTAGAAATCTTCCGTATAAAGAAAGGTTGAAGAAATTAGGCTTACATTCGTTAGAGAGACGCAGAGTTAGAGGGGATATGATAGAGGTGTTCAAGTGGGTTAGTGGGATTAACAAAGGGGACATGACAAATGTACTAAAGCTCAGTGATAGCGAAAGAACTCGTACCAATGGTTTCAAATTAGATAAATTTTGTTTCAGAAAAGATATAGGCAAATATTGGTTTGGTAACAGAGTTGTAGATGGGTGGAATGGACTACCAAGTGCTATAGTGGGATTAAAAAACGGTAGGGAGCTTTAAGATAAAATTGGATAAGCATATGGACGAGAATGGTTGGGTGTGAAGGGGGATCAGCCGGGTTGAGCCAATCAGCGCTCTGCAGACCCCGTAATCCTGCGTTAATTTCTAACCGTTTTGGTAAGATGATCCTCAGGGTATTAGAGTGTTGAGCCTATAATTGGGCTTTGTAATTGGGGTTGTGTGGGACAGGGATCTGCCTTGCTTAGGCCAATCGGCTTTCTGCAGACTCCCATTTTCTTATGTTCTTATGTTGTGGGAGAGAATTATAGGCGAGAATTGGGTGGTTGTGGGAGAGAATTACTGGATAGTTTTAGGGGGTTGGGGAGAGAATTGGGGGGTTGGGGGATAATTACAGGAGAGAATTGGGTGGTTGGGGGAGAGGACTATTACAGGAGAGAATTGGGGGATTGGGGAGAGAATTACAGGAGAATTACATACTCTCCAGCTTTGTCTTGCTTTGCAAGAAAGACTGGAGAGTGTGGAGCAGGAGATTCAGTGTCTCAAAGATGAAAATTTGGCCTTGAGACTAGCTATGGCGGAAAAGAAGTGTGAGGCTACCGGAAGTGTTCCCAGGGATCGTGAAACCCCTTGGAAAGTGGTGTCAACCAGTGCAACGGCCTGCAAGCTGAAAAGGCAGCCACTCAAGACCCACAACAACTTCAGCACCTTGGCTGATGAGAGTGATGGCGAGGAAGTGGCGATCATCGAGGCAGTGAGAGGGGAGGGGGGGAAGTCTGCTGCTGTTGCTGCTACAACTCCTGCTACACGCCGACAACGGAAAAAAGCTAAGTCTATTTTAATTGTAGGGGATTCAATGATTAAATACCTTGGTAGGGCTACTAACACACATGTTGGTAAAGTTGTCTGTCTGCCTGGTGCCGGAGTCGAGAAGGTGTCAGAAAAGCTAGATGGTGTCATGGAAGCGAGTGGAGAGGACCCCATCATCTTCCTCAACGCAGGGAGCAACGACATTTGGAAATGCAGGACTGAGGAGTTGCTCACCACGTACCAGGAAATGTTGGAGAGGATCAAGGAGAAGGGTGGAGTTCCTGTGGTACACAGTATCCTACCAAGAAGAGGGGTAAGGAAGGAATGGTCCTCCAGGGCTATTGGTGTAAATAGCCGGCTGGAGAAGTATTGCAAGGCAAATACTATTCCATTCCTGGATAACTGGACCCTCTTCTACGGTAAGGATGAACTGTATGCCCAGGATGGAGTACATCTCTCTCGACTAGGAGTTTCGACCTTAGCCAGCTCACTCGACAAGTTTGTTGCGGGGTTTTGTTAATAAACCATAGGTGTGTAAGTAAAATAGAATCCCAGCCACATCAAATTGATAGTAATAACGAACATTCTGATAGCGTAGATGTTCCGTCTAGGTCCAGTAGTTCAACAGGTAAAAATAAATTAGTTAAAAACAATAGAAAAATAGTTGCAAATACAAGTAATAGTTTGAGTGTTTATTATACAAATTGCAGGAGTTTATGTAACAAAATGAACGAACTTAGAGCACTGGTTAGCAAAGAAATATAGACATAATAGCGCTAACTGAAACATGGATTAATACAGAAACCAGGCATTTTTTAGCAGAGTTTGATATACCGGGATATAGTTTGTTTAAATATGACCGAACAAGTAAGAGGGGTGGCGGTATAGCAGTGTTTGTCAGGAGTTCATTAAAAAGCTGTACTAAATCAGGTATTAGAGTAAATAATGAAAATGAAAGTGTTTGGGTAGAAGTTAACGAAGGTAGTGAGACTTTAGTTATTGGAGTTATGTATAGACCGCCAAATATGAGTAGAAATGACGGAACATCATTATGGGAGGAAATTAAAATAGCATCAAGGCTTAGCAACGTGTGCATTATGGGGGATTTTAATTTCCCTAATATAGATTGGCAGCAACAAATAGGCGACTCTGATTCAAAGGAGTTTATTGAGGTAGTACAAGATAGTTTTTTAACTCAATTCATAGATACGCCAACTAGAGGTGATAATATTCTCGATTTAGTTTTCAGTAACAATGAACATATGATAAATAGTGTAGAAATCGGGGACCACCTAGGAAATAGTGATCACAATCCTGTGTATTTTAATATACAATGGAAAGGTAATACCAGAGAGAATACAACATTAATACCTGACTTCAGAAAAGCCAATTATGGTGGGTTAAGAGAAGCCCTGTTAGCGGACCCTATGGTCAAAAAATTAAGTCGATCCAGGTGTCCAAATGAGTGTATCCTTTCTCAGGCACCTGTCATCTTAAGTCAGGAGGAGACGTCAAACTTGGTAGATACATACGATAATTTTATCAAGTCAGTATTCAATGCGCAAAATAAATATATCCCCAAAAGAAAATTTAGATCTACACAGAACCAACCCAAATGGATGAATAATAGACTATTAGATCTTCTAGGACAAAAGAGAGGAATATATAGAAAAATTAGAAAAGGCGAAATTCACCTACTTGCTTACTATCAGAATCTATCAAGACAGGTAAAAAAGGATATTAGGAAAGAAAAAAGAAATTATGAAATTAAGGTTGCCAATGACTCAAAAAATAATCCTAAAGCTTTTTACCAACTATATAAATCCAAGGTTAGAGATGTAATTGGTCCCCTTAAAACTTCTATAGGAAAATTGACAGAAAGTGATTTAGAAATGTGCAGTACATTAAATAGTCAATTTCTTTCCGTTTTCACTAATGAAAATTTGGCACAGTTTCCAGAAGTCCGTAAGGTATACAGCGATAGTATAGAAAATAGGTTAAGTACGGTTACTATAAGTAGAAATGATGTGGTTAAGGAAATTGACAGACTGAAACCTCATAAATCGCCTGGTCCTGATGAGGTATATGCTAGAGTATTAAAAGAATGCAGAGATGAGTTAAGTTATCCATTAACATTTCTATTTAACAAGTCATTAGAAACAGGTATAGTTCCAGAAGCTTGGAAGCTTGCAAATGTAGTTCCGATCTTCAAAAAAGGTGATAAATCAATAGCATCCAATTACCGTCCCATTAGTCTCACTTCAATCATAGGAAAACTACTAGAGTCAATTATTGCTAGGAAAATGAGAAACCACTTAGAAACATTTAACTTAATCAATTCTTCTCAGCATGGATTCACTCAGGGACGGTCTTGCCTTACTAATTTGCTTAGTTTTTTCTCAGAGGTATATGAAGCAGTAGATAATGACAAGTCATATGATATTATATTTAGATTTCAGTAAAGCTTTCGACAGAGTCCCTCATGAGAGATTGATGAGAAAGGTTGAGGCACATGGAATAGGTGGGGCGTTGTTAGGATGGATTAGGTCATGGCTAATTGGTAGGAAGCAGAGAGTCAGCATAAATGGTACCAAGTCAGAATGGGGAGCAGTCAAAAGTGGTGTCCCCCAGGGATCGGTATTAGGTCCCCTGTTGTTTCTTATATACATAAATGACCTAGATTTAGGTATAACTAGTAGGATAAGTAAATTCGCAGACGATACTAAAATAGGGAGATCAATTGATTCAGATAGCGATATAGAGTGCCTCCAAAGGGATCTAGATACCTTACATGAATGGTCAGTAAATTGGCAGATGAAGTTTAACATTGACAAATGCAAGGTATTAAAGATAGGGAAGATGCAAACAAATTTTAAATATAAACTGGCTAATTTAGAATTAGAAAATTCAGACTGCGAGAAAGATCTAGGTGTGTTTGTTAGCAATGATTTGAAGCCTAGAAAACAGTGTATAAGCGTTCGTAATAAGGCAAACAGGATTCTCGGGTTCATCTCTAGGAGTGTGAGTAACAGAACTGCTGATGTTATCTTAAAAACTTTACTTGTCATTAGTGAGACCCCACATGGATTATGCTGTCCAATTTTGGTGTCCTTATTACAGAATGGACATAGATTCATTGGAGAGAGTACAGCGTAGAATGACAAAAATGATCCATAATATTAGAAATCTTTCGTATGAAGAAAGGTTGAAGAAATTAGGTTTACATTCGTTAGAGAGACGCAGAGTTAGAGGGGATATGATAGAGGTGTTCAAGTGGGTTAGTGGGATTAACAAAGGGGACATGGCAAATGTACTAAAGCTCAGTGATAGCGAAAGAACTCGTACCAATGGTTTCAAATTAGATAAATTTCGTTTCAGAAAAGATATAGGCAAGTATTGGTTTGGTAACAGAGTTGTAGATGGGTGGAATGGACTACCAAGTGCTATAGTGGGATCTAAAACTGTAGGGAGCTTTAAGATAAAATTAGATAAGCATATGGACGAGAAGGGTTGGGTGTGAAGGGGGATCAGCCGGGTTGGGCCAATCAGCGCTCTGCAGACCTCCATAATCCTGCGTTAATCTCTAACCGTTTTGGTAAGATGATCCTCAGGGTATTAGAGTGTGAAGCCTATAATTGGGCTTTGTAATTGAATTGGGGTTGTGTGGGACAGGGATCTGCCTTGCTTAGGCCAATCGGCTTTCTGCAGACTCCCATTTTCTTATGTTCTTATGTTCTTATGTTCTTATGTTCTTATGTTCTTAATTGGGTGGTTGGGGGAGGGAGGATTACAGGAGAGAATCGGGTGGTTGGGGAGAGAGGAATATAAAGTATGATCATAACATATTAACCCCTTCAAGACTATCACGATTTTATTCATGTGTGTTTAACCCGTCCAGCCCCGGCTAGTTTTGTAATGTTTGTTCACCAGAACCCGGCCGGTTTTCAAAAAAATTTTTTATTCCAGAAACCATAGCGAATGGGTTAGGAATGAAGGAAAAACCACGAAAAAACGCTCAAAAAGCTTAAAGAATGGTCCTACAGAGCCCCCCAAACGTATTATACAAGAGTAAAAAATTGAAGGCAATTACCCCAAAAAAACAGGTTATTGCGCGCTCACGCGCACGCACGTGGACTTTGAGAGTTTTCAACCATCGGCACGGTTGCGTGGGATACGTACACAGTTCCCATACAAATCGGAGCCCTCTTGAGTGGCTACACCTGAGGTTACGGTCGGCGCAATTAGGGTGACGTGCCAGGCGCGTCTCTGGGGCTGTGCGTTACATAAGAACATAAGAACATAAGAACATAAGAAAATGGGAGTCTGCAGAAAGCCGATTGGCCTAAGCAAGGCAGATCCCTGTCCCACACAACCCCAAATCAATTACAAAGCCCAATTATAGGCTCAACACTCTAATACCCTGAGGATCATCTTACCAAAACGGTTAGAGATTAACGCAGGATTATGGGGGTCTGCAGAGCGCTGATTGGCCCAACCCGGCTGATCCCCCTTCACACCCAACCCTTCTCGTCCATATGCTTATCCAATTTTATCTTAAAGCTCCCTACAGTTTTAGATCCCACTATAGCACTTGGTAGTCCATTCCACCCATTACAACTCTGTTACCAAACCAATATTTGCCTATATCTTTTCTGAAACGAAATTTATCTAATTTGAAACCATTGGTACGAGTTCTTTCGCTATCACTGAGCTTTAGTACATTTGTCATGTCCCCTTTGTTAATCCCACTAACCCACTTGAACACCTCTATCATATCCCCTCTAACTCTGCGTCTCTTAACGAATGTAAACCTAATTTCTTCAACCTTTCTTCATACGGAAGATTTCTAATATTATGGATCATTTTTGTCATTCTACGCTGTACTCTCCAATGAATCTATGTCCATTCTGTAATAAGGACACCAAAATTGGACAGCATAATCCATATGGGTTCTCACTAATGACAAGTAAAGTTTTAAGATAACATCAGCAGTTCTGTTACTCACACTCCTAGAGATGAACCCGAAAATCCTGTTTGCCTTATTACGAACGCCTATACACTGTTTTCTAGGCTTCAAATCATTGCTAACAAACACACCTAGATCTTTCTCGCAGTCTGAATTTTCTAATTCTAAATTAGCTAGTTTATATTTAACAATTGTTTGCATCTTCCCTATCTTTAATACCTTGCATTTGTCAATGTTAAACTTCATCTGCCAATTTACTGACCATTCATGTAAGGTATCTAGATCCCTTTGGAGGCACTCTATATCGCTATCTGAATCAATTGATCTCCCCATTTTAGTATCGTCTGCGAATTTACTTATCCTACTAGTTATACCTAAATCTAGGTCATTTATGTATATAAGAAACAACAGGGGACCTAATACCGATCCCTGGGGGACACCACTTTTGACTGCTCCCCACTCTGACTTGGTACCATTTATGCTCTCTCTGTTTCTTACCAATTAGCCATGACCTAATCCATCCCAACAACGCCCCACCTATTCCATGTACATCGCCGACGCGTCAGGCGTGTCGCTGGGGCTGTACGGGTTAATTTATTTTTATTTTATTTTTTTTGTGAGTGCTTTAGCTTTCCTTGGGCTATTTTATTCGGCTTAACCCCTTCTGTACCGGTGAAAGTTGTTTAAATTTTACTCTAGCTATATTTAGACGATTTTATGCAGTTTAAGAAGGATCTGTGGTGGCAAAAAGGGTTAAGCGAGATAGTTCGAAGTGGATTTTTAAACTGAGGCGCGTTTTTGCGAGCGTTTTGGCTTAAGCCAGACTTAAGCCAAGAGCGAAATTCGTTTTTGCGAGGACAAAACTTAAGCCAAACTCGAGCCGCGCTTAAGCAGGATCGACTTTTCTCAATCCGCCCTGAAAGGCCGCTTGACTTTGGGACCTTAGCTTAAGCGGGAATTGTTTGTAAACAATATGATGTTTTATGTTTTCATTGTTTTGTATTGGGTAAATACCATAGAGACTAGATCGAGTGTATATTATGAATACATAAGTAATGTAATATATATTATATTATATAATTATATTCTATTAGATTATAGTTAGCTTGATATGCACTATTACATGAAACACGGTAGGCTATTGGCAGAATCATCCAGGCCGATCTGGAAAAAAACTCGTTCTCTGTGTAAAGAACATCCTTCTAGTTCCCAAATCGTGTTATTGATGCCGGGGTATTGTCATAACACTGGATAATTTTGTACTATATTGTGAACGTTACCAAGATATACAAACACTATAGTCCGTTCATTCTAGGTTGGGCAGAGATCGTAACCTCTAACCTCTGTAACTCAAGGGCTTAAGCAAATGAGTCGTCAATTTATACACATATTCCCTAGCCAAGTCTGCCTAGTTGGTAGAAATATTAGCTCGATTACTGTAGTCCTTTTTGAGTTATGAGAGGTTGGAGTTTACGATTTCTGCCCAACCTACAGTATACTGTACGGACTAGGTCTAGGCCTATAGCAAACTATTTGATAGGCCTTACACAAATAATATAATAGCAGACATACTATTCAGAGAACAATAAAGCAGGAAATAGACAAAAATTTGGACAAAAAGACAAAAGAAGTTGAAATATCAGTAATATCAGTGAATATTCAAAAGCTTAATCAATAACAAATATGGGGGAGCCGTTGAAAAGGTGATCTCCCCGAACAATTGAGGGAAAAGCCTTTACAACGGCACCAGACCACAAGGTCGTCTTGAACACTCTTCTCTGAGCTAGTGCCGATACAAATGGCCAGTCCTGTATAGAATCGTGAGGTTCAGAGTCGTAAAAGATTCCAGGACGAGCTCCATAGAAACTGAAACTGAAACTGTTGCTCCGCCATTTTCAGTGTTTGTGTTTATGTCACGTGACTTGTGGTCGAAGTCGAGCCAAACCATTTTTGCGCGGCTGCTCTTGCTTAAGCCAAAAAGATCGCAGAAACGCGCCTCTGAATAATATCGTATAATAGTATCCAGAATGAAGTTAAAAGGACCGCACTGGTACCGAAAGGGTTAAGACTAATTATATTACCCTCAAAGGGGTAGCCAAAATTTGTATCATCTTAGGGTGATAACCTTAATCATTCAACAATTTCAGCCCAACCATTGCTAGTCACCCATCGTACGTCGGTATCAATGGCCGAGGATCTCAGAGCAACAAGGCAATAACGATAGTGTGTGAGATGGATTGTCTTATTATTAGTAGTAGTAGTAGTAGTAGCTGTAGTACAGTAGTAGTAGTACTAGTATTAGTAGTCGTAGTAGTAGTAGTGGTGTGTAAAAATAATAATAATAATAATATTTATTCAGCTAGCAATTTACATGGTTTGGTATGGTAGGCTATAGTATATAGGATGCAAAATATAATATACTGTTCGAAAATGGCAAAACATTCAAAACCCTAAAATAAGTAGGCTATTGCTAAACCAAAATGTGGTATCCGACGTCTGGGGGATTGTTGTGGTATTTTGGTTTAGCAATACTCGTAAATATTTAATCGAAGGCCTTTTTTGCTAGTTATTAAAAATCGTATTCTATGGTGTATTATATGATATGTAGAAGCAATATAACTGTTACAATGGCCCGGGAAGTGTATATTAAACCAAATACAAAACTTTGAATAATAAGGTAAGAGATATGTGTTTTTTTATCACTTTTCAACCCAAGACAAGCAGGGGTCTGGGGGCGGCAGCCCCCAGGATGCCCAGGTTAGCTTAGGTTATGTTATGTTAGGTTAGGTTAAGTTAGGTTAACTTAATGACCAGCTATGTAAATACAGTAGTGTATTTTTTGTTTAGTCTGTGCTCAAAAATCCATTTTCTTTAGAAGGCCATACACAAATTTTTACCACAATACTTACTTTAGGGTTTTGAATGTTTTGCCATTTTCGAACAGTAGGCCAATATTATATTTGACATCCTATATACTACCATACACACCAATACTGCTACTACTACTACTACTACCTTGATTTGTATTTAATATTGTAGGCCCTACATGCATTATATTTTACAAATATCAGATATTACTCTATTCCTATTCTACTATACTACTAATCTACACCATGCAACTTCAATCCAGTATAATAATAATAATAATAATAATAATAATAATAATAATAACACAATCCATCTCACACCCTATTGTTATTGCCTTGTTGCTCTGAGATTTTTGGCCATTGATACCGACGTACGATGGGTGACTAGCAATGGTTGGGCTGAACATGTTGGAATTATTAAAGGGTATCATCCTAAGATGATACAAATTTTGGCTACCCCTTAGAGGGTAATATATATTATATGTACTGTATGTTGTATGAAGTTGATGGTGTATAAAAGGCTAATTAACCTTTGATGTACCAGTGCCGTCTGCTATAATTAGACGATCTTAACCCCTTCATTACCGAGCATGACTTTTTTGTATTATTTCAATAATATGTAGAGGCTTATATATAGCTAGGGAAGGATCTGTGGTAGCTAAAAGGGCGACTCGAGATACTTTGAGGCCTTTTAATTGCTTCATGTCTTTCATAAGCTAAATAAAACCGTCTAATCATAGCCAGAATACAATGGAAAAGACTGCATGGTAATGAAGGGGTTAAGCAGCTCAGGAAGGATCTGTGGTAGTTTTAATGGTTGACTGTGATAGTTCGAAGCCGTATAATAGCTAGAGATGCTTCCTAAACTGAATAAAATCGATTAGTAGCAGCCAGACTAAAGTGGAAAAGAAGTCGCCGGTACAGGACTAGTAAAATCAAGGCGGGATTCGCCTCAAGAAGAGACATTTGGGCACTGATTGATTTGTTGATTGATTGATTTGTTGATCGATTGATTTGTTGATCGATTGATTTGTTGATTGATTGATTGACTTGTTGATTTCATTAATTGAGTTTAGGAGTAAAGTCGGTTGGTGGAGGTAACGTAATATATGTGTGGATGAACGAATCAAGAATGTTGATCTAGATGCTAGAGTATATAGGGGTATTGTGGGGAGGGGGGGGGGGGGGGTTGTCTGACCATTATGTAAAATTAGGATACAGAAGAAGTGGGTGAAGAGAGCTAGATCTAGTGGGGCAGGAGGGATCGGGTGAAGAGGGTGCATGGAGACGTTTTGGAGTTTATTGTGATTATCTTTAATAATTAATGAGAGCTTTGATTGCTTTTGTATTTTTATAGCATTGTGTGCTTAGTTTGCTCCCAAGACTAAATGAAAACTGCCTCCCCTGACCCCCTTCACATTAAGAGGGGTCACCTGTTTTTTTTATCTTTCTCTCCTTTTCTCTCGTTCTCTGACTTATATCCATTTGGCCCCATTCAGCCAACTGTTTTAAGACGTTTATCCCCATCCAGGTGTCGATTTTTTCCTGGCGAGCGATAGCGAGCCAGCATTGTATGGAGAAACCCGAGGAGACATTTTTCTATCGAAAAATGTACAAATTTAGCTTGCTGTAAAACAAAATATATATATATGCTGGCTCGCTACTGCTCGCCAGGAAAATATTGACACCTGGTTGGGGGTAAGCGTCTTAAAATAGTATGCTGAATGGGGCCGAATGGATACAAGCCAAATAGAGAGGGAGAGAAAGAGAAAAAGGCGAGGTAGGCTCCCTTAAGTATACACATTTAGGTAGAACAATTTCCGGCCACAGACCTTTTTCTCGTATACATTATAGATCATTATTGATCGCCCAGGAAAAATCGATATCTGGATCGGGTGAAGAGTTGTATAATTGCCACACTAATGAGGTGAAGCGTCTTAAAATCTTCAATTAACCCCATTGAGGATAATGACGCATTTTAGCAGTGTATTTTGGCGATCTTTAGACGATTTTATATAGCTTTGGAAAAATATACGGGAGTTGAAAGGGTAAAGACTGGCTCAATCAATCAACTTGAAGTGCCACATGTATTTGTTGATTTCATTAATTGAGTTTAGAAGTGAAGTTAGTTGGTGAAAAAAAAAAATAATAACTCCATGTTCTGTAGTTGGCCTAATAAGTGAAGTCGCGGCACCAAGTATATATTTCGATCAATAATTGGTATCAGCGCTATCTCTAAGGTTTAAGGGAGCCCACCTCGCTTTTTTCTCTTTCTCTCCCTCTCTCTTTGGCTTTTATCCAGCCGGCCCCATTCAGCCTACAGTTTTAAGACGTTTACCCCCATCCAGGTGTCAATATTTTTCTGGCGAGCGGTAGCGAGCCAGCATATATATATTTTTGTTTTGACAGCAAGCTAAATTTTTACATTTTCGATAGAAAAATTTCTCCGGCGAAGCCGGATTTCTCCATACAATGTTGGCTAGCTATCGCTCTCGCCAGAAAAAAATCGACACCTGGATGGGGATAAACGCCTTAAAACAGTTGGCTGAATGGGGCGGAATGGATACAAGCCAGAGAAAGAGAGAAAAAGAGAGAAAGATAAAAAAAAAACAGGTGAAACCCCTTAATTATATATGCCTATTGATTTTATTTATTTACTCAAAATTGTGTAATCTTTATGATAGTTCTTTAGATTCGGATACAACTATAATTAATTAATTAATCATTAAAATTACTTAAACGTATATAGTTTAATGAATAAATAAGGAATAATAAAGATAATAAGAAGAAATTATCAGCTCTGCCGCTCATTTTGGCCAGTGAGCTCGGGTACTGATATGATAGCCAAATAAGAGCCTCGATGCAAACACTAGTTAGGAGCCAGATGCACGGGTCGATTGAATGGTGTACTGTATAGCTAGTCCATCCTAGACATTTTTCCAGTCTTATTCTACTCAACATGTCTATCTATCTATCTATTGCCGGATGCCTTACTCCCCTTAATGAGGGTGGCCATACACAGAAAGCCCCCAAGATGGACAACCCGAGCCAGTTTACTGAAGGACTTACACTCTTACAGGATTGACCACTCAATTTAGGATCCATCCGACTCCGAGGCCCTCTATGTATCTAATTGTTAGCACTATTTTTCTACAGTGGTGTTCGGCTAGTCCATCCACTAACCTGCCTTACACTTAGATAAGCAGTACGGATTTGTATCAGGTTTACTCCCCTAGACAGGTTGCCGACCAAGGCTGACGAGTCCCATCCACCCGAATTTGTATAAGGTTGTCTCCCCTAGATGGGTTGCCGACCAAGGCTAACGAGTCCCATCCACCCGTTAACTCAACATGTAAGCTCTGGAATTCTCTCCCTCAATCTCTCTTGCCATCCTATGACCTAAACTGTTATAAGCTCCGTGTGTCCAGATATTTTGACTCTAACGTACCTTGAATTTGGATCTCTATCACTCTTCAACTTTTTTTATTTATTTTGTTTTGCCTTTTGTCTCCTTCATACACATAGGAAAAACAAACTTTTAATTATGTCAGGTGAAGGTATTGAGGGATAAGCCTTCATAACGGCACCTCGTATTTTACTTTCCGAAGAGTGTTAGTAGTAATATAAGTATAATGTAGATAAGAGCTAGGTGGCGTTGTAAAGGCTTATCCCTCAATACCTTCACCTGCCTGAGTAGCATGCTTGATCTCTAGTCTATCCTATCAAATCGCCACAGAACTTGCTTATTGGGGATAGCCTTTCTAAGAGACCGTCGAGGTATTCCCTCTGCCTTTCCAATTTCTCCAGCTTCTCTCTACATTCTTCTGGAGTCTTCATGAACTTCTCCTTCTGCTGTAGTATGGAGGACACTTCTTGGAAATCCTGGTCAGTGAAAGGCCTGTGTTGTATCTTAGCCAGAGTGTCCACCATCAGACGCACCCTCTCCTTGGTCCAATTTTGTTTCTTGGCTCCCGAGCTTGTGGCTCCACGGTGGGTGGCCTTCCATTAACTGCAGTGAAATCGAAGGTAGTATTATTGATATGGAAACAGTAGAAGATAATTATGTCATCATCAAATAGTCTCGATGTTAGGAGGGATAATGACGAGTATCACTCAAGCAGTAAAGTTAGTGTGAGTTCTAGTAAATCCATAGGTAGGAAACTCAAGGTATATTACACAAATAGCCGTAGTTTTGCTAATATCAAATTGATGGATTTACTGATCGCCAAGGTAGAAAGGGAGATGGAGTGGCATGTTTTATCTCAAATTCGGTAAATTCTATTATTAGGTCAGATATTAAATTGGATAGAAAAAGTGAGAGTGTATGGTTAGAGATTAATGACACCGAGATAGTATTGTAATTGGCCTTATATTATACAGACCGCCAAATTTATATAGAATATACTGTATAGTAAAATATTCTGGGATGAGATAATCAGAACCTGTCAATCCAGTAAAGTTTGTATTGTAGGGGATTTTAATTTTAGTAGAATAAATTGGAGAAATCACAAAGGAGATTTATAATCAAATTATTTTTTAGAACTAGTAGGCCTACAGGACTGTTTCTGAACTCAACATGTAGATGAACAAACCAGAGGTAACAATATACTCGGTTTAGTTCTCAGTAACAATTAACATTTCATTAATAATATAGTTATCGGAGGAAAGTTAGGTCATAGCGACCTCGATAAAATTAGATTTAACCTAGAATTTAAATATTAATTAAAATATTAGACTATTTAAATTATATTCAATACAGTGAAATGGAGAATAAAAGAGCACGACAATGATCCTTTTAAAAGATCATTAGGAAATAATAGAGCAATAATATATCCGAGAGTCTCAAGTGCATTGTCCTCGCATTTGAGAGTATACTAATCTTAGCTGGAAATGTGAAAATTCATGCTCTCATACGTTTTATTGCATAAAAAAGAGCTGTTTAAAAGATCATTAGGTTATAATAGAAAAAAAAAGCGAGTCTCGGATGCATTTTCCTCGCACTTCAGAGTATAATAATTTTGGCTGAAAATACGAACATTCATGGTCTCAGATATGTTTCGTTGCATTTGATAACATAATAAATTAGACTTCAAGGGAACTGAAACATTGGACATGTAGATATAATATACAGCAAAGGAGCTAAAACATTAGACTTGTGGATAACATTTTTGTGTTATCCCCATTAACTGGGAATGGACCCATTCATACGAACAATTCACCACTTGGTTTAAATCAACGGGAATAAAGGTACAGTATAAACATACAGTATACCTGTAAATGTTATACCCGAGAAGGGAGGGGGGGGTCCAGATCCCGCATTCCTGACCCCCTTGGATCCACGCCTGCTTTGTTGCAACAACAAAAAACAAAATAATACTAATATATATAAACATAATAATAATATTAATGGCAGGCATTTTTGTTGGGAAAACCAAGGGTGTGTGATGTCCCCATGGTTGTTTAGCATATATGTATATATATATATATATATATATATATATGGAGTCATGAAAGAAATACAAGGAATAGCAGTGGTTGTTGGAGTTCCCTGTACTTCTGTTTGCTGGCCGATGAGTGATAATGAGTGGGAGTTGCAGGGAATGGTAAATATGTTGGAACTGTGTATGAGAAACGGAACCTAAAGGTAAATGTGGGGAAGAGTAAGGTTATGGTCTTTGAGAAGGGTGCAGTCACATAGTGTGAGGTGAGGTTGAATGGTCAGGTTAAGGAGAATATCAGCTCATTTAAATATTTGGGAGTATGGATGAAGAAGTGTGGGAGAGGTATACAATAGAAGAAGAGGGTTGTAGGAACATAGAAAGCAGTGACAAGGAATAGGGTGGTCAACATGGAAGTAAAGCAGTCATTGCATGATAGTGTGGTAATCCTGACATTGGCATATGGGAGTGAAGAATGGACATTGTTGGAGAGACATAAATCAAGAGTGAGAGGGTGGACATTATTTACTTGAGAAGTGCATGTGAAGTTGCATGGAGAGATAGACAGACGAATCAGGAAGTACGAGAACGGTGTGGTGTGCATGTGGATGCGCTGGAGAGTGCGAAAAGGAACACCTTGAGATGGATCGATCATGTGGAACGTATGGGGAACGAGGGAATGACTAAGAGTGTACGAGAGTGAGGTGGAAGGGCAGAGAGGAAGAGGCAGACTGAGAGTGAGGTGGAGGGATGGAGTTGAGAGGTATATGAGTGAAAATGGTGTGGGAGGAGGGGCGCCGGCTGACAGAGGACAGAGGTACATGGAGGCCATTTATTCGAGGCCATACCTTCGAGGATCATGGATTCTGGCAATAAATAGACATTTACAGGGTATTGCCCCATATGCGCGGGGCCCTAGGCCATGTTTTTGGGGGTCTAAGTGTTAATCCTGACTGCCTCAATATATAATACTTTGGGAAATTGAGGATACATGGGATAAATAAAACCAATCTTTAACAAGTCACTATTCAGGATTTTGTTCCTTTAGGACCATGGATTAGTAGTTTGTGTGTCTGGATTGTGTGTAGGCCTATGTTGATTAATTCCTATATATGGATTATTTGTGTTTTTTGTTTTTCGATAGAAAAATACCCCGGACGAAGGGTTCCTCCTAAAATGCAGGCTCGCTATTGCTCGCCAGGAAATAAATGGAAGCATAAATGGCAAGAAAGGTCTTAAAATCGCCAAACTAATGACCCGATTTTCTTAAAATCTCAACGGTAATGGGGGTAAACATGAGGGAGAATGGGGTCCAAAACGTCCCGTTAACCCACTAACCTGTAGTAGTTACACGTGTTAATGCTTCGGTATGAATCTTCAAGTTCTCCATTGTTGTTGTTGTTGTTGGTGGTGGTGGTGGTAGTGGTGTTTGAGACAGGACACGACTGGCACTGGTCGTCTTATATATTGTATACAGTTTGGTGCTATAACTTATCAGCAGGGATTTGTGGACTATCATATTGTACATCACTAAGCTTGGGGGGTTTGTTTGAGCAAGATCTTAACCCTTTGAAGATTATCACGCATTTCGACAGTTTATTCCGGTTATCAGACCATTTTAGACAGTTTAGGAAGGATTTGTGGAAATTATAAGGGTAAAGACCAAGACTTGGTAAAAACCATCTTAATCGAAACTCTGACTTTCAAATACCTTTCATATTTTTTGTTCTATGTGAGTGAGGGAGACAAAAGGCAGTACTGCCTGTATCGAGTGCCTCCCCCAGAGTTGAAGGAATGACAAGGGACGTTCCAGCCAAAATGTCTGGACACACTGAGTTTGAAGCAACTTGAGTCATAGGAAGTGGGAAAGACTGATTCTGGGAGAGAGTTGCAGAGCTCAGCTGTTGAATAGAAGACAGATTGAGAAGAACGTTTCACTCTTGGGTTGGAGAGTTGCACAGAGTAGGGGTAGGATTGTCTTGCAAGACGGGTGCTACGTGCTCTACGAAGGGGGGGGGGGGATTATACACTGATAGAGCTCTGAGGAACACTAATTATTGTAATATCGTTAGAATAGTGAGAGACATGCAACATTGCGGCGAAGAAAGAGAGAGATTGCAGTGAGGTTTGGGGTAGAGAGAAGTTTTAAGGGGAGATGGGCGTATTTAATTGCTCATTTATATATGTGTTATATGTATTTTCAGTTTCCACCCTAGACCTCCATCACGCTAAAAAAATAAAAATTAAAAAAAACAAAATAAAAACACCCGCTCAAGACCCTCCTTCAAAATGTATTTGTATATTTTTCGTTATAACAAATTTCCGGCAGAAGCTGGCCGGGTTGTCTTAAATTACAGGCTCACTATCGCTCACCAGGAAAATAAATCGACACCTAAATTACACGAATAGTCTTAATATTGACAAAGGTATGGGGCGAAAGATCTCCAAATCGCCAAATTAATGGAACAAACATCTTAAAATCCCAAAACTATTATGCTAAACATGAAGGAGAAGGGGGTCCAGCAAAAGCGACTACCTCACCCTTAACTTTATCAACTCCTAATCTGTCTAAATCCATTAATCTAGTCTTAAGCCGGTGTCACACGAGCGTTTTTTCGAGCAATTTTTACGGGCAATTATGGTCTGGAAGCTTCCAAAATTACACTTCATTAAAAATCGGCTACCTAACATAATCTACCTTCAGTCTAGTTGCCGATACCAGTGCGAAAATGTCCCGAAATAATACGATAAAAAACTTGCTCATGGAAAATTGAGGGAAAAGGCGCTCGTGTGACAGCGGCTTTACGTCCTTACTTTCAACTTTGGCTATGGTTATGGCGCGTGTTGGCTACCCTTGACCACCATTGTCAATATTTTAGGAAGGAGCTGTGGGAATTAAAATGGTGAAGACTATCTTAATTATACCTCTGACTTCCGAATACCCTTCCTAATCTGAATAAAGGCGTCTAAAATTAACCCCTTGTGTGTCGGTGCCGTCCTTTTAAGGGGAGGTATTTAGTTTGTTCCCTAGACCTCCATCAACCTTAAAATTACACCCCCTCGAGTCCCTTTCAAGATAAATCTGTACATTTTTAGGTAGAAAAATGTCCCGGCCGAAGGCCGGTTCCTCTTAAATTACAGGCTCGCTATCGCTCGCCAGGATAAAATAGACACCTGAATTGCACGAAAGGTCTTAATATGGGGTGAAAGTTCTTAAAATCGCTAAACTAATGGGGCAAACGTTGTATAATATCAAAAGCAATGGGGCTAAACATGAGGGAGAAAGGGGCCAAGAAAACAATCCCTCAAGTGGAGACCTCCCCTTAACTGTATTTTGGCTACTGTTAGACGATGTTATTCAGTCTCAAAAGGGCCTCCCGCAATTAGAAAGCTTCGAACTATCTCACTCAACCCCTTTTTACTAACACAGATCCTTCTTAAACTGCACAAAATCTCCTAAATATAGCCAGAATATAATTACAAAGACGTCGTCGGTACAGAAGGGGTTAACCAGAAAATGTAAACAAAATGCGTCCCCGTATCCTGAAAGAGATATATATTTGTTGTCTATATCTAAAGAGGGTGATAATCTTCCGTAGACGTTTCCGGTATAGTCTATTTTATTCCAGCTGATGGTAAATTGAATCCCTTAGTAACTGATTTTTCGATACTTAATGGACAAATATGAAACTACTATGGCTGTGCGTCGTATTAATGCCATGTTTTCATAATTAACAGCATATTTCGCTACAAAATCTACCTTATAACCGAGTAAAAAAAACGAGAGAACATGTCAATTTAGTCTCAGCTGGAAAAAAATAGACTATAGTAACTGTATAGTTGTTGTCAACCCGTTATCTGCAATGTTGATAAAGAGGTTTTCGGTTTATCAATGGGCTGATCCTAAATTGTGTTATCAAAGCTCTGTGTGTGTGTGTAATAATAATAATAATAATAATAATAAACGGTTTATTAAAGAATGGCAGCCTCATTAGCTGAAAATACACATTTTACAATTAGTGGATGAACATGAGATGTACAGATATGAAAATGGTAAGCTCAGTTTACAATGGGTGAGTATAATATACTTTACATTAAAAACAAGAAAATAATACAATAATTATGCTAGTGCAAAATACAAATTATCATAAATTAACCATGAGTAAGTGATTTACAGTGCATATACAGTACACATTTATGTTACTCATATATATACAGAACATACATATATACGCATACGTACACACATAAATACGCATATATATACATACATATATAGAACATAAGAACATGCAGTAAGTGTGCACATGCCCGTATACATAAACGCTCACGTATGCAAACAAACATACATACATACATACAAAAACTGTTCTGGTAGGGTCAGGTGAGGCTAATAATGGGAGTTAAATAATAATGGGAGTGTGTGTGTGTGTTTGTCAATGTTTGCTAAGGGAGCCCACCTCGCTTTTGTTATGGTTCTCTCCCTCTCTCTTTGGCTTGTATCTATTCGGCCCCATTCAGCCTACTGTTTTAAGACGTTTACCCCCAACCAGGTGTCAATATTTTCATGGCGAGCGGTAGCGAGCCAGCATATATATATATATATATATTTTGTTTTACAGCAAGTTAAATTTGTACATTTTTCGACAGAAAAATGTCTGGCGAAGCCGCATTTCTCCATGCAATGCTGGCTCGCTATCGTTCGCCAGGAAGAAATTGACACCTAGATGGGAATAAACATCTTAACACAGTTGGCTGAATAGGGTCGAATGGATACAAGCCAGGGAAAGAGAGAAAAGGAGAGAAAGTTAAAAAGAAAAACCGGTGATCCCCCTTAAACATACATGGTAGGGTTTCCTTCCCGGGATCTCGGGCCTAAATCAAGGTCCAATTAAGGCAAACAGGATTCTCGGGTTCATCTCTAGCAATGTAAAACAGGTATCACACGAGAGCTTTTATAGTCAACATTCGATTATCAATATTTTTCTGGCAACATTTATGGAATATTTTGCACTGGAATTAGAAACTAGACTGATGGTAGATTAATTTAGGTAACCGAAATATTTTAAATGACCTCATAAGCTGCCAGACCAGTGTTGAGGGAAAAAGTGCTCGTGTGATACCGGCTTCAATGAGTAACAGAACTGATGATGTTATTTTAAAACATTACTTGTCATTAGTGAGACCCCACATGGATTATGCTGTCCAATTTTGGTGTCCTTATTACAGAATGGACATAGATTCCTTGGAGAGATCAGAGAGCACAACGTAGAATGACAAAAATTATCCATACATAATATTAGAAGTCTTCCATATGAAGATAGGTTGGAGAAATTAGGCTTATATTCGTTAGAGAGACGCAGAGTTAGAGGGGATATGATAGAGGTGTTCAAGTGGGTTAGTGGGATTAATAAAGGGGACATGAAAGATGTACTAAAGCTCAGTGATAGCGAAAGTACTCGAACAAATGGTTTCAAATTAGATAAATTTCGTTTCAGAAAAGATAAAGGCAAATATTGGTTTGATAACAGTTGTAGACATGTGGAATAGGCTACCGAGTGCTATAGTGGGATAAAGAACGATAGAGAGCTCTATGATAAAATTAGATAGACATATGGACGAGATGGGTTGGGCGTGAGAGGGATCTGCCTTGTGTGAGCCAATCGGCTCTGCAGTCTCCCATTTTCTTATGTAAAGATGAAGCTAACGTGAAAAATATCGTCAAAGTCTGGGGGTCTTCTGTTTTGTTTTACTTTGTGAGTGCGAGATGGGAGTCAACCATATACTTTGTTTGTTGCCGTGCTAATTATTTAGGTATAAAAGGCATATCTATTACAGATAAATACCTTGCCAAAATTGGTTAAAAAGAAAAAATTTAGTTATGTTGGCGGTTGTCAAGGAGGTCTATCCTCGTACTGAGATGTCGGGTGTCTTTGGGTTCGGTGCAACAACGTCACTCTCACCAAGTGCTCACGTATTCTTTTCCCAGAAATTTGATTCAATCTCGGGATTCATATTATTCTTATTCTTTCTCTGATTTACATTATATATATTAAAAAATAACTGTTTGTGCATCTGGAAGAGTTATTTCCTGAACAACTTGTAGTGTATAGGCCTACATATGATGACTGTGTGTGACTTATGTACACATGCAATGATTTTATTATATTACCTTTTACAGTTCATGCAAGTGTTTTCTTTGGGTTTAAATATGTATTCTAAATTGCATAAAATTATTTTTTTTTTTACATGAAAGCTAATGTTGAATGTCATTCCAACTTAAATACTACTACAAATGTTATTTTATGCTCGATTTGCTGCCACAGTCATTAAAGATTTGCTCGTTTAAGAACATAAGAACGTTTAATCGTATAATGTGCCTTTTTTCATCTTTAGTTTGGATTTGGAATTTAAAGAAGAGAACTTTGTTTCAGTGTAATAATACATCTATCAAATAGCCTACACCTATCAAATAATCTACAGATACTACACTAAAAACAAAGTGTGTAGGGTTAGCATATAGCATTAGTTATTGAGAATATTATCTAATATGGAAATCCCGGGATCACAGGAAATATCCTGATTTGTATCATAATCCCTCAAAACAGGAAACCCTAATACATGGTCTTATTCTTAATTGTCCCTTACTCACGTAGAAAATAATATATATATATATATATATATATATATATATATATATATATATATATATATATATATATATATATATATACAGTATATATATATATATAACTATATAATTATATATATATATATATATATATATTATATATACAGTATATAATTATATAATATATATATATATATATATATATATATATATATTTTTTTTTTTTTTTTTTTTTTTTTATATAAGAACATAACATAAGAAAATGGGAGTCTGCAGAAAGCCGATTGGCCTAAGCAAAGCAGATCCCTGTCCCACACAACCCCAATTACAAAGCCCAATTATAGGCTCAACACTCTAATACCCTGAGGATCATCTTACCAAAACGGTTTGAGATTAACGCAGGATTACGGGGTCTGCAGAGCGCTGATTGGCCCAACCCTGCTGATCCCCCTTCACACCCAACCCTTCTCGTCCATATGCTTATCCAATTGTATCTTAAAGCTCCCTATCATTTTTAATCCCACTATAGCACTTGGTAGTCCATTCCACCCATCTACAACTCTGTTACCAAACCAATATTTGCCTATATCTTTTCTGAAACGAAATTTATCTAATTTGAAACCATTGGTACGAGTTCTTTCGCTATCACTGAGCTTTAGTACATTTGTCATGTCCCCTTTGTTAATCCCACTAACCCACTTGAACACCTCTATCATATCCCCTCTAACTCTGCATCTCTCTAACGAATGTACCTTGCATTTGTCAATGTTAAACTTCATCTGCCAATTTACTGACCATTCGTGTAAGGTATCTAGATCCCTTTGGAGGCACTCTATATCTCTATCTGAATCAATTGTTCTCCCCATTTTGGTATCGTCTGCAAATTTATATAGGCCTACTCTCAATGGGGCTCAAACCATCGACAGTCAGGACGATTCTCCATGCTTTAACCAACACTACCACGGCGTGGAAAATGATACTTAACGTTTTCCTATACTGTATACTGTATACCAGGGAGAATTAGGGAAATACTCCTTGGAGAATGTATTTCAATTCATACACAAATCGTAGGATCCATATTCCAGGATACCAAACAGGGATTTTTACAAGTAACCCCCACGTCTCAACTCGGGCTGAAAATAATTTAATTTAATTCTAATCCAACCAAGCACGAGTCATTAATATTAAATATACTCCACAAATACACGTGAGCTACTAAATGTGTTTTTGTACTCTCAGCGCCATGGTAGAGTTGATTAAAGCATGGACAATCGTCCTGATTGACAGTGGTTCGAGCCCTGCTGAGAGTATAAACACATTTAGTAACCCACGTGTATTTGTGATATATATACAGTATATACTGTAGGCCTATATATATATATATATATATATATTTTTTTTTTTTTTTTTTTTTTTTTTTTTTTTTTTCATTTCGACCCATAGGCGATAATTTTATTTAGACTAGGAAAGACAACAAGGATTCCAAAACTTAGAATCCACCTTAAGGGGGGTCACCGTTTTTTTTTTTATCTTTCTCTCCTTTTCTCTTTTTCCCTATGGCTTGTATCCATTTGGCCCCATTCAGCCAACTGTGTTAAGACGTTTATACCCTTCCAGGTGTCTATTTCCTCCTGGCGAGCGATAGCGAGCCAGCATTGTATGGAGAAATCCGGATTCGCTGAAGAAATTTTTCTATCGAAAAATGTACAAATTTAGCTAGCTGTCAAAACAGAAATAAATATATGCTGGCTCGCTACCGCTCGCCAGGAAAATATTGACACCTGGATGGGGGTAAACGTCTTAATTTAAAACAGTAGGCTGAATGGGACCGAATGGGATACAAGCCAAAGAGAGAGGGAGAGAAAGAAAAAAAGCGAGGTGGGCTCCCTTAAGGGGAAGGGTTTATATATTGGTCGATTTATAAATTAATATATTATTTTTTTAGTTTCCTCCCTAGACCTCCATCAACTTTGAAGAAAAAAAAACATTCCTAAGATCCCCCTTCTAGATAAATTTGTACATTTTTTTTTTTTGTAGACAAATTTTCCGCCTATATTACAGGCTCGTTATCCATCGCCAGGAAAAAAAACAGACACCTAAATGGCACGAAAAGTCTTAATATTGACAAAGAAATGGGTCGAAAAGTCTAAAAATCGCCAAGCTAGTGGGCCGAACGTCTACAAATCGGAAAACTAATGGGGTTAAGCATGAGGGAGAAGGGGGGCAGGAAAACCAACTATCCCCCCTTAACTATTTCACGCTTTTATAACGCAGAGGTTGCCAGATTAGCAATAAGAAATAGAGTTCTCTCACTCTTATAATTACCTCTCCAAAAATAGTTTTCTGCCCACAGCTAACTCAAAGACAACTGCAGAGGTTAAAGTAACTAAACTAAGAGATACATCATCATCTACGTCTGGAAGATTTTGGAAAAAAAGGTACCAAATCCAAACATCCAAGAGACTCAGCACCAAAGGCGAGGGAGGCTGTGCTATGTGAGGACTACGCCGGGATCAACACAAAAAATCAAATCCCTGATCCATCACAGCTTTACATACAATGGAACCAGACTGTTCAACTGTATACCAGCCCCTCTCAGGAACATGACCGGGGTGTCTCCAGACACCTTCAAGAAACACTTGGACATGTGGCTGGCCAAAATACCGGCCCGGCCACCAACACCAGGATACCCCAGCACCAACTCCAACCGACTTCTGGAATGGAGAGTGGAAGAAAGGGAGCTGCCTGGTCGCAGTGGAGCCCCAGCTCAACTGTGTCACTAACAGACGGAATACAACTAAGTGTAACTAAGTGTAAGTGTAAAGGTTTCTAAATACCCCTGATGGTAACAAAGGCTTTACAGTATCCCTAATAGGCTCAAAATTGCGTCATAAGCGTGAAAGGGTTAAAATACCATCAACCTGTAATTAGCATTCATGAAATAACAAAATTTTCTCGAATATATTTTGAAGCTCAGCCTGGGACTCCGAGCCTATATATACCCTGTTCCAAATAGGTAGGCCAGAAACCGTGCGGAACCCAAACCCCTGCAACTCGCTAAAAAGGGCTAGAGCAAATGGGCGGTAAATTTCCCCACCTATTCCCTGTCTGACCCTTCCTAAATGGTCGATATATTAGCTCGATTACTATAGTCATTCTGTACCGGCGACGTCTGTTTAGTTTGATTCTAGCTATATCTAGACGCTTTTGTGCAGTTTAGGAAGGATCTGTGATAGTCAAAAGGGTTAAGTAAGACGGTTCGAAGTCTGTTAATTGCTGGAGGCCCATTTTTAACTGAATAAAATCGTCTAATAGTTGCCAGAATAGAATACAAAGACTGTCGCCGATACAGAAGGGGTTAATAGAGGTTAATGTTCAAGAGTTTTGGCCGATCTTTTTGGAACGGTATAGTATAGACCCCGACTTTACCATCTCACTTGACTCTGGAATATCATGAGTAAGTTGGAGTCAAATCTTCTGAGTGTAGAAAATAATAAAGCTCACATATATTGGTGTCATCGGATTGAAAGGGTTTGATATTAAGGGGAGATGGTTCGTTTTTCTGGCCCCCCTTCTTTCTCATGTTTAACCCCATTTGTTTTGAGATTATTTAAACGTTGTTGTTGTTGTTGTTGTTCCCTAAGCTGCCTGGCCGAACAGCCCCGAGTCCCTAAGGAAGGCAATTATTTAGACGTTCGGTCCATTAGTTTGGCGATTTTAAGATTCTTCACCCCATTTATTTGTCAATATCCTGAAAGAGATATATTTGTTATATATATCTAAAGAGGGTGATAAGTTACCGACTACCGTAGACGTTTGTGGTAGTAACTGTATAGTTATCAACCCTTTATCTGCAATGTTGATAAAGAGGTTTCCGGTTTATCAATGGGCTGACCCTTACTTCTGTAATCAAAGTTGTGTGTGTGTGTCTGTGTGTGAATTTGTGTTTGTATGTGTGTGTGTGTGTTTGTCAATGTTTGTTAAGGGATCCCACCTCGCTTTTGTTATGCTCATCTCCCTCTCTCTTTGGCTTGTATCCATTCGGACCCTTTCAGCCTACTGTTTTAAGACGTTTACCCCCATCCAGGTGTCAATATTTTCCTGGCGAGCGGTAGCGAGCCAGCATATATATTTTTTCTTCTGACAGCAAGTTAAATTTGTACATTTTTCGAAAGAAAAATATCTACGGCGAAGCCGGATTTCTCCTGGCTCGCTATCGCTCGCCAGGAAGAAATTGACACCTGGATGGGAATAAACGTCTTAAAACAGTTGACTGAATGGGACCGAATGGATACAAGCCAGGGAAAAAGAGAAAAGGAGAGAAAGATAAAAAAAAAGCCGGTGACCCCCCTCAACATACATGGTAGGGTTTCCTTCCAGGGATCTCGGGCCTAAAACAATGTCCAATTAAGGCAAACGGGATTCTCGGGTTCATATCTAGCAGTGTGAGTAACAGAACTGCTGATGTTACTTTAAAACATTACTTGTCATTAGTGAGACCCGACATGGATTATGCTGTCCAATTTTGGTGTCCTTATATAGAGGGGATATGATAGAGGTGTTCAAGTGGGTTAGTGGGATTAATAATGGGGACATGAAAGATGTACTAAAGCTCAGTGATAGCGAGAGTACTCGAACAAATGGTTTCAAATTAAATTAATTTCGTTTCAGAACAGATATAGGCAAATATTAGTTTGGTAACAGAGTTGTAGATGGGTGGAATAGGCTACCGAGTGCCATAGCGGGAACAAGAACGATAGAGAGCTCTATGATAAATTAGATAGACATATGGACGAGATGGGTTGGGTGTGAGAGGGATCTGCCTTGTGTGGGCCAATCGGCTTTCTGTAGTCTCCCATTTTCTTATGTGAAGGTGAAGCTAACGTGGAAAAGATCGTCAAAGTATGGGAGTCTTCTGTTTTGTTTTCTCTTATGAGTGCGAGATGGGAGTCAACCATATACTTTGTTGCCGTGCTAATTATTTAGGTATAAAAGGCATATCTATTACAGATAAATACCTTGCCAAAATTTATAAAAAAGAAAAATTTAGTTATGTTGGCGGTTGTCAAGGAGGTCTATCCTCGTACTGAGATGTCGGGTGTATTTGGGTTCGGTGCAAGAACGTCACTCTATCCAAGTGCTCGTATATCTTTTTCCCAGGAATTTGGGTACATAAGAACATAAGAAAATGGGAGTCTGCAGAAAGCCGATTGGCCTAAGCAAGGCAGATCGCTGTCCCACACAACCCCAATTACAAAGCCCAATTATAGGCTCAACACTCTAATACCCTGAGGATCATCTTACCAAACCGGTTAGAGATTAACGCAGGATTACGGGGGTCTGCAGAGCGCTGATTGGCCCAACCCGGCTGATCCCCCTTCACACCCAACCCTTCTCGTCCATATGCTTATCCAATTTTTTCTTAAAGCTCCCTATCGTTCTTGATCCCACTATATCACTTGGTAGCCTATTCCACCCATCTACAACTCTGTTACCAAACCAATATTTGCCTATATCTTTTCTGAAACGAAATTTATCTAATTTGAAACCATTGGTACGAGTTCTTTCGCTATCACTGAGCTTTAGTACATTTGTCATGTCCCCTTTGTTAATCCCACTAACCCACTTGAACACCTCTATCATATCCCCTCTAACTCTGCGTCTCTCTAACGAATGTAAACCTAATTTCTTCAACCTTTCTTCATACGGAAAATTTCTAATATTATGGATCATTTTTGTCATTCTACGCTGAATTCTCTCCAATGAATCTATGTCCATTCTGTAATAAGGACACCAAAATTGGACAGCATAATCCATATGGGGTCTCACTAATGACAAGTAAAGTTTTAAGATAACATCAGCAGTTCTGTTACTCACACTCCTAGAGATGAACCCGAGAATCCTGTTTGCCTTATTACGAACGCTTATACACTGTTTTCTAGGCTTCAAATCATTGCTAACAAACACACCTAGATCTTTCTCGCAGTCTGAATTTTCTAATTCTAAATTAGCTAGTTTATATTTAACATTTGTTTGCATCTTCCCTATCTTTAATACCTTGCATTTGTCAATGTTAAACTTCATCTGCCAATTTACTGACCATTCATGTAAGGTATCTAGATCCCTTTGGAGGCACTCTATATCGCTATTTGAATCAATTGATCTCCCCATTTTAGTATCGTCTGCGAATTTACTTATCCTACTAGTTATACCTAAATCTAGGTCATTTATGTATATAAGAAACAACAGGGGACCTAATACCGATCCCTGGGGGACACCACTTTTGACTGCTCCCCACTCTGACTTGGTACCATTTATGCTGACTCTCTGTTTCCTACCAATTAGCCATGACCTAATCCATCCCAACAACGACCCTCCTATTCCGTGTGCCTCAACCTTTCTCATCAATCTCTCATGAGGGACTCTGTCGAAAGCTTTACTGAAATCTAAATATATAATATCATATGACTTGTCACTATCTACTGCTTCATATACCTCTGAGAAAAAGCTAAGCAAATTAGTAAGGCACGAACGTCCCTGAGTGAATCCATGCTGAGAAGAATTTATTAAGTTAAATTTTACTAAGTGGCTTCTAATTTTCCTAGCAATAATAGACTCTAGCAACTTTCCTATGATTGATGTGAGACTAATGGGACGGTAATTGGATGCTATCGATTTATCACCTTTTTTGAAGATCGGAACTACATTTGCAAGCTTCCAAGCTTCTGGAACTAAACCTGTTTCTAATGACTTGTTAAATATAAATGCTAATGGACTACTTAACTCATCTCTGCATTCTTTTAATACTCTAGCATATACCTCGTCAGGACCAGGCGATTTTTGAGGTTTCAGTCTGTCAATTTCCTTAAGCACATCATTTCTACTTATACTAACTGTACTTAACATATTTTCTATACTATCACTATATACCATATTGACTTCTGGAATCTGTGCCAAATTTTCATTAGTGAAAACGGAAAGAAACTGACTATTTAATGTACTGCACATTTCTAAATCATTTTCTGTTATTTCTCCTATTGAAGTTTTTAGGGGGCCTATTACATCTCTAACTTTAGATTTATATAGTTGGTAAAAAGCTTTAGGGTTATTTTTTGAGTCGCTGGCTATCCTTATTTCATAATTTCTTTTTGCTTTCCTGATTTCCTTTTTGACCTGTCTTGATAGAGTCTGATAGTATATATGTAAATGATTTTCACCTTTCTTTATTTTTCGATATATTCCTTTCTTTTTTCCTATAAGATCTATTAGCTTATTAGTCATCCATTTTGGTTGGTTCTGCGTCGATCTAAATCTTCTTTTAGGGATATATTTATTTTGAGCATTGTGGAGTGAAGCAATAAACTGGTTATATGTAGGTGGCAAGTTTAACTCTGGCATATCCTGACTTAATCGCTTAACAATAGGGTCCACCCTTAAGTCTCTTCTTAGTCCACCATAATCGGCTTTTCTGAAATCTGGGATAAGTGTCGTATTCTCTTTAGCATTCCCTGTCCATTGTATATTAAAATAAATAGATTTATGGTCGCTATTTCCTAGGTGGTCACCAATCTCTACATTATTTATCATATGTTCATTGTTACTGAAAACTAAATCAAGAATATTAATACCTCTAGTCGGCGTATCTATGAATTGAAATAAAAAACTATCTTGTACTACCTCTATAAACTCTACTGAATCGGAGTCGCCTATTTAGTGCTGCCAATCAATGTTCGGAAAATTAAAATCCCCCATAATGCACACATTGCTAAACCTTGATGCTATTTTAATTTCCTCCCATAACGATTTTCCGCCATTTCTACTCATATTAGGCGGTCTATATATAACTCCAATAACTATGGTCTCACTACCTTCGTTAACCTCTACCCAAACACTTTCATTATCATTATTTAGTCTAATACCTGATTTCTTTCCTCTCACTTAAACAGTAGGCTACCATAGTGCGGTTGGGAATATGAACATGATTAGATTAATATCCAGTATTCGAGAATGGATAATAAGTCGTAGGCGTGTGCATAAACCTTTAACCGTCCTGGTGGTGTAATGGTTAAGGTGGCAAAAATATGTGTGTGATAACCCGGGTTCGAATCCCGGTGGATCATATATACTTTAATTAATTTCATTGGGGGTGTGGTGGTGAGATTAATAAAAAATAATATTATTAGTAGGTTTAGGGATATTTCTTCGAGAGGCCGGTCTATATGATTTGTGCCCCATGAATATTCTTTCCTCTCACTTAAACAGTAGGCTACCATAGTGCGGTTGGGAATATGAACATGATTAGATTAATATCCAGTATTCGAGAATGGATAATACGTCGTAGGCGTGTGCATAAACCTTTAACCGTCCTGGTGGTGTAATGGTTAAGGTGGCAAAAATATGTGTGTGATAACCCGGGTTCGAATCCCGGTGGATCATATATACTTTAATTAATTTCATTGGGGGTGTGGTGGTGAGATTAATAAAAATAATATTTAATACAGCTTTTTAATGTACTCCTGACAAACACTGCTATACCCCCGCCCCTCCTACTTGTTCGGTCATATTTAAACAAACTATATCCTGGAATATCAAATTCTGCTAAAAAATGCCTAGATTCTGTATTAATCCACGTTTCAGTTAGCGCTATTATGTCTATATTTTCTGAGCTAACGAGTGCTCTAAGTTCGTTCATTTTGTTACATAAACTCCTACAATTTGTATAATATACCCTCAACCTATTACTTTTATTTGCAACTAATTTTCTATTGTGTTTAGCTAACTTATTATTTCCTGTTGAACTACTAGCTCTAGACGGAAATTCTACTCTATCAGTATTCTCATCTTTACTATCAGTTACATGTGTAGTGTTATCGATACTACTATTACACATAACTATATCCGCACTATCTTGACTGATTATTTCTATTTTACTCACTGGTTTGTCACATGAAGTACCTGCTCCATATGGAGACAGTATTTTACTTACACACCCAGGTTTTTTTAACGAAACCCCGCAACAATCTTGTCGAGTGAGTTGGCCAAGGTCGAAACTCCTAGTCGAGAGAGATGTACTCCATCCTGGGCATACAGTTCATCCTTACCATAAAAGAGGGACCAGTTATCCAGGAATGGAATAGTATTTGCCTTACAATACTTCTCCAGCCGGCTATTTACACCAATAGCCCTGGAGGACCATTCCTTCCTTACCCCTCTTCTAGGCAGGATACTGTTTACCACAGGAACTCCACCTTTTGTTGTGTATGGCCTCCTCCTAAAGAAAATGGATTTTTGAGCACAGACTAAACCAAATGTTCACTACTGTATTTACATAGCTGATCATTAACCTAACCTAACCTAACCTAACCTAAGGTAACCTGGGCATCCTGGGGGCTGCTGCCCCCAGACCCCCGCTGGTCTTGGGTTGAAAAGTGATAAAAAACACATATCTCTTACCTCATTATTCAAAGTTTTGTATTTGGTTTAATATACACTTCCCAGGTCATTTGAACAGTTCTATTGCTTCTATATATCATATAATACACCATAGAATACGTTTTTTAATAACTAGAAAAAGAGGACTTCGATTAAACAATTACGAAAAAAGAACTGTTTGTGCATCTTGAGGAGTTATTTCCTGAATAATGTAGATGGATAGAATAGGCTACCAAGTGATATAGTGGGATCAAGAACGATAGGGAGCTTTAAGATAAAATTAGATAGCCATATGGACGAGATGGGTTGGGTGTGAGGAGGATCTACCAGGTGTGGGCCAATCGGCGCTCAGCAGACCCCCGTTATCTTGTGTTAATCTCTGACCGTTTTGGTGAGGTCAGTACACAAGGTATTAGTGAGTTGGGCCTATAATTGGGCCTTGTAATTGGGGTTGGGTGTGACAGGGATCTGCCTTGTATGGGCCGATCGGCTTTTTGCAGACTCCCATTTTCTTATGTTCTTATGTTAACTTGTGGTGTAGGCTATACATATGACTGTGTGTGACTTATGTGCACAATTATTTTATTATATTACCTTTCACAGTTCATTCAAATAAGTATTTTCTTTGGCATTTAAATATGTATTCCAAATTGCATAAAATGTAAAATTCTTATTTTGCTTTTACATGAAAGCTAACTTTAAGAACATAAGAAAATGGGAGTCTGCAGAAAGCCGATTGGCCTAAGCAAGGCAGATCCCTGAGAGTTGAATGTCATTCCAACTCAAATACTACTACAAACTGTATTTTATGCTTGCATTGCTCCCACAATCATTAACATGTTGCTTGTTTAATCGTATCATGTGCCTTTTTTCACCTTCAGTTTGGATTGGGAATTTAAAGAAGATAACTTTGTTTCAGTGTAGTAATACATCTAACAAATACACCTATCAAATAATCTACAGATACTACACTAAAATAGGTGTGTAGGATTAGCATGTATACAGTATATAGCATTAGCCTACTTATTGAGAATATTACCTAATACGGGAAATCCCGGGATCCCGGGAAATATTCTGATTTGTCTCAATCCCGGGATGATGAGAATCCCTCAAAACAGGAAACCCTAATACATGGTCGTATTCTTAATTGTGTGGGAAGGGTATTGTTTATCATATATTGAACGAAAAATCAGTTGTTGAAATTTCATTTATGCAAAAAAAAACGTGATATCTCTCACACAAATGTATATACTGTATATATATATATATATATATATATTTTTTTTTTTTTTTCTTTAATACATACGAGGTTGAAAGAAATGGCAATTTCTGCGTTGGAAATTTTATTATTCAAAGTTTCCAGGTCTCTGATGAGTTTTCGCTGGGTGGCAGGAAGTAGATGAATGAGATGAGCAAAATTCATGGTGGTACAGGGTTACATAAATGTACATGATGATACAGGATATACGACGCGTTTCACTGGACAACCAGCATTATCAAGTAAGGGTAGAATGATATAAAAGGTAAACAGGAAGGGTATATATAGAGGGTGGAGGATCAGAGGAGGGGAAAATCAGGGGGCAAAAGTCTCCTATTGGTGGAGGGGTATTCTAGGAGTGCAAAAGGGGGAACCGCTTCACGCAGGCGCACTGGATGTGGGATGGTGTTGGTCGGGTGGCGGGGTCAAAGCTGATTGGCTGCGTGTCGAGGGGCGTGGCCTAAGTTGTGTGGTCCGTGTGGCGCCGGCGGAAGACGAAGCTGAAGGAGGTAGCGCGGGGGGCTGCGTCAAGGGCACCGGGGGGTGAGGAGGGGCATTAGGTCCTGTAGGGTAGTGCCTTTTGGCAGAAGGTAGGATCTGAAGGTCTAGAGTTTGGTTGTTGATGTTAGGATGTAAGGCTTGGATATATAACGCTTCGAGTATAGGTAATCTCCTTGGGTCACTTTCTTTATCGAGTATGGTGGTGTGTTTCTCTAACTCGTTGCGTGTGAGGTGGGGTGGTTGGGGGTGAGATAGTGGTCTTTGATGGCTCCAGCCTGAAGGTGAAGAGTTAACCGACGTGAAAGACGAGTCTGCGTCATGCCAATATAGGAATGAGGTCCACAGTCCTCATAATTACAGGTAAGTTGGTAAATGACGTGATCGTCGGTCATTGGGCTCTTTATCTTGGTGGAAGCTGCCATGGTTTGTTGCGGAGAACGAGGTTGGAGGTCTTGGGGGATTTGTAATAAATTATTAATTTGATTTTGTTTTCCGGGTTGGTTGGGTGGACATGCTTGGAGATTATTTCTTTTAAGATGGCCTCGTCATTTTTGTGTTCAGAGGACATGTAATTGCGGTAGAAGATCTTAATTTCATTGGGGGGGGTCAATGTTGGTAGGGCTTTGGGTGTACCATTTTTCAAGATGGTGGTTGATGGTGCTGCAGATGTCGGAGTTGGAGTATCCATTATTTACTAAAACTTGGGATAGTCTTTCTAGTTCCTGGTGGGTGTCGGCCCAGGTAGAGCAGTGCGTGAGGGCTCTCCTTACATAGGCGGAGATGGAGGATAGAAGATAACGGCGGGGGCATTCACTATCGCCGTTGAGGCATTGTCCTGTGTTAGTTGGTTTAGTGTAGACGGTGGTTTTGAACCCATGGTCGTTCAGAGCTACGAGGATGTCGAGGAAGGGGAGTTGTCCATTGTTAGATTTTTCAAAGGTGAAGTTAAGTCCGGAGGAGGTCATGAAGCGACGCTGGAGTTCCTGTAGTTCGTGGAGGTCCTTGATGGAGTCATTGGCAACCTTAATTTCATAATTTCTTTTTTCTTTCCTAATATCCTTTTTTACCTGTCGTGATAGATTCTGATAGTAAGCAAGTAGGTGAATTTCGCCTTTTTTAATTTTTCTATATATTCCTCTCTTTTTTCCTAGAAGATCTATTAGTCTATTATTCATCCATTTGGGTTGGTTCTGTGTTGATCTAAATTTTCTTTTGGGGATATATTTATTTTGCGCATTGAATACTGACTTGATAAAATTATCGTATGTAGCTACCAAGTTTGACGTCTCTTCTTGACTTAAGGGAGACTCCAGGATTTGTCCTAACTCAGCTTAAATTTCTAATGTTTCTGTTTTTGTTCTATAATGCTTCTTTCAACATAGGAGAATAGCATAGGAAGGAACAAAAAAACATATCGCATCCATAACCCCCCGGGCCGGGGGTTTGACCTCGACCCCCGAATTATTATTATTTTTTTTTTTCAGCCACCCAAAATTTTTATTGGTGTCTGTAGTCTAAAGGGCTGCTGTAAGCAATATAAATGATCATATGAGGGCATAAACACCCATAGGATATCCCTAGGGCCCCCCTGGGGGGGGCCCCAAAATCATGGTTTTTGGCAAAATTTCACTTATAAATCTATCTATCTATCTATATGCTCAGGCCCAATCTCCATTTTGGGGGTAGCCGACTCAAGACAGAGCAAGAACAGGGAAAACACAAAAACAACATAAAACAACAAATAAACACAGATAAAAGGCACAAACTCACACACTTATAAATAATAATACAAAATACTTTAGTCCCCCAAATAATCAAGTTTTCTTTGCGAGCGGGTGGCACTACACGGGACGAACCTATAATAGGGGTAACTGAAGGAAAATGTCTCGCGGGCTCTGACTGGAAAAAGTTTTCGTTACGAATCAATTTAATAATAATAATAATAATAATAATAATAATAATATTTATTCAGTTAGCAATTTACAGAGTTGGTACCACATAGTATGTTATAAATATGACATGTACCAGCCTTGCATAATTCCAACTAAGGATAGCCCAATAAGGCCGTTAGGTGTATTTCCATTGGGGTCCTTGTGGGATTAGGTTAGCTGGGGAAATGGGGAGGATAGAGAAATATATACTTTAGAGAAAGTATTTCTAGGGGGTTATTTTAAGATACCTTACATCCTATAGTAAATATCAGTAATCCGTAATCAGTAATCATTTCAGTTTGGTTTGTCTATCTCTTATGTCGTATTTAGTAGTAGACATAAGCTTGGTGCTCCCTTCTCGCAGCTGTCCGGTTCAGGTGTTCCTTCAGGCTACGTCTGAAGGAATACAGTGTTCTCTTTTCACGGACTGACTGGGGTAGGTCGTTCCAGTCTTTGATGGCAGTGAAGAAGAATGTTTGCTTACCCTGTCCTTGGATTCTCGGGACCTTAAAATTAAACATCCTGTTTCTTGTATTATGTCCACTCCTCTCATTTGCTTTAACAAAATCATTCTTTAGATACTCTGGAGCTCTGTCATAGAAAATTTTGAAGGCATTAGTTAGCCTGATTTGTTTGGCCCTGTCAGAGACATTGAGCATACCTAGTGACTGAAGTTGTTCCTGGCCAACATGTGATTTGGGTCCTAGGTTCAGCATGAACCTAACCATTTTATTTTGAGTGACCTGAAGTTTGTGCTGTGCTGATTTAGATGATGCAGAGTACCAGGATGACACAGAATAGTCAAAATTACATTGAACAAGCGCTTGGCAGAGGGTCTTTTTGGTCGCCGCGGGCAAGCATCCCACCTGTCTATACAGGTATTTTATACGTGCTCTACACTTACTCAGGATAGATTCCAAAATTGTTTCACCTGACAAACTCGCGTCCAGTTTCAGTCCGAGATATTTAACTTGTGACATTGTTGTTATAGGAATATCATTACAGTTGACCGAGAAGCCCACAATGTCTTTCAGTTTGCGTTTTGTTCCACATAAGATGGCTTCCGTCTTGCCCAGGTGAAGAGATAGTCTATTGTCCACTAGCCATTCACTACATGATGCTAGTTCTTTGGAAAGTGAAGCGGCAATACTCATTGGGTCTTTTCCTGAAACCAGAAGCACGCTGTCGTCTGCATACAGTAATAATTTACACGAGACGCTCAGTTCCATGTCGTTCACATAACAGAGAAAGAGTAAGGGACCAAGGATGCTTCCCTGCGGGACCCCACAGTTAATTGGCATAGGATCAGATATATTATCATCAATTTTGACTCTTTGGGTTCTACCACTAAGATAAGATTTAAACCAGTTCACAGACCCTATGCCCATTGCTTGTAGTTTATTACATAGGATATCATGGTCTACTGTGTCAAACGCTTTTTGTAGATCAAGAAGAACCATACCAGTGTAGTTACCTTTAAACATTTCTTTACGAATGTGATCCGTTAAGTGGATGAGACAGGAGTCTGTCGAGTACATGCATCTGAAACCTGATTGAAACTTATAGAATAGATCATTTTGTTTGAGGTAGTGTTCAATTTGGGTGTATACCGCTCTTTCAAGGATTTTAGATACAATACATAATATGCTAACTGGTCTGTAGTTGCCAACTTCTAGTTTATTTCCTTTCTTGAATAGAGGGGTTACAATAGCTTCCTTCAGTTCAGCAGGTACTGTGTTGGTGTTAATTGACAAGTTGATGCTGTGGGTTAGGGGACCTGCTATACCAATGGCTCCATCTCGTAGAAATTTGGCAGGAATTTTGTCTGGTCCTGTGCTCTTATGTACATTTAGGTTAGACAGCTCGTCAAAAGTGTATTTTGGTGTAACATTTTGCAATCTAAATGTGTTCGGGTGTATGTCTTTATCTCTGTAGAAATTACGAAAGGTGGCCGTTGTTGTCATGTATTTATTGAGATCTCTATTCAATCTCTATTCATGAATAGTGCATGTCAGCCATTTACTGTCCGATTGTCTCCAATTTCTCCACATAATTAGAACAAGTATACATACCAACTCCTTCGGAAGCTTTTTGAGTTTGGGAAATATTTTCCATACTCAAATGATTTATTTAGGATAGGAAATTGGGCCCAATTATTTATATTGATATTTTACCTGCGGTTTTCAACATTATCACGTATCAACTTGGCAATATGCTTCCGAGGAGTTGTAGACAGTCTATATAAGGTACCTCATACACAATATAAAACAATTTTGCAAAGTGGTTTTTGGATCACCAGAAATTTAATAAAAACAAAACTAAAAATGCGCTCACGCACGCACGCGCGGACATAGAACGATGAAAATTTCAGCAAGTCACCGTTATACCATTAGCATTTATATGGCAAAAGGCCAGCAATGAGTCTCCTATAGAAGTTGAGTAAAGCATATTGGATATATAGGCTTTTCTGAAGTCAGGTATTAATGTTGTATTCTCTCTGGTATACCTTTCCATTGTATATATATATACACAGAATATACTATTTCCTAGGTGGTCCCCGATTTATATATATATATATATATATATATATATATACAGTATACACTGTATAATATGTATATGTATATATTATAGATCAACATATATATTTAGATCAACACAGAACCAACCCAAATGGATGAATAATAGACTATTAGATCTAGGAAAAAGAGAGGAATATATAGACAAATTAAGAAAGGCGAAATTCACCTACTTGCTTACTATCAGAATTTATCAAGACAGGCAAAAAAGGATATTAGGAAACAAAATAAATTATGAAATCAAGGTTGCTAATGACTCAAAAAATAATCCTACAGCTTTTTACCAACTATTTAAATCCAAGGTTAGAGATGTAATTGGTCCCCTTAAAACTTTGATAGGAGAAATGACAGAAAATTATTTAGAAATGTGCAGTACATTAAATAGTAAATTTCTTCCGTTTTCACTAATGAAAATTTGGCACAGTTTCCAGAAGTCCGTAAGGTATATAGCGATAGTATAGAAAATAGGTTAAGTATGGGTATTATAAGTAGAAATGATGTGCTAAAGGACATTGACAGACTGAAACCTCATACATCGCCTGGTCCTGATGAGGTATATGCTAGAGTATTAAAAAAATGCAGAGATGAGTTAAGTTACCCATTAACATTTCTATTTAACTTGTAGACATTAGAGACAGGCTCAGTTCCAGAAGCTTGGAAGCTTGCAAATGTAGTTCCGATCTTCAAAAAAGCTGATATATCAATAGCATCCAATTACCGTCCATTAGTCTCACATCAATCATAGGAAAGCTACTAGAGTCAATTATTGCTAGTAAAATTGTAAACCACTTAGAAACATTTAATTTATATAAATTCTTCTCATCATGGATTCACTCAAGGACGTTCTTGCCTTACTAATTGGCTTAGTTTTTTTTCTCAGAGGTACATGAAGCAGTAGATAATGACAAATCATATGATATAATATAATTAGATTTCAGTAAAGCTTTCGACAGAGTCCCTCATGAGATATTGATGAGAAAGGTTGAGGCGCATGGAATAGGTGGGGCGTTGTTGAGATGGATTAGGTCATGGCTAATTGGTAGGAAGCAGAGAGACAGCATAAATGGTACCAAGTCAGAATGGGGAACAGTCAACAGTGGTGTCCCCCAGGGATCTGTATTAGGTCCTCTGTTTGTTATATACATAGGCTAAATTACCTTGATTTAGGTATAACTAGTAGGATAAGTAAATTTGCAGACGATACCAAAATGGGGAGAAAAATTGATTCAGATAGAGATATAGAGTGCCTCCAAAGGGATCTAGATACCTTACACGAATGGTCAATAAATTGGCAGATGAAGTTTAACATTGACAAATGCAAGGTATTAAAGATAGGGAAGATGCATACAAATGTTAAATATAAACTAGCTAATATGGAATTAGAAAACTCAGATTGTGAGAAAAATCTAGGTGTGTTTGTTAGCAATGATTTGAAGCCTAGAAACAGTGAATAGGCGTTCGTAACAAGGCAAACAGGATTCTCGGGTTTATCTCTAGGAGTGTGATTAACAGAACTGCTGATGTTATCTTAAAATTTTACTTGTCATAGTGAGACCCCATATGGTTTATGCTATTCAATTTTGGTGTCCTTATTACAGAATGGACATAGATTCATTGGAGAGAGGTAGAAGGGTAGAAGGGTTCTATAAAGGGTAGAAGTGAGGAACTGCTGCAGCAGTATCGGGATGTGTTAGATAAGGTTAGGATGAAGGGAGGGATCCCTGTAGTACATTGTATCCTACCCAGAAGAGGAGTTCCCAAGGAATGGACATCCAGGGCGATTGGTATCAATTGCCGGTTGGAGAAATATTGCAAAGAAAAAGCAATACCATTCATTGATAACTGGGATACTTTCTATGGTAGAGATAGAATGTACGCAAGGGATGGGGTTCATCTTTCATGGTTAGGGGTTTCCACATTAGCTAGTTCTTTAGACAGGGTGGTTGTGGGGTTTTTGAACAGAAATATTGAGAGTGTAAAAGAGAGGTTAAATGGATTTTTTTTAGCGTCAGGCGAGAGCGATAAGGATATTCAGTCTCATGCTAAAATATATGACAATATCGCTAATGATAGTAGTGATGGTGCAACGGAAGATGGAAATGTATTTAGAAATAAAGGTAAATTAGGTATAAATAAAAGAAGTAAATTGAGAGTATATTACACAAACTGTAGGAGTCTATGTAACAAAATGAACGAACTTAGAGCCCTTGTTATCAAAGAAAATATAGACATAATAGCGCTAACTGAAACGTGGATTAATACAGAAACCAGGCATTTTTTAGCAGAATTTGATATACCAGGATATAGTTTGTTTAAATATGACCGAACAAGTAGGAGGGGTGGCGGTATAGCAGTGTTTGTCAGGAGTACATTAAAAAACTGTATTAAATCAGGTATTAGACTAAATAACGATAATGAAAGTGTTTGGGTAGAGGTAAACGAAGGTAGTGAGACCATAGTTATTGGGGTTATGTATAGACCGCCAAATACGAATAGAAATGACGGAACGTCATTATGGGAGGAAATTAAACTGGCATCAAGGTTTAGCAATATGTGCATTATGGGGGATTTTAATTTTCCGAATATAGATTGGCAGCATCAAATAGGCGACTCTGATTCTGAGGAGTTTATTGAGGTAGTACACTTACACTTACACTTTGTTACACTTTGTTGTATTCCGTCCGTTAGTGACACAGTTGAGCTGGGGCTCCACTGCGACCAGGCAGCTCCCTTTCTTCCACTCTCCATTCCAGAAGTCGGTTGGAGTTGGCGCTGGGGTATCCTGGTGTTGGTGGCCGGTCCGGTATTTTGGCCAGCCACATGTCCAAGTGTTCCTTGAAGGTGTCTGGAGACACCCCGGTCATGTTCCTGAGAGGGGCTGGTATACCGTTGAACAGTCTGGTTACATTGTATGCAAAGCTGTGATGGATCAGGGATTTGATTTTTTGCGATGATCCCGGCGTAGTCCTCACATAGCACAGCCTCCCTCGCCTTGTGTTGAGTCTCTTGGATGTTTGGATTTGGTACCTTTTTTTCCAAAATCATCCAGACGTAGATGATGATGTATTTCTCCCTACGTCTTTGAAGTGAGTACAGCTGCAGCTCCTTGAGTCTCTCCCAGTAGTTAAAGTGTTGAAACCCATGGATTTTACTGGTGAATGTCCTCTGGGTGGCTTCAATTTCTGTTATTTCTCCTACTTTTTGGGGAGACCAGAGCTGAGAGCAGTACTCCAGTCGTGGTAGGACCAGTGACTTCCACAGTGTTAACATACACCTCTCATTTCTTGTGTGGAAGGTTCTCAGGATCTAGCCTGCTATTTGTACAAGATAGTTTTTTATTTCAATTCATAGATACGCCGACTTGAGGTAATAATATTCTCGATTTAGTTTTCAGTAACAATGAACATATGATAAATAATGTAGAGATAGGGGACCACCTAGGAAATAGTGACCACAATTCTGTGTATTTTAATATACAATGGAAAGGTAATACCAGAGAGAATACAACATTAATACCTGACTTCAGAAAAGCCAATTATGGTGGGTTAAGAAGAGCTCAATTAGCGGACCCTATGGTCAAAAATTAAGTCGATCCAGGTGTCCAAATGAGTGTATCCCGTCTCAGGCACCTGTCATCTTAAGTCAGGAAGAGACGTCAAACTTGGTAGATACATACGATAATTTTATCAAGTCAGTATTCAATGCGCAAAATAAATATATCCCCAAAAGAAAATTTAGATCAACACAGAGCCAACCCAAATGGATGAATAATAGACTATTAGAAAAAAGACTAAGAAAAAAGAGAGGAATATATATAGAAAAATTAAGAAAGGCGAAATGCACCTACTTGCTTATTATCAGAATCTATCACGACAGGTAAAAAAGATATTAGAAAAGAAAAAAGAAATTATGAAATTAAGGTTGCCAATGACTCAAAAAACAATTCTAAAGCTTTTTACCAACTATATAAATCCAAGGTTAGAGATGTAATTGGTCCCCTTAAAACTTCGATAGGAGAAATGACAGAAAATGATTTAGAAATATGCAGTACATTAAATAGTAAATTTCTTTCCGTCTTCACAAATGAAAATTTGGCACAGTTTCCAGAAGTTCGTAAGGTATATAGCGATACTATAGAAAATAGGTTAAGTACGGTTACTATAAGTAGAAATGATGTGCTTAAGGATATTGACAGACTGAAACCTCAGAAATCGCCTGGTCCTGATGAGGTATATGCTAGAGTATTAAAAGAATGCAGAGATGAGTTAAGTTACCCATTAACATTTCTATTTAACAAGTCATTAGAAACAGGTATAGTTCCAGAAGCTTGGAAACTTGCAAATGTAGTTCCGATCTTCAAAAAAGGTGATAAATCAATAGCATCCAATTACCGTCCCATTAGTCTCACTTCAATCATAGGAAAGCTACTAGAGTCAATTATTGCTAGGAAAATGAGAAACCACTTAGAAACATTTAACTTAATCAATTCTTCTCAGCATGGATTCACTCAGGGACGTTCTTGCCTTACTAATTTGCTTAGTTTTTTTCTCAGAGGTATATGAAGCAGTAGATAATGACAAGTCATATAATATAATATATTTAGATTTCATTAAAGCTTTCGACAGAGTCCCTCATGAGAGATTGATGAGAAAGGTTGAGGCGCATGGAATAGGTTGGGCGTTGTTGTGATGGATTAGGTCATGGCTAATTGGTAGGAAGCAGAGAGTCATCATAAATGGTACCAAGTCAGAATGGGGAGCAGTCAAAAGTGGTGTCCCCCAGGGATCTGTATTAGGTTCTCTGTTGTTTGTTATATACATAAATGACCTTGATTTAGGTATAACTAGTAGGATAAGTAAATATATATATATGGCAGTAATATCTTTTTATAGGAATGCAATGGCAAATGTGAAGGTAGGAGATAAGTTAAGTGAAAGTTTTGAGTTCAATGTAGGACTAAGACAGGGATGTTTCATGTCAGCTTGGTTGTTCAACATATAAATGGATGGAGTGATTAGAGAATGTAGGGCGGGATCAATGGGTGTAGGAGCTAGACTGGAATCAGAGTGAAGAGCATGGAAGATTTTAGCATGCCTATATGCGGACGACGCAGTCCTGTTGGAGGAAAATGCGGAAGAACTTCAGAGAGTGGACACTGACTTTGACAGGGTATGTGAAAAGAAAAAGTTAAAGGTCAATGTAGGGAAATGTAAGGTAATGGTGTTTGAGAGAAGAATGCATGAAACCATAGATTTTAAGGAAAAATATAGAATCAAGAAAGAACATGAGAAAAGTTGTAAAATAAAATTTAAAAATTAAGTACTGGAAGAGGTTGAAAGTTTTAAGTATTTAGGAGCAGTTGTTGTTGTTGTTGTTCCCTAAGCTGCCTGGCCGAACAGCCCCAAGGCCCCGAGCAAAGCCAAGGCCATAACCGAGCGCCCCCACAGAACCCTCCCTGCCGATCACAATAAAGCCTGGGTGACCGAAGCCACTCCATGGCGGGGAGCTGAGGAGGGTGCGGAAACGCCCGGGAAACCAAAGACCCACCCAGGGCCCTGTGCCCCTCAGCAATTATGAAGAGAAAGTTGAGGGGCAAAGGAAAAATGTGACGCTTTGACTTCCAATCTTGGTAAATTGGGAGGTCAATCCACGGAAGAGACGCCGTCACTTGAGATCTAGAAAATATATAAGTAAAAAGAACAGTCAGAGTAAGCTATGGGTATGGCAGACATCGCTCAGTTCTCACTCTGATAGACCAGCCCATCACCACATGACTAGAACCCAATCCTCTCAGCATCAGCTAGGAAAGGCCCTAGAAAGCCGCCTTTGGCGGGGGGATAGCTCCCCTATTTCAACCCCTTTCGGGGTTGGGCACCCGCCCAAGCTGTACTATGCAAATATGGTAAAATGGAGAGCGAGATAAAAGAGAGAAAAATGCAATGGAGAAAGGTGATTGGAGAACTTGATAGTATTCTCAAAGGAAGAATGGTTAGTCAGGAAGTCAAACAGTCACTGAGAAACAATGTGCTGCTCCCAACACTATGGAAGTGAGACATGGACAGCAAGTGACGAGGACCTCTTCAAACTGAGAGCTGTGGAGATGAGCTTTTTCAGAATGGCAGCTGGCATAAATAGGCTAGATGGGCCAAGTAATAGGGAAGTGTATTAGGCCTTTGAAATGGAAGAGCAGGCTTTGGGCATTGATCGTGGTGTGGTTGAGTGGATAAAGAGAAGTACTTTGAGGTGGTATGGTCATGTTCAGATAATGGATGAAGACAGAATGCCAAGAAAGATATATGGGAGTCAGGTGAGTGGAACCGCTAGTAGTGGAAGACCACCTATGGTATGGGAAAAGAAAGTGGAAAAATATATTGAAGAAAAACTTCCACGTAGTGGAAGGGGCATTGTGGCACGGGCAAAGGAGGCATGTCTTGACAAAGTAGCCTGGAGACGTTTCTGTCATGGCCATCATCTAGCGGGGGTTTCCCAGGGGGAAATAAGGCGTCGCAGATGATGATGATGATGATAAGTAAATTTGCAGACGACACCAAAATGGGGAAAAAAATTGATTCAGATAGAGATATAGAGTGCCTCCAAAGGGATCTAGATACCTTACACGAATGGTCAATAAATTGGCAGATGAAGTTTAACATTGACAAATGCAAGGTATTAAAGATAGGGAAGATGCATACAAATGTTAAATACAAACTAGCTAATATGGAATTAGAAAACTCAGATTGTGAGAAAAATCTAGGTGTGTTAGTTAGCAATGATTTGAAGCCTAGAAAACAGTGTATAAGCGTTCTTAACAAGGCAAACAGGATTCTCGGGTTCATCTCTAGGAGTGTGAGTAACAGTCATCAGAACTGCTTATGTTATCTTAAAACTTTACTTGTCATTAGTGAGACCCCATATGGATTATGCTATTAAATTTTGGTGTCCTTATTACAGAATGGACATAGATTCATTGGAGAGAGTACAGCGTAGAATGACAAAAATTATCCATAATATTAGAAATCTTCTGTATGAGGAAATGTTGAAGAAATTAGGCTTACATTCGTTAGAGAGACGCAGAGTTTGAGGGGATATGATAGAGGTGTTCAAGTGGGTTAGTGGGATTAATAAAAGGGACATGAAAAATGTACTAAAGCTCAGTGATAGCGAAAGAACTCGAACAAATGGTTTCAAATTAGATAAATTTCGTTTCAGAAAGGATATAGGCAAATATTGGTTTGGTAACAGAGTTGTAGATAGGTAGAATAGGCTACCTAGTGCTATAGTAAGATCAAGAACGATAGAGAGCTTTAAGATAAAATTAAGTAGGCATGGACGACAAGGGTTGGGTGTGAAGGATCGTCAAAGTCTGTTTATTTTTTGTTTGTGAGTGCGAGATGGAAGTTAACCATAAACTTTGTTGCCGTGCTAATTATTTAGGTATAAAAGGCATATCTATTACAGATAAATACCTTGCCAAAATTGGTTAAAAAGAAAAATTTGATATGTTGGCGGTGGTCAAGGAGGTCTATCCTTGTACTGAGATGTCGGGTGTATTTGGGTTCGGTGTAACAACGTCACTCTCACCAAGTGCTCATATATTTTGTTCCCAGGAATTTTATTCAAATTCCGGAATTCATATTATTCTTATTCTTTCTCTGATTTATATTATATATAATTAAAAAATAACTTTTTGTGCATTTTGAGGAGTTACTTCCTGAACAACTTGTTACAACAGGCTTGTTACAACAGGCTACATATGACTGTGTGACTTATGTCCTACACATGCAATGATTTTATTATATTACCTTTCCAGTTAATAATAATAATAATAATAATATTTATTCAGTTAGCAATTTACAGAGTTGGTACCACATAGTATGTTATAAATATGACATGTACCAGCCTTGCATAATTCCAACTAAGGATAGCCCAATAAGGCCGTTAGGCGTATTTCCATTGGGGTCCTTGTGGGATTAGGTTAGCTGGGGAAATGGGGAGGATAAAGAAATAGATACTTTAGAGAAAGTATGGGTATGGGTATTATAAGTGGAAATGATGTGCTAAAGGACATTGACAGACTGAAACCTCATAAATCGCCTGGTCCTGATGAGGTATATGCTAGAGTATTAAAAAAATGCAGAGATGAGTTAAGTTACCCATTAACATTTCTATTTAACTTGTAGACATTAGAGACAGGCTCAGTTCCAGAAGCTTGGAAGCTTGCAAATGTAGTTCCGATCTTCAAAAAAGCTGATATATCAATAGCATCCAATTACCGTCCATTAGTCTCACATCAATCATAGGAAAGCTACTAGAGTCAATTATTGCTAGTAAAATTGTAAACCACTTAGAAACATTTAATTTATATAAATTCTTCTCATCATGGATTCACTCAAGGACGTTCTTGCCTTACTAATTGGCTTAGTTTTTTTTCTCAGAGGTACATGAAGCAGTAGATAATGACAAATCATATGATATAATATAATTAGATTTCAGTAAAGCTTTCGACAGAGTCCCTCATGAGATATTGATGAGAAAGGTTGAGGCGCATGGAATAGGTGGGGCGTTGTTGAGATGGATTAGGTCATGGCTAATTGGTAGGAAGCAGAGAGACAGCATAAATGGTACCAAGTCAGAATGGGGAACAGTCAACAGTGGTGTCCCCCAGGGATCTGTATTAGGTCCTCTGTTTGTTATATACATAGGCTAAATTACCTTGATTTAGGTATAACTAGTAGGATAAGTAAATTTGCAGACGATACCAAAATGGGGAGAAAAATTGATTCAGATAGAGATATAGAGTGCCTCCAAAGGGATCTAGATACCTTACACGAATGGTCAATAAATTGGCAGATGAAGTTTAACATTGACAAATGCAAGGTATTAAAGATAGGGAAGATGCATACAAATGTTAAATATAAACTAGCTAATATGGAATTAGAAAACTCAGATTGTGAGAAAAATCTAGGTGTGTTTGTTAGCAATGATTTGAAGCCTAGAAACAGTGAATAGGCGTTCGTAACAAGGCAAACAGGATTCTCGGGTTTATCTCTAGGAGTGTGATTAACAGAACTGCTGATGTTATCTTAAAATTTTACTTGTCATAGTGAGACCCCATATGGTTTATGCTATTCAATTTTGGTGTCCTTATTACAGAATGGACATAGATTCATTGGAGAGAGGTAGAAGGGTAGAAGGGTTCTATAAAGGGTAGAAGTGAGGAACTGCTGCAGCAGTATCGGGATGTGTTAGATAAGGTTAGGATGAAGGGAGGGATCCCTGTAGTACATTGTATCCTACCCAGAAGAGGAGTTCCCAAGGAATGGACATCCAGGGCGATTGGTATCAATTGCCGGTTGGAGAAATATTGCAAAGAAAAAGCAATACCATTCATTGATAACTGGGATACTTTCTATGGTAGAGATAGAATGTACGCAAGGGATGGGGTTCATCTTTCATGGTTAGGGGTTTCCACATTAGCTAGTTCTTTAGACAGGGTGGTTGTGGGGTTTTGAACAGAAATATTGAGAGTGTAAAAGAGAGGTTAAATGGATTTTTTTTAGCGTCAGGCGAGAGCGATAAGGATATTCAGTCTCATGCTAAAATATATGACAATATCGCTAATGATAGTAGTGATGGTGCAACGGAAGATGGAAATGTATTTAGAAATAAAGGTAAATTAGGTATAAATAAAAGAAGTAAATTGAGAGTATATTACACAAACTGTAGGAGTCTATGTAACAAAATGAACGAACTTAGAGCCCTTGTTATCAAAGAAAATATAGACATAATAGCGCTAACTGAAACGTGGATTAATACAGAAACCAGGCATTTTTTAGCAGAATTTGATATACCAGGATATAGTTTGTTTAAATATGACCGAACAAGTAGGAGGGGTGGCGGTATAGCAGTGTTTGTCAGGAGTACATTAAAAAACTGTATTAAATCAGGTATTAGACTAAATAACGATAATGAAAGTGTTTGGGTAGAGGTAAACGAAGGTAGTGAGACCATAGTTATTGGGGTTATGTATAGACCGCCAAATACGAATAGAAATGACGGAACGTCATTATGGGAGGAAATTAAAATGGCATCAAGGTTTAGCAATATGTGCATTATGGGGGATTTTAATTTTCCGAATATAGATTGGCAGCATCAAATAGGCGACTCTGATTCTGAGGAGTTTATTGAGGTAGTACACTTACACTTACACTTTGTTACACTTTGTTGTATTCCGTCCGTTAGTGACACAGTTGAGCTGGGGCTCCACTGCGACCAGGCAGCTCCCTTTCTTCCACTCTCCATTCCAGAAGTCGGTTGGAGTTGGCGCTGGGGTATCCTGGTGTTGGTGGCCGGTCCGGTATTTTGGCCAGCCACATGTCCAAGTGTTCCTTGAAGGTGTCTGGAGACACCCCGGTCATGTTCCTGAGAGGGGCTGGTATACCGTTGAACAGTCTGGTTACATTGTATGCAAAGCTGTGATGGATCAGGGATTTGATTTTTTGCGATGATCCCGGCGTAGTCCTCACATAGCACAGCCTCCCTCGCCTTTGGTGTTGAGTCTCTTGGATGTTTGGATTTGGTACCTTTTTTTCCAAAATCATCCAGACGTAGATGATGATGTATTTCTCCCTACGTCTTTGAAGTGAGTACAGCTGCAGCTCCTTGAGTCTCTCCCAGTAGTTAAAGTGTTGAAACCCATGGATTTTACTGGTGAATGTCCTCTGGGTGGCTTCAATTTCTGTTATTTCTCCTACTTTTTGGGGAGACCAGAGCTGAGAGCAGTACTCCAGTCGTGGTAGGACCAGTGACTTCCACAGTGTTAACATACACCTCTCATTTCTTGTGTGGAAGGTTCTCAGGATCTAGCCTGCTATTTGTACAAGATAGTTTTTTATTTTAATTCATAGATACGCCGACTTGAGGTAATAATATTCTCGATTTAGTTTTCAGTAACAATGAACATATGATAAATAATGTAGAGATAGGGGACCACCTAGGAAATAGTGACCACAATTCTGTGTATTTTAATATACAATGGAAAGGTAATACCAGAGAGAATACAACATTAATACCTGACTTCAGAAAAGCCAATTATGGTGGGTTAAGAAGAGCTCAATTAGCGGACCCTATGGTCAAAAAATTAAGTCGATCCAGGTGTCCAAATGAGTGTATCCCGTCTCAGGCACCTGTCATCTTAAGTCAGGAAGAGACGTCAAACTTGGTAGATACATACGATAATTTTATCAAGTCAGTATTCAATGCGCAAAATAAATATATCCCCAAAAGAAAATTTAGATCAACACAGAGCCAACCCAAATGGATGAATAATAGACTATTAGAAAAAAGACTAAGAAAAAAGAGAGGAATATATATAGAAAAATTAAGAAAGGCGAAATGCACCTACTTGCTTATTATCAGAATCTATCACGACAGGTAAAAAAGGATATTAGAAAAGAAAAAAGAAATTATGAAATTAAGGTTGCCAATGACTCAAAAAACAATTCTAAAGCTTTTTACCAACTATATAAATCCAAGGTTAGAGATGTAATTGGTCCCCTTAAAACTTCGATAGGAGAAATGACAGAAAATGATTTAGAAATATGCAGTACATTAAATAGTAAATTTCTTTCCGTCTTCACAAATGAAAATTTGGCACAGTTTCCAGAAGTTCGTAAGGTATATAGCGATACTATAGAAAATAGGTTAAGTACGGTTACTATAAGTAGAAATGATGTGCTTAAGGATATTGACAGACTGAAACCTCAGAAATCGCCTGGTCCTGATGAGGTATATGCTAGAGTATTAAAAGAATGCAGAGATGAGTTAAGTTACCCATTAACATTTCTATTTAACAAGTCATTAGAAACAGGTATAGTTCCAGAAGCTTGGAAACTTGCAAATGTAGTTCCGATCTTCAAAAAAGGTGATAAATCAATAGCATCCAATTACCGTCCCATTAGTCTCACTTCAATCATAGGAAAGCTACTAGAGTCAATTATTGCTAGGAAAATGAGAAACCACTTAGAAACATTTAACTTAATCAATTCTTCTCAGCATGGATTCACTCAGGGACGTTCTTGCCTTACTAATTTGCTTAGTTTTTTTCTCAGAGGTATATGAAGCAGTAGATAATGACAAGTCATATAATATAATATATTTAGATTTCATTAAAGCTTTCGACAGAGTCCCTCATGAGAGATTGATGAGAAAGGTTGAGGCGCATGGAATAGGTTGGGCGTTGTTGTGATGGATTAGGTCATGGCTAATTGGTAGGAAGCAGAGAGTCATCATAAATGGTACCAAGTCAGAATGGGGAGCAGTCAAAAGTGGTGTCCCCCAGGGATCTGTATTAGGTTCTCTGTTGTTTGTTATATACATAAATGACCTTGATTTAGGTATAACTAGTAGGATAAGTAAATATATATATATGGCAGTAATATCTTTTTATAGGAATGCAATGGCAAATGTGAAGGTAGGAGATAAGTTAAGTGAAAGTTTTGAGTTCAATGTAGGACTAAGACAGGGATGTTTCATGTCAGCTTGGTTGTTCAACATATAAATGGATGGAGTGATTAGAGAATGTAGGGCGGGATCAATGGGTGTAGGAGCTAGACTGGAATCAGAGTGAAGAGCATGGAAGATTTTAGCATGCCTATATGCGGACGACGCAGTCCTGTTGGAGGAAAATGCGGAAGAACTTCAGAGAGTGGACACTGACTTTGACAGGGTATGTGAAAAGAAAAAGTTAAAGGTCAATGTAGGGAAATGTAAGGTAATGGTGTTTGAGAGAAGAATGCATGAAACCATAGATTTTAAGGAAAAATATAGAATCAAGAAAGAACATGAGAAAAGTTGTAAAATAAAATTTAAAAATTAAGTACTGGAAGAGGTTGAAAGTTTTAAGTATTTAGGAGCTGTTGTTGTTGTTGTTGTTGTTCCCCAAGCTGCCTGGCCGAACAGCCCCAAGGCCCCGAGCAAAGCCAAGGCCATAACCGAGCGCCCCCACAGAACCCTCCCTGCCGATCACAATAAAGCCTGGGTGACCGAAGCCACTCCATGGCGGGGAGCTGAGGAGGGTGCGGAAACGCCCGGGAAACCAAAGACCCACCCAGGGCCCTGTGCCCCTCAGCAATTATGAAGAGAAAGTTGAGGGGCAAAGGAAAAATGTGACGCTTTGACTTCCAATCTTGGTAAATTGGGAGGTCAATCCACGGAAGAGACGCCGTCACTTGAGATCTAGAAAATATATAAGTAAAAAGAACAGTCAGAGTAAGCTATGGGTATGGCAGACATCGCTCAGTTCTCACTCTGATAGACCAGCCCATCACCACATGACTAGAACCCAATCCTCTCAGCATCAGCTAGGAAAGGCCCTAGAAAGCCGCCTTTGGCGGGGGGATAGCTCCCCTATTTCAACCCCTTTCGGGGTTGGGCACCCGCCCAAGCTGTACTATGCAAATATGGTAAAATGGAGAGCGAGATAAAAGAGAAAAATGCAATGGAGAAAGGTGATTGGAGAACTTGATAGTATTCTCAAAGGAAGAATGGTTAGTCAGGAAGTCAAACAGTCACTGAGAAACAATGTGCTGCTCCCAACACTATGGAAGTGAGACATGGACAGCAAGTGACGAGGACCTCTTCAAACTGAGAGCTGTGGAGATGAGCTTTTTCAGAATGGCAGCTGGCATAAATAGGCTAGATGGGCCAAGTAATAGGGAAGTGTATTAGGCCTTTGAAATGGAAGAGCAGGCTTTGGGCATTGATCGTGGTGTGGTTGAGTGGATAAAGAGAAGTACTTTGAGGTGGTATGGTCATGTTCAGATAATGGATGAAGACAGAATGCCAAGAAAGATATATGGGAGTCAGGTGAGTGGAACCGCTAGTAGTGGAAGACCACCTATGGTATGGGAAAAGAAAGTGGAAAAATATATTGAAGAAAAACTTCCACGTAGTGGAAGGGGCATTGTGGCACGGGCAAAGGAGGCATGTCTTGACAAAGTAGCCTGGAGACGTTTCTGTCATGGCCATCATCTAGCGGGGGTTTCCCAGGGGGAAATAAGGCGTCGCAGATGATGATGATAAGTAAATTTGCAGACGACACCAAAATGGGGAAAAAAATTGATTCAGATAGAGATATAGAGTGCCTCCAAAGGGATCTAGATACCTTACACGAATGGTCAATAAATTGGCAGATGAAGTTTAACATTGACAAATGCAAGGTATTAAAGATAGGGAAGATGCATACAAATGTTAAATACAAACTAGCTAATATGGAATTAGAAAACTCAGATTGTGAGAAAAATCTAGGTGTGTTAGTTAGCAATGATTTGAAGCCTAGAAAACAGTGTATAAGCGTTCTTAACAAGGCAAACAGGATTCTCGGGTTCATCTCTAGGAGTGTGAGTAACAGTCATCAGAACTGCTTATGTTATCTTAAAACTTTACTTGTCATTAGTAAGACCCCATATGGATTATGCTATTAAATTTTGGTGTCCTTATTACAGAATGGACATAGATTCATTGGAGAGAGTACAGCGTAGAATGACAAAAATTATCCATAATATTAGAAATCTTCTGTATGAGGAAATGTTGAAGAAATTAGGCTTACATTCGTTAGAGAGACGCAGAGTTTGAGGGGATATGATAGAGGTGTTCAAGTGGGTTAGTGGGATTAATAAAGGGGACATGAAAAATGTACTAAAGCTCAGTGATAGCGAAAGAACTCGAACAAATGGTTTCAAATTAGATAAATTTCGTTTCAGAAAGGATATAGGCAAATATTGGTTTGGTAACAGAGTTGTAGATAGGTAGAATAGGCTACCTAGTGCTATAGTAAGATCAAGAACGATAGAGAGCTTTAAGATAAAATTAGATAGGCATATGGACGAGATGGGTTGGGTGTGAAGGATCGTCAAAGTCTGTTTATTTTTTGTTTGTGAGTGCGAGATGGAAGTTAACCATAAACTTTGTTGCCGTGCTAATTATTTAGGTATAAAAGGCATATCTATTACAGATAAATACCTTGCCAAAATTGGTTAAAAAGAAAAATTTGATATGTTGGCGGTGGTCAAGGAGGTCTATCCTTGTACTGAGATGTCGGGTGTATTTGGGTTCGGTGTAACAACGTCACTCTCACCAAGTGCTCATATATTTTGTTCCCAGGAATTTTATTCAAATTCCGGAATTCATATTATTCTTATTCTTTCTCTGATTTATATTATATATAATTAAAAAATAACTTTTTGTGCATTTTGAGGAGTTACTTCCTGAACAACTTGTTACAACAGGCTTGTTACAACAGGCTACATATGACTGTGTGACTTATGTCCTACACATGCAATGATTTTATTATATTACCTTTCCAGTTAATAATAATAATAATAATAATATTTATTCAGTTAGCAATTTACAGAGTTGGTACCACATAGTATGTTATAAATATGACATGTACCAGCCTTGCATAATTCCAACTAAGGATAGCCCAATAAGGCCGTTAGGCGTATTTCCATTGGGGTCCTTGTGGGATTAGGTTAGCTGGGGAAATGGGGAGGATAAAGAAATAGATACTTTAGAGAAAGTATTTCTAGGGGGTTATTTTAAGATACCTTACATCCTATAGTAAATATCAGTAATCCGTAATCAGTAATCATTTCAGTTTGGTTTGTCTATCTCTTGTCGTATTTAGTAGTAGACATAAGCTTGGTGCTCCCTTCTCGCAGCTGTCCGGTTCAGGTGTTCCTTCAGGCTACGTCTGAAGGAATACAGTGTTCTCTTTTTACGGACTGACTGGGGTAGGTCGTTCCAGTCTTTGATGGCAGTGAAGAAGAATGTTTGCTTACCCTGTCCTTGGATTCTCGGGACCTTAAAATTAAACATCCTGTTTCTTGTATTATGTCCACTCCTCTCATTTGCTTTAACAAAATCATTCTTTAGATACTCTGGAGCTCTGTCATAGAAAATTTTGAAGGCATTAGTTAGCCTGATTTGTTTGGCCCTGTCAGAGACATTGAGCATACCTAGTGACTGAAGTTGTTCCTGGCCAACATGTGATCTGGGTCCTAGGTTCAGCATGAACCTAACCATTTTATTTTGAGTGACCTGAAGTTTGTGCTGTGCTGATTTAGATGATGCAGAGTACCAGGATGACACAGAATAGTCAAAATTACATTGAACAAGCGCTTGGCAGAGGGTCTTTTTGGTCGCCGCGGGCAAGCATCCCACCTGTCTATACAGGTATTTTATACTTGCTCTACACTTACTCAGGATAGATTCCAAAATTGTTTCACCTGACAAACTCGCGTCCAGTTTCAGTCCGAGATATTTAACTTGTGACACTGTTGTTATAGGAATATCATTACAGTTGACCGAGAAGCCCACAATGTCTTTCAGTTTGCGTTTTGTTCCACATAAGATGGCTTCCGTCTTGCCCAGGTGAAGAGATAGTCTATTGTCCACTAGCCATTCACTACATGATGAATGGCTAGTGGACAATAGACTATCTCTTCACCTGGGCAAGACGGAAGCCATCTTATGTGGAACAAAACGCAAACTGAAAGTGTTTAATTGGCATTTAAATATGTATTCCAAATTGCATAAAATGTAAAATTCATATTTTGCTTTTACATGAAAGCTAACTTTGAATGTCATCCCAACTCAAATACTACTACAAATTTTATGTTATGCTTGATTTGCTCCCACAATCATTACAATTTTGTCTGTTTAATCGTATCATGTGCCTTTTTTCACCTTCAGTTTGGATTGGGAATTTAAAGAAGAGAACTTTGTTTCAGTGTAATAATACATCTATCAAATACACCTATCAAATAATCTACAGATAGGCCTACTACACTATAATAAGTGTGTAGGGTTAGCATATAGCATTAGTTATTGAGAATATTGCCTAATACGGGAAATCCCGGGATCTCGGGAAATATTCTGATTTGTCTCAGAATCCCGTAATGATAAGAATCCTTCAAAACAGGAAACCCTAATACATGGTCGTATTCTTATTGGTGTGGGAAGTTTATTGTTTATCCAATATAGAACGAAAAATCAGTTGTTGAGAGTTGATTTATGCAAAAAAACGTGATATCTCTCATACATATATATATAAGAACATAAGAACATAAGAAAATGGGAGTCTGCAGAAAGCCGATTGGCCTAAGCAAGGCAGATCCCTGTCCCACACAACCCCAATTACAAAGCCCAATTATAGGCTCAACACTCTAATACCCTGAGGATCATCTTACCAAACCGGTTAGAGATTAACGCAGGATTACGGGGGTCTGCAGAGCGCTGATTGGCCCAACCCGGCTGATCCCCTTCACACCCAACCCTTCTCGTCCATATGCTTATCCAATTTTTTCTTAAAGCTCCCTATCGTTCTTGATCCCACTATATCACTTGGTAGCCTATTCCACCCATCTACAACTCTGTTACCAAACCAATATTTGCCTATATCTTTTCTGAAACGAAATTTATCTAATTTGAAACCATTGGTACGAGTTCTTTCGCTATCACTGAGCTTTAGTACATTTGTCATGTCCCCTTTGTTAATCCCACTAACCCACTTGAACACCTCTATCATATCCCCTCTAACTCTGCGTCTCTCTAACGAATGTAAACCTAATTTCTTCAACCTTTCTTCATACGGAAAATTTCTAATATTATGGATCATTTTTGTCATTCTACGCTGAATTCTCTCCAATGAATCTATGTCCATTCTGTAATAAGGACACCAAAATTGGACAGCATAATCCATATGGGGTCTCACTAATGACAAGTAAAGTTTTAAGATAACATCAGCAGTTCTGTTACTCACACTCCTAGAGATGAACCCGAGAATCCTGTTTGCCTTATTACGAACGCTTATACACTGTTTTCTAGGCTTCAAATCATTGCTAACAAACACACCTAGATCTTTCTCGCAGTCTGAATTTTCTAATTCTAAATTAGCTAGTTTATATTTAACATTTGTTTGCATCTTCCCTATCTTTAATACCTTGCATTTGTCAATGTTAAACTTCATCTGCCAATTTACTGACCATTCATGTAAGGTATCTAGATCCCTTTGGAGGCACTCTATATCGCTATCTGAATCAATTGATCTCCCCATTTTAGTATCGTCTGCGAATTTACTTATCCTACTAGTTATACCTAAATCTAGGTCATTTATGTATATAAGAAACAACAGGGGACCTAATACCGATCCCTGGGGGACACCACTTTTGACTGCTCCCCACTCTGACTTGTAATATTGATATACAGTATATACAGTATATATACAGTATATATATATACAGTATATATATATATATATATATATATATATATATATATATATATATATATACGGTATATATAGAAACATTAAGAAAGGCGAAATTCACCTACATGCTTACTATGAGAATCTATCAAGACAGGTAAAGAAATATATTATTAAAGAAAAAAATAAATTATGAAATCAAGGTTGCCAATGACAAAAAATAATCCTAAAGCTTTTTACCAACTATATAAATCCAAGGTTAGAGATGTAAAGTTGTATTAAATCAGGTATTAGACTAAATACTGATAACGAAAGTGTTTGGGTAGAGGTTAGCGAAGGTAGTGAGACCATAATTATTGGAGTTATTTATAGACCACCAAATATGAGTAGAAACGAAGGTACAGCTTTATGGCAGCAAGTGAAAATTGCATCAAGGTTTAGCAATGTGTGTATTATGGGGGATTTTAATTTTCCGAATATTGATTGGCAGCATCAAATCGGCGACTCAGATTCAAAAGAGTATATATAGACTCGCCTACTAGAGGTAATAATATCCTCGATTTAGTTCTCAGTAATAATGAACAAATGATAAATAATGTAGAGATAGGAGACCAACTAGGAAATAGTGATCATAAATCAATTTATTTGAACATACAATGGACAGGAAAGGCTAAAGAGAATACGACACTTATCCCAGATTTCAGAAAAGCCAATTATGGTGGATTAAGAAGAGCCTTAAGAGTCAATCCTATGGTTAAACTATTAAGTGGACCCAGGTGCGCTAATGAACATACTCTCTCTCAGATACCTGTCTTAACCCAGGATAATTTGACAGCTACATATAATCATTTTATTTCTTCACTCCACAATGCGCAAAATAAATATATCCCCAAAAGAAAATTTAGATCAACACAGAACCAACCCAAATGGATGAATAATAGACTATTAGACCTTCTAGGAAAAAAGAGAGGAATATATCGAAAAATTAAGAAAGGCGAAATTCACTTACTTGCTTACTATCAGAATCTATCAAGAGAGGTTAAAAAAGGTATAAGGACAGACAAAAGAAATTATGAACTCAGGATAGCCAATGACTCAAAAAATAACCCTAAGGCTTTTTACCAGCTATATAAATCTAAAGTTAGAGATAAAATAGGCCCCCTTAAAACTTCGATAGGAGAAATGACAGAAAATTATTTAGAAATGTGCAGTACATTAAATAGTCAGTTTCTATCCGTTTTCACTAATGAAAATTTGGCACAGATTCCAGAAGTCCGTAAGGTATATAGCGATAGTATAGAAAATAGGTTAAGTACGGTTACTATAAGTAGAAATGATGTGCTTAAGGAAATTGACAGACTGAAACCTCAGAAATCGCCTGGTCCCGATGAGGTATATGCTAGAGTATTAAAAGAATGCAGAGATGAGTTAAGTTACCCATTAACATTTCTATTTAACAAGTCATTAGAAACAGGTATAGTTCCAGAAGCTTGGAAACTTGCAAATGTAGTTCCGATCTTCAAAAAAGGTGATAAATCAATAGCATCCAATTACCGTCCCATTAGTCTCACTTCAATCATAGGAAAGCTACTAGAGTCAATTATTGCTAGGAAAATGAGAAACCATTTAGAAACATTTAACTTAATCAATTCTTCTCAGCATGGATTCACTCAGGGACGGTCTTGCCTTACAAATTTGCTTATTTTTTTTTCTTCTCAGAGGTATATGAAGCAGTAGATAATGACAAGTCATATGATATTATATATTTAGATTTCAGTATAGCTTTGGACAGAGTCCCTCATGAGAGATTGATGAGAAAGGTTGAGGCACATGGAATAGGTGGGGCGTTGTTAGGATGGATTAATTGGTAGGAAGCAGAGAGTCAGCATAAATGGTACTAAGTCAGAATGGGGATCAGTCAAGAGTGGTGTCCCCCAGGGATCTGTATTAGGTCCTCTGTTGTTTATTATATACATAAATGACCTTGATTTAGGTATAACTAGTAGGATAAGTAAATTTGCAGACGATACCAAAATGGGGAGAAAAATTGATTCAGTTAGAGATATAGACTGTCTGCAAAGGGATCTAGATGCCTTACACGAATGGTCAGTAAAATGGCAGATGAAGTTTAACATTGACAAATGCAAGGTATTAAAGATAGGGAAGATGCATACAAATTTTAAATATAAACTAGCTAATATGGAATTAGAAAACTCAGACTGTGAGAAAGGTCTAGGTGTGTTTGTTAGCAATGATTTGAAGCCTAGAAAACAATGTATAAGCGTTCGTAACAAGGCAAACATGATTCTCGGGTTCATATCTAGGAGTGTAAGTAACAGAACTGCTGATGTTATCTTAAAACTTTACTTGTCATTAGTGAGACCCCATATGGATTATGCTGTTCAATTTTGGTGTCCTTATTACAGAATGGACATAGATTCATTGGAGAGAGTACAACGTAGAATGACAAAAATGATCCATAATATTAGAAATCTTCCGTATGAAGAAAGGTTGAAGAAATTAGGCTTACATTCGTTAGAGAGACGCAGAGTTAGAGGTGACATGATAGAGGTATTCAAGTGGGTTAGTGGAATTAATAAAGGAGACATGAAAAATGTACTAAAGCTCAGTGATAGCGAAATAACTCGTACAAATGGTTTCAAATTAGATAAATTTCGTTTCATAAAAGATATAGGCAAATATTGGTTTGGTAACAGAGTTGTAGATGGGTGGAATAGGCTACCAAGTGATATGGTGGGATCAAGAACGATAGAGAGCTTTAAGATAAAATTAGATAGGCATATGGACGAGATGGGTTGGGTGTGAGGGGGATCTACCAGGTGTGGGCTAATCGGCGCTCAGCAGACCCCCGTAATCTTGTGTTAATCTCTGACCGTTTTGGTGGGGTCAGTACTCAAGGTATTAGTGAGATGGGTCTATAATTGGGCCTTGTAATTAAGGTTGGGTGTGACAGGGATCTGCCTTGTATGGGCCGATCGGCTTTTTGCAGACTCCCATTTTCTTAAGTTCTTATGTTCTTAATTGGTCCCCTTAAAACTTCGATAGGAGAAATGACAGAAAATGATTTAGAAATGTGCAGTACATTAAATAGTAAATATCTTTCCGTTTTCACTAATGAAAATTTGGCACAGTTTCCAGAAGTCCGTAAGGTATTTAGCGATAGTATAGAAAATAGGTTAAGTATAGTTACTATAAGTAGAAGTAATGTGCTTAACTCTGGTCTAGTAGCTTCCGATATAAGTATCAAAAGAAGCCAGATAACTATATCAATCTTACGATAGTAGTAATGCCGATGATGATGAGAGTCCCAAATTGCTGCCAGAAATAAGGATGCCTAACAAAAGTTGTCAGTAAATGTCGGATCTACATTTACATTCATGGCTGTCCTAGAGTGTGGGTGGAGGGGGGTGGGGTGGGGTAACGCTACCTCGTCCGACGTTTTAAAAAGCTTATTGTTGTGTTGGTTATTATTATTATTGTTATTAATAGTAGTAGTAATAGTAGTAGTAGTAGTAGTAGTAGTAGTAGTAGTAGTAGTAGTAGGAAAGACCTCTAGCGATCAAAGAGGATAAAGTCGATCTCAACTATCCTTTTCACTCACGCAGATCCCTCCTTTGCCGAAAAATGTACAAATTATTCTTGAAGGAGAGTCATGTTTTTTTTTAAGCTTGATGGAGGTCTATGGCGGAAACTAAAATAAAAAATAAAAGATACATAAATGAGGAAATAAATACGCTCCTCCCCCCCTTAAGCGTTAGACCCCCTTCTCCCTCATGTTGAGACCCATTAGTTTTTACATTTTATGACGTTCGCTCCATTAGTTTGGCGACTGTAACACCTTTCACCCCATTTCTTCGTCAATTTTAATTCCTTTCGTGCCAAATAGGAGGTGATTTCTTTTCTTGCGAGCGTTAGGGAGCCTGCAATAATTTAGGCCGGGCCATTTTCTACCAAAAAATGTACAAACCTATTTCGAATGGGGATTTGGAGGCCTTTTTTAAAGATTGTTGGAGGTCTAGGGAGCAAACTAAAAACCGTCCCTTAAGGGGAGACTGACCGTTATTTTGGTCTATTAATGATCCATTTATTCATATATTTGTTTAGTTTCCTCCCTAGACCTCCATCAAGCTTAGAAAAACGCCCCCATGACCCTCCTTCAAGAATAATTTGTACATTTTTCGGCAAAGGAGGGATCTGCGTGAGTGAAAAGGGTAGTTGAGATCGACTTTATCCTCTTTGATCGCTAGAGGTCTTTGTACATTTTTCGGTAGAAAAATGTCCCGGCCGAAGGCCGGTTCCTCTTAAAATTGCAGGCTCGCTATCGCTCGGCAGGAAATAATCGACACCTAAATGGCACGAAAGGTCTTAAAATTGACAACAAAATGGGGCGAAAGGTGTTAAAATCGCCAAACTAATGGGCCGAACGTCTTATAATCTCAAAACTAGTGGGGCTAAACATTAGGGAGAAGGGGGTCCAGAAAATCGGTCTGCCTCCCCTTAACTTTGGTATATAATTGGTATATTGTTACACGTCAGTTCATTCACTTTGAGAACTCGATCACCAACATACGAGGTGAAGCAAATCGAGTGTTTATTTTGCTTGTGCATGGTATAATAATTTAGTGGAAATGTGACTGCTAAGATATTTTAATTGTGTAGCGTACAATCATGCCAAACAATTGTTCAGTGTATGGTTGTTTTTCAACCCACAGGCATAAGGGACTTATTTCTTTTCATGGTTTTCCTAAAAATGAAGAGATACAAAAAAAGTGGGTCAACCTATGCAAAAGGCAAGATCATATAAATGTAAACAATGCAGTATTATGCAGTTTACATTTTGAACCTAGTGCGTTTGAGAGACATTTGAAATACGAACTACTGAACCTACCAGTACCAAAGACACTCGTAAGACTGAAGGAAGGTTCACTCCCAACACTTCAGTAACCTACAACACAAGGTAAGGATTTTCAACAGTATGATACTATTCTTGAAGCACAGGGTAATATTCCATTTGTGTTATGTGCGTGTGTTTATGCATAGGAGAGTATTAAATTGGATATGGATTGTGTTGTTATGCACGTGCATGCGCAAAATGTGTGTGTGTGTGTGTGTGTAGCCTATACTTGTTTTTACAGTTTCATTGACAAGCGGCACAATACTGTGGGATATAAATATTATATATATATATATATATATATATAGTAGCCTATATAATATTATATACATTTTTTATTGATTCACTTGCTAGTCATGAGAATATTACAAGCGTCTTCTGCTCCTATATTATTGAATAACTTATCTAACACGCAAATAATGGCCAAGTTGCCATTTCTCGCTCACGCTCTCTCTCTCTCTCTCATTACTTTGTGTTACCTGTCGCTCTGTTTCTAGAAATATTAGTAATTTTAAGCAAATTTCCAGATGGGGCTGTTTCGTGTGCCAGGAACATCAGAGTTGAAAGAAGAGGACACAAACGGCTTGTGCAAGATATTATGGATATAGAATCAGCACCGGAGATACCAAGGGAGCAGCCTGTAGAAGAGGGACCAGTTTTGGAAATAGAAGAATTACAACGCCAATTGGATGAATTGAAGAAGGAGCTCCATGCAGAGAAGGCAAAGTGGGAGGAGGAGAAGACGGTGTTGCTCGCCCAGCTTAATAGCACATCTGTCACTGCAACAGCTGTTGCTAGGAAAGCACTTTCTCAATATTTTTCTTCTTCCCAAGTGGAGTTTCTGCTAACCGGAAAGCCTATACATTACTGGGCTGAAGACGATATTAGTCGGGCACTTACTCTGCACAGCTTAAGCCCGAAAGCCGATAGGTATTTGAGAGAAAAGTGCAAATTTCCTTTCCCATCTGTGTCCACGTTAAATCGCTGGGTATCAAAACTAAATGTCGAACCAGGGATATTGCACCCTGTTTTAGATTTGCTTCAATACAAAGCAGAGTCAATGAGTGAACGTGATCGCGTCAGTGTTATGTCGTTTGATAAGTGCAGTATTACAAGTGAGTGGGGTTATGATAAAGGAAGTGACACTATCTATGATCCTAAACAAAAAATGCAGTGTGTTTTGGTAAGAGGACTGGTGAATCCATGGAAGCAACTCATCTATTATGAATTTGACTGTAATATGAGCAAGAAAATGTTGTTCAATATACTCATGAAGGTCGAAGCAGTTGGGTTTCATGTAGTTGCCATGGTGAATGATCTGTGTACTACCAATGTGAGATTATGGAATGAACTTGGTATAAATATGGAAAATACATCATTCACAAATCCTGCAGATTGTGATAGGGAAATGTGTGTGTTTGCCGATGCTCCACATCTCATTAAACTCATCAGAAATAATTTCTTGGATTCTGGCTTTGAACTTTCTGATGGTAAGTCTGTGTGTTGTGAATCAGTGCGTGAGATCATCAAGAGAAGCACTAGTGATCTAAAAACTGCGCATAAGCTGTCTGCGAAACACATCACTGTAAGTGGTGTGCAACGCATGAATGTAAGGCTTGCAGCGCAACTGCTGTCTGAAACAACTTAAAAATTCTTAAAATACTTTGGGGAAAAAGATTTACTTCAGGATCTAGACTGGGATGCTACAAGCCATTTCATTGGTTTAGTAGACTCTTGGTTTGATTTGCTTAATTCTAGAGCCCCACATGATGTAAAGGCTTCAAGAATTGCTTATGGGCTCAATCTGAAAGAGCAAAAACAAATCTTAGACACTATGATTCATACAGCAGATACAATGAGAGTCAGGGGACATAATAAGCATTTGCCATTTCAGAAAGGATTGATCATCTCATCAAGGTCATTATCTAAATTGCATAGCATGGTGAAAGACAAGTACAATATTTAATACATCTTGACACACAGAGTAAATCAAGATGTACTGGAGCACTTCTTTGGTTGTCTCCGGCAAATGGGAGCATGCTACCAACATCCGTCAGCAGTTTCTGTGAAGTATCGAGTGAGATCACATCTTCTTGGAAAAGACAGTGCACTGATGGGATCAAAGTACAACTCTGAAAGAATATGTAATGATAGTAATATGACATCAAATTCCATTTCTCTCATTAAAGATAGTCATTCAACTATGCCTGATAACGGAGAATCTCTTGAGTGTGAGCTGTGCCTATCTGCAATGTTGTTCTCTTTGCCTGAGGCTGAAGAAGACTCGGAGTCTAATTGTTTGAGCAATGATGAAAGTAGTACCTCTGATATTTATGATGTTGCCCTACAGCCTATTGAATTTGAACAGGCTGATGAAGAGGAAGGACTTCAGTACTTTGGAGGATTTATTGCACACAAATGTCCTAAGTATGAGTACCTTGGCTCTAAAGTACCAATAGAAGACAAAACATGGATAGGTGCAATAAGCAGAAATCCAGAGAAACTAGTTAAGCCTAGCTGTGAGTTTTTCAAGAAATTAAAGATCATGGAAAAGATTTTCAAATGCTACCATGGAGAAAAATCCCTAAAATCTGTCAAAGGTGCTATAAGCTTAGTATCATCGGATATTGCCAAGTTTGTTTCATTACCTCATGAAGTAATTACATACTTTGTCCGCTGTCGCACTTTCTTTAGAATTCGTGTGTTAAATAGAAATATTAATTCTTCCCGAAAAGTAGCAAATCAAATGTCTAGATTGATAAAGTAGCCACCCACCCCCACCCCCACATATAACAATGCACACTGAACCTATCTTAAAATATATAGCATAAAGGCAATGATGTTAAGTTACTATACACTAAACTATATATATTTATCAGATGTTGAGACAAATCCATTACATCACACACACACACCGTTTGTAAAATGTGATTGTATGTATGTGTGTGTTTTATGTGTGTGTGCCCTCCTCCTACTTTATGTGTGTGTGCCCTCCTCCTACTTTATGTGTGTGTGCCCTCCTCCTACTTTATGTGTGTGTGCCCTCCTCCTACTTTATGTGTGTGTGCCCTCCTCCTACTTTTGTGTGTGTGCCCTCCTCCTACTTTATGTGTGTGTGCCCTCCTCCTACTTTATGTGTGTGTGCCCTCCTCCTACTTTATGTGTGTGTGCCCTCCTCCTACTTTATGTGTGTGTGCCCTCCTCCTACTTTATGTGTGTGTGCCCTCCTCCTACTTTTGTTTAACATGATATAGGCGGAAAGGTATGACATTAGGGTTAATAATCAGCTTAACATTGACAAGCTAGAAATCCCCCCCCCCCCCCCCCAACACACTTACACACATATACAGTATAAACACATGTTTTGTAAAATGCAGTGTGGGTGTGTGTGTGTGTTCCCTCCTACTTTCCTTTAAGAGGAAATGGGCGGACATCAAAAAGACATTATAAGATGCCCTTCCTTAGGATTAAGAATAGTCCCTAAATCAGGTATCAACCACTCTCTCTCTCTCTCTCTCTCTCTCTCTCTCTCTCTCTCTCTCTCTCTCTCTCTCTCTCTCTCTCTCTCTCTCTCTCTCTCTCTCTCATATGAATTGAATTTAAACATTTTCCTGGTGTATATATGTTATTTATTGGTATGCTCGCTATTATCCATAATTTATTACCTCCTTTTTTTGCACATTTAATTGTAAAATAAACTGAGCTTGATGTATTTTAATGTTTTTGTGTTTGTCCTGTAACATTAAATAAGACTATTTACACGCATAGTTCAATATATCACAAATAACAGATGTCTTATATGAGGGGTTCAGGCTGAGCGTGGTGAATGTGACGTCACTCACTCGCAGGTACCTGCGCGTGGGTAGACCCTATTATTCTCTGGACCCTGCGTCATACGGTAATCACCTCCTATCGTAGTGTGGGTGTGGGGGGGGGGGGGGATTAACGGTAGCTCATCCGACGTTTTAAAAGAGATACTGTTTTGTGTTTTATTTTATTATATTATTATTATTGTTATTGTTGTTATTAACGCTAGCTCATCCGACGTTTTAAAGGGATACTATTTTGTGTTTTATTTTATTATTATAGTTGTTGTTGTTGTTGTTGTTATGTTTGTTATTATTGTTGAGGGTTTTGAATGTTTTGCCATTTCCGACCCGACCATTCTTTTCTTTTTTAACCCCTTGAAGGTCTAACGCGTTTTAGCAGTATATTTTGGCTATCATTAGACGATTTTATGGAGCTTAGGAAAGATCTGTGGGTATTAAAAGGGTAAAGACTCTCTCAACAACCCTCTGACTTCCATATACCCTTCCTAATCTGAATAAAATCGTCTAATAATTACCAGAAACAAAACAGAAATGCGTATTGGAGCTGGAAAGGGTTAATTTCCCCCTTGGACCCCTTGCAATGGCGAAACAAAACTACTCAGATTCCGCTTTCCAGTTGAAAAAACGCTAAGCAACATTCAAACATACATACATACATACTTACACTTAGTTACACTTAGTTGTATTCCGTCCGTTAGTGACACAGTTGAGCTGGGGCTCCACTGCGACCAGGCAGCTCCCTTTCTTCCACTCTCCATTCCAGAAGTCGGTTGGAGTTGGTGCTGGGGTATCCTGGTGTTGGTGGCCGGTCCGGTATTTTGGCCAGCCACATGTCCAAGTGTTTCTTGAAGGTGTCTGGAGACACCCCGGTTATGTTCCTGAGAGGGGCTGGTATACAGTTGAACAGTCTGGTTCCATTGTATGTAAAGCTGTGATGGATCAGGGATTTGATTTTTTGTGTTGATCCCGGCGTAGTCCTCACATAGCACAGCCTCCCTCGCCTTTGGTGCTGAGTCTCTTGGATGTTTGGGTTTGGTACCTTTTTTTCCAAAATCTTCCAGACGTAGATGATGATGTATCTCTCCCTACGTCTTTGAAGTGAGTACAGCTGCAGCTCCTTAAGTCTCTCCCAGTAGTTAAAGTGTTGAAACCCATGGATTTTACTGGTGAATGTCCTCTGGGTGGCTTCAATTTCTGTTATTTCTCCTACTTTTTGGGGAGACCAGAGCTGGGAGCAGTACTCCAGTCGTGGTAGGACCAGTGACTTCCACAATGTTAGCATACACCTCTCATTTCTTGTGTGGAAGGTTCTCAGGATCCAGCCTGCTATTTGTTTTGCTGTTGTTGTGGCTTTGGTAATATGCTGGGAAAAAGTGGCGTCACTGCTCATATTTACTCCCAAGTCCTTCACTGTGTCCTTGGCGGTAATTTCTTGCTGTCCGCTTTTGTAGTTGGTGTCGTTTTGTAGTGCTCTCTTGTTCCCGTACCTTAGAAGCTCGAACTTGTCTCCGTTTAGGGCCATGTTGTTTTCTTCTGCCCACTTCAGGATTTTGTCCAAGTCTTGTTGTAGTAGCTGAGCATCATGTTGTGAGGTGATTTTCTTCATGAGTCTGGTGTCGTCTGCAAACGATGTGGCTGTTGAGTGTTCCAGGTCCCTGTCGATGTCTCCTATCATGATGAGGAATAGGAGAGGTCCCAGTACTGATCCTTGTGGTACTCCGCTGATGACCCCACCTGCTTCTGATAGGCTTCCTTGAACCGTGACTCTTTGTTTTCTGTTGGTGATGAAGCTATGGAGCCATCTTCCAAGGTCTCCCCCTATTCCCAGTGATTTGAGTTTATGTAGAAGGATCCCATGGTCCACCTTGTCAAAAGCTTTGGCGAAATCTAGATATATGACGTCTACATTTTCTCCGTCTTGAATATCCTGTAGGATTTTGTCGTAGTGTGATAGTAGTTGTGAGAGGCAGGAGCGGCCTTTTCTAAATCCATGTTGCCCCTCGTTGAACACCTCATTATCTTCCAGGAAGCTGACCATCTTAGCTCTTATTGTTCTTTCTATGATTTTAATAAGGTGACGTCAGCACCACTGGTCTGTAATTTTTGGCTATGCCTTTACTACCCCCTTTGTGTATTGGTGTGACATTACCTTCTTTTAGGGATTGTGGTACATATCCAGTTTGGAGGGACTTGCTCCACAGCAGTTTTAGAGGCAGGGCTAGCTGATGTTTGCAGTTTTTTAGCAGTTGGGCATGAAAGCCGTCTGGTCCTGCTGCAGAGTTTGGTCCAATCTTGTCGATGGCTGCTATTATGTCCTCTGTTGATACTGTTACCGAGGAGAGTTGATGTGGTGTCTCTGGAGCGTTGCCAAAGAAAGTCGTTGCATTCTCGATTTTCTTGTCTTCATTTGGCGGGCTGAAGACACTTTCATACTGCTGTTTGAGTATCTTGGCCATTTCGGTTGGGTCACTCTCAAGTTCGCCCGTAGGTTTTGCAAGTGGTCCTATTGTTGTGGTGTTCCTGAGTCTCCTTTTTGCATATGCATAGAAGAATTTGCTATTTACTCGTATGTTTGCAACTGCTTGTAGTTCTTCGCGTGTTCTTTGCTCTTGGTGTGACTGGATGAGTTTACGTTCCACTTCATCAAGCTCTTCTTGTAGTTTGGTGATATTGTGCGCATAGCTGGTCTTCCTTTGCTTGGCTCTCAAGTACGTCCTTTTCTTCATTAGTATTTTTCTATCTCTGGGAATCTGCTTGATCTGCTTCCTGCTTGATTTGGGTGGTATGGTGTTTTTACAGGTCTCCAGGCATTGTTGCTGGAGGATACTGAGAGTTTCGTCGACGTTTTTATCTTCGAATAGTGCCCTCCAATCAGTTCCTGCCAGTTCTGCTCTCAGTCTGTCCCAGTCTATATCTTTGCTGTAGAAGTTGAGATCTTTCAGAGAGGTGCAGGGTATTTGGCTTGATTCCTGTTGACATCTTCTTGGTGGTGTGGCGGTTGGTGTGGGGGTTCTAACTTTGATGAGGCTGTGGTCGGACATTATAGTTTTTACAGTTTCATACGAGTGTACCAGGTCGAAGTTGTTGCCAAATAGTAAGTCCAGTGTGTTGTTGCCTCTTGTAGGTTCCTCGATGTATTGCTTCATGTATGCAGTGTCCATGATAGTCATTAGCTCCTTGGCTTGCTGTTTTTCCTCCCTGGTTCCTCCATCTATTTTCATGGTTGCCCAATTGATGATGGGCAGGTTGAAGTCTCCTGTGATGATGACATCTGTAGCGGGAGTTGGAAGATTTTGTAGGAGTGATTGTATTTTCTCTGTGACCTCCTTGAAAATTTCCCCTGTGGTGTTTGGAGGTCGATACAAAATTATGATGAGCATGTCGGTTTGTCTTATGTGTACTGCTAGTAGCTCTGTTGTGCCGTTTGAGAATGCAACTAAAGTTTCGGTATTTGCAGCCATATCCTCCCTTAGGTAGAGTGCTACTCCTCCGTGGCTTCTGTCCTCTCTGTCGGCTCTGAATAGAGTGAAATTATGGATATTGATCTCTGCATCCAAAATGTTTTCGTTCAGGTGTGTTTCTGTGAGGGCTAGAAAAATTGAGTTGTCTTCCTCTGCAATTTCTCCCAACATAGGGACTTTACATTGATTGTTTCGTGGGTAAAGTCCTCTGATGTTGCCCACAACAAAACTAGTTAGTGGTAGTTGCACCTTCCTCTGTGGTTCGTGTCTGGCCCCTCGGTTTGGGCTAGGAATCTCTCCATAATCACTTGAGACCGTTTTTCCACTTCCAGAAGACGTCCCATTACTACCTCTAAAAAAGCACCTTGGTCGGGCATAGCCGTGTGTACCGCTGCTGGTCTGGCCTTGTGAGTTTGCTGGATGGTTGGCCAGCTTCTGAGGGCATTGCGTTGACTTTCTATTTTTTCCTCATATGTTGGTGTGTAAGCAAATTCCCTTTGAATGTGTCCTGTAGCGTGTTCCCTTGGTCTGTTGACGTTGTTTCTTGGCGTCAGTATTTTGGTTCCCTTGATGTGTGGAAGATTGCAGTCTCTCATAGTACATGCCCTTTTGTTGAGTGAGATTCTGCATACATATGGGTGGTAGTCGATGCATTTCCATCCACGCTTGCAACCTATTCTTTCATCCCGCCCGTGCTTCATGAATTTTGCACATATTTTTGGGTGGTCTTGTTTGCATCCCCTGCCCACTACTCCGTATCGGCATTCATTTCTTAGGTAGAAATTGCATACTTCTATTCTTTTCCTCCTAATATCGGTGCCCCTGTAATCAGCTCTGGGCCTAGGTCTCCATGAATTTGTATTTACAGCACTAACCTCCCCTGTTCTACTGTATGTAGGAGCATTTTGGCCGCATCCGTTGCATGTGGGGTGTGTGCTCGTTGGGGTCCCCGACCTCACCTGTCTTGCTGCATTTTGAGGGGGCTCTGCCGTGTCTGCTAGTGTTGCGGTGGGGGGGCTATGTGCATCTGGCATTGTGATGCTAATATTTCCTGGTGTGTTCCCCGACATACATTACAAGACTAGAAAATAAACACTATCAATATACCTAATGATCTTATATACCTTTTTTCATACTCTTATTATACCTTTAACCCCTTCTGTACCACGACGTCTTTTTCATTTTATTCTGGCTATATTTAGACGATTGTGTGCAGTTTAAGAAGGATTTGTGGTAGTCAAAATGGTGAAGTGAGATAGATCGACGCCTGTTAATTGCTGGAGGCTCTTTAATTTTAAACTGAATATAATCGTCTAATAATTGCCAGAATAAAATTAAAAAGACGTCACGGTACAGAAGGGGTTAAATATATGCAGTACACAACACACTTAGCACCACAACGGAGCAGGCGGGACAATATTTTTGGTCCAGACTGTACAGTGATAACACAATACCCATTTTTAATACCATTGAAGATAAGGAAGTATGGGACTTTACTTTTCCCAGAAGAGTTGAAATTGTATTGTATATATATATATATATATATACTGTATATATATATATATATATATATATATATATATATATATATATATATATATATATATATATACATATATATATATATTGTATTACTGTATGGTGATTCATCATTCCTCACTCACGCCACTAGTAAAATGCATGTTCTGCATATTTCACACTCGAGCTGAAACGGCCATGGAAGTACACACCTTCCGGGCATAGGGCGCGGCTCCTTTATACATTACTGGATAACACACACACACACACCTCGCACGCACACTAGAGAACACACACACACACACCTCGCACACACACTAGAGAACAACACAAACACCTCGCACGCTCACTAGAGAACACACACACACACCTCGCACGCACACTAGAGAACAACACACACACACCTCGCATGCACACTAGAGAACACACACCTCGCACGCTCACTAGATAACAACACACACACACACCTCACACGCACGCTAGAGAACACACACACACACACCTCGCACGCACACTAGAGAACAACACACACACACACCTCGCACACACACTAGAGAACAACACACACACACACCTCGCACGCACGATAGAGAACACACACACACACACACCTCACACGCACACCAGAGAACAACACACACACACCTCGCACGCACAGTAGAGAACACACACACACCTCGCACGCAAACTAGAAAACACACACACACACACACCTCGCACGCACACTAGAAAACACACACACACCTCGCACGCACACTAGAGAACACACACACACACACCTCGCATGCACACTAGAGAACACACACTTGCACCTCACACTCACACTAGAGAACACACACACACCTCGCACGCACGCTAGAGAGCACACACACACACACACCTCGCACGCACACTAGAGAACACACACACACACCTCGCACGCACACTAGAGAACACACACACACCTCTCACGCACCCTAGAAAACACACACACACACCTCGCACGCACACTAGAGAACAACACACACACCTCGCACACACACTAGAGAACAACACACACACACCTCGCACACACACTAGAAAAAACACACACACACCTCGCACGCACACTAGAGAACACACACACACCTCGCACGCACACTAGAAAACACACACACACACCTCGCACGCACACTAGAGAACAACACACACACACCTCCCACACACACTAGAGAACAACACACACACACACCTCACACGCACACTAAAGAACAACACACACACACACCTCAAAATCCACACATTTGATCCACACATGGATCAAAAAACGCCATCCGAGAAGAAGCAGCAGTGACATAAATCATCCAACGCCAAGAAAAAAACAGAGGCAACCGAGGACCACCAGCGATAAGGACCGAAGACAGCGAGGACCGAGGACAGCCATGAACATAAATGTAGATCCGACAAGAACCAAAAATATTATTAAAGAGCGTTCCGTGAGTTCTAAAATAACAAATTTAAAGGTGTTCTATGCAAACGCTCGTAGCATACGCAATAAATTTTCAGATTTAGAGGAGCTAGTGTTTACAGAAAATTATGATGTGATTGGCATAACAGAATCTTGGCTCAATACAGAAGATAGAGACTTTTTAGCAGAGTATTCACTTCCCGGTTATGTAATGTTTGAGAAAAGCCGAATAAATCGAAATGGAGGTGGCGTTTTACTTTATATCAAAGAAAGTCTTAACCCTACCCTCTTGTCAAAACCTCAAATTGTGAACGTCGACGCATCTTTTGTGCTAATAAAGAATAATAAAGGTACAAAAATAATACTTGCATTAATATACAGACCTCCAGCTCAATCAGTGCAAACTGACCGAGAAATTTACGAACAAATTGCAGATGTAAGTAACTCGCAAGATACCGTAATTTTTGGCGACTTTAATTTACCTGTGACCAAGTGGGGCGATACTCTTACTTCACACTCCGGACATGACTTGTATACGAACTTGCAAGAGAGTTCGCTTTATCAATTTGTTCGAACGCCAACCCGTGGTAATAACGTTCTTGACATTGTACTTGCAACAAAAGAAGAATTAATAGAGAATTTGAATGTTGGTGATGAATTCAGTAACAGCGACCATCGTACGATAACTTTCACTTTAAAGTTTACTAGTAACGAACCAAATAGTAGCATCGAAAAAGTCCCTAATTTCAAGAAAGCAAACTTCCATAAACTTAGAGCTATGTTTAAAGAAACTGACTGGAGCTTTTTAATTCACAATAACGACATAAATACATCTTGGAAGTTATTCGAAGCCACTTACCTAAAAGCAGTGCAAGACTGCATACCATCGAAAATACGGCGTCCAGGCCATAATAATAAGCCCAAATGGTGGAATACAGATATTTCAAACTGCCTGCTTGCTAAAAAATTTGCTAATGATAGATTAAAATCCTCACAAAATGACGAAGAACGGCTGAAATTTGTAGAGCTACGACGCAAAGCCAAAAAGTTAATTAAGCAAAGTAAAAAGACCTTAGAGTTACATATTGCGAATCAAAGTAAAACAAACCCGAAAGAATTCTATAGTTATATCAGAAAGAAAAAAGTAGTTACTTCAACTGTTGGACCGTTAGTCGATGAAAATGGAGAATACACCAAAGACGAAGTACAAATGAGTAATGCCCTCAATGCCTTCTTTGCATCAGTTTTTACAACAGAAGACCTCAGTGATATCCCTACACCATCGCCGATTCAGATTGATAATTCAGATGTTCTAAGCAATATCACCGTTACAGAGAGAGAAGTATTGAATTGTTTAGATAAACTCAAGGTAAATAAAACGCCTGGACCTGATACAATCTCGCCTAGAGTTCTAAAGGAAGCTAAGGATGAGCTCTCCAAACCACTTACATTACTATTCAATAAATCCTTGCAGTCTGGAACTATGCCCGATCAGTGGAAACTAGCCAACGTAACACCGATATTCAAAAGGCAGCAAATCCCTACCCATTAACTATCGTCCAATTAGCTTAACCTCAGTTGTATGTAAAATGCTAGAAACGGTCATACGAGACAGACTCGTAAATCACTTAGAGGAAAATAACATACTTAAAGATACTCAACACGGCTTTCGTAAAAAACGTTCCTGTTTAACAAACCTCTTAGACTTCTTCCACGATATCCTCAACCTCTACGATGAGAGTAAAGCTGTAGATATTATATACCTTGATTTTCAAAAGGCCTTTGACAAAGTTCCCCACAAACGTTTACTGCTAAAACTAAAAGCGCATGGAATACAAGACGGTGTGTTGAAATGGATAGAAAATTGGCTCAGCGACAGAAAGCAAAGAGTAGTCACAAACGGTAAGGCATCTAAATGGACCAATGTAAGTAGCGGGGTACCCCAGGGATCGGTACTAGGACCAATTCTCTTTCTAATTTACATCAACGACATAGATGAGGGTCTCACCTGTACAATCTCAAAATTTGCTGACGATACAAAAATTGCAAATAGCGTACTCTCAAAAGAACAAGTTGACGATATGCAACACAATCTAGATAAATTGTCATGTTGGGCCCAAATTTGGCAAATGAGTTTCAATGCGGATAAATGTAAAGTACTACATATCGGATACCTAAATGAGAAAGCAAACTATTCGATGAATGGCACTCAGCTTAAGAATGTAAACAGAGAAACCGATCTGGGAGTAACAATATCGAGTAACCTAAAACCGAGTCAACAATGTTCAGAAGTTGTTAAGAAGGCAAACAAAATAATTGGCTTTATAGGCAGGTCATTTGAGCATAAATCCAAAGAAGTTATCCTAACCCTTTACAATTCCTTAGTCCGCCCTCTTCTGGAATACTGCGATCAATCCTGGTGCCCTTATTACCAAAAAGATATAAACAAGCTAGAACGAGTTCAACGTAGAGTTACCAAAATGATACCTAGCCTAAAGAACAAACCATACGAAGAGCGTCTTAGAGAATTAAATCTATTTCCTTTAACCCAGCGCAGATTAAGAGGTGACTTAATTCAAGTGTTCAAAATCATCAAAGGCATCGACAATATGAACTGTAGTAAGTACTTCACTATCGACCAATCTAATTACACGCGGGGAAACGGTTGCAAAATTATTGGTAAATCTTTTAACTCACACGAATCTAAGAATTTCTTCTTCAATCGAGTTGTCAACTTGTGGAATGGGCTTCCCCGAAACGTTATAGACTGCATCACCGTTGATTCATTTAAACTCCGCCTAGACAAATATCTCGCATCAAACCCGCGACTGACTGCGTTTGTAAATGAATAACTTTATTTTATCCCCCCCTCAGTTACTAACCCATCTGTCCCCTACTAACTTCCTAATCCTGCCACGGACATTAGTTCCAGGGCAGTAATTCCCTTTCCAATGTTCCCTTACCCACTCTAAACCACTGTTTGGACACTTGATCCTCAGTGTTTTGGAGGACAAGCAACCTAGAAGGGTCACTAGATCTGTTGTTGCTTGATTTCCTTTGTACTTTGTACTCCTTTGTACCTCGCACGCACGCTAGAGAACACACACACACCTCGCACGCACACTAGAGAACAACACACACACACCTCGCATGCACACTAGAGAACAACACACACACACCTCACACGCACACTAGAGAACACACACACCTCGCACGCACACTAGAAAACACACACACACACCTCTCACGCACACTAGAAAACACACACACACACCTCGCACACACACTAGAGAACACACACACACACCTCGCATGCACACTAGAGAACACACACACAGACCTCGCACGCACACTAGAGAACACAGACACACACACCTCGCACGCACACTAGACAACACACGCACACACCTCGCACGCACCCTAGAGAACACACACACACACCTCGCACTCAAACTAGAGAACACACACATGCACCTCGCACGCATGCTAGAGAACACACACACACACACACCTCGCACGCACACTAGAGAACACACACACACACCTCGCACGCACACTAGAGGACACACACACACCTCTCACGCACACTAGAAAACACAAACACACACACCTCGCACGCACACTAGAGAACACACACACACCTCACACGCACACTAGAAAACACACACACACACACACCTCACACGCACACTAGAGAACACACACACACCTCGCACGCACACTAGAAAACACACACACTCACTTTGCACGCACACTAGAGAACAACACACACACACCTCGCACGCACACTAGAGAACACACACACACCTCGCACGCACACTAGAGAACAACACACACACCTCGCACGCACACTAGAGAACACACACACCTTCGCACGCACACTAGAGAACAACACTCTCCCATACGCTTCCCACTCAAGCAGAAGTCTCCTGCATTCCTCTACCTCCTCCACCTCTATATACTCTACTTCCTCCACCTCCATATACTCTACCTCCTCCACCTCCATATGCTCTACTTCCTCCACCGCTATATACTCTACTTCCTCCACCTCCATATACTCTACCTCCTCCACCTCTATATATTCTACCTCCTCCACCTCTATATACTCTACCTCCTCCACCTCTATATCCTCTACCTCCTCCACCTCTATATACTCTACTTCCTCCACCTCTATATACTCTACCTCCTCCACCTCTATATACTCTACCTCCTCCACCTCTACAGTATATACTCTACCTCCTCCACCTCTATATACTCTACCTCCTCCACCTCTATTTATTCTACCTCCTCCACCTCTATGTACTCTACCTCATCCGCCTCTATATACTCTACCTCCTCCACCACTATATACTCTACCTCCTCCACCTCCATATACTGTACCTCCTCCACCTCTATATACTCTACCTCATCCACCTCTATATACTCTACCTCCTCCACTTCTATTATACTCTACCTCCTCCACCTCCATATACTCTACCTCCTCCACCTCTATATACTCTACCTCCTCCACCTTCATATACTCTACCTCCTCCACCTTCATATACTCTACCTCCTCCACCTCTATATACTCTACCTCCTCCACCTCTATATACTCTACCTCTTCCACCTCCATATACTCTACCTCCTCCACCTCTATATACTCTACCTCCTCCACCTCCATATACTCTACCTCCTCCACCTCTATAATACTCTACCTCTTCCACCTCCATATACTCTACCTCCTCCACCCTATATACTCTACCTCCATATACTCTATCTCTTCCACCTCCATATACTCTACCTCCTCCACCTCTATATACTCTACCTCCTCCACCTCAATATACTCTACCTCTTCCACCTCCATATACTCTACCTCCTCCACCTCTCTCTCTCTCTATATATATATATATATATATATATATATATATATATAAATAAGTTGACCAAAAAATAAACCATAAACGTATTAGGTTATTAATGTTGGTAATTCTTGAGTCACTAAGACCCCGACATGGCAACTGTTATGTGGAGATAGCAACAAACGATAAGCTAGTGACGTACCATGACCGGTATATAAAGGCTGCTAAGTCGAGGGCTCTGTCAGAAGGGACTGGAATTTCGCAGAGAGGCTCCAGTCCTGACGTTATTCTTGACTTACAGTGTGCTGGCTTGATAATCCAATAGGGTTGATAGCCTCTGAAGTCCTATTTTAACTAGGGCTCTGTCACTTCTCAGGTAATTTCACCACTTGTTAGTTTCGTTCTATAAGGAAGTTGGAGCTGTAGACATCGATAGTCAATAGAAATGCAATAATAATGTAGGTTTCTGATGGCTAAAAAGTATGTAAAATTGGGTTTTATGTATTGATAAATGTACTACAACAGTATTTTAGCTGGTAATTCTACTAAATATCAATGTCTACAGCTCCAACTTCCTTATAGAACGAAACTTGCAAGTGGCCAATTACTTTTCTTTCCTATTTTACTCCAGCCATATACTATTTTTCGTTTTCGTTCGAGGGTGGTCTAAAATACTACAAAAAGGTTAGCGGCATAATAGTTCACGTATTAAACTCTCTCTCTCTCTCTCTCTCTCTCTCTCTCTCTCTCTCTCTCTCTCTCTCTCTCTCTCTCTGTATAATATATAAGTTATATTTTCTGCCCTCAGTGAGCTTGCATTTTTTTCTCCTTTCCTCTTTTTCTCTGGCTTGTATCCATTCGGCCCCTTTCAGTCTATTGTTTTCAGACGTTTATCTCCATCCAAGTGTCGATTTCTTCCTGGCGAGCGATACCTAGCCAGCATTGTATGGAGAAATCCGGCTTCGTTGTAGAAATTTTTCTATCGAAAAATGTACAAACTTAGCCTGCTGTCAAAAACATTTAATAAAAAAAGCTGGCTTGCTACCGCTCGCCAGGAAGAAACAACACCTGGATGGGGTTAAACGTCTTAAAACAGTAGGCTGAATGGGGCCGAATGGATACAACCCAGAGAGAGAGGGAGAGAGAGACAAAAAAACGAGATGGGCCCCTTTAATACTCCGAAGGCGCCGTACGGATTCCTCCTGGTATACTAAAAAACTGTTCTTCCGTGCTGACTCCTTGCCTAGGCAAACTCTTTCGTCTGTCTTTCCTCTAACATCTTTCCTGCTTTCTGGAAGTTTGCCCTCATTCAACCAGTCCCAAAGAAGGGTGACCACTCTCAACCTTCCAACTATCATCTTATTGATCTTATTTCTTGCATCTCTAAAGTTTCAAAATCTATTATTCATTCAAAATTTCTTAAGCATTGGTCTTCCCGTAGTTTCTTTCAGATAATAATAATAATAATAATAATAATAGTTCTTAAAGCTAGCGCATGCTAAGCTAGCTAAGGATAGCTCAATAAGGCCGATTAGGCGTATTTCCATTGGGGTCCTGTACTACTACCCCATCCCTTTGCTCATGAGGGATGGTAACGACTCAGTGCTTGTGAAAAATCTTTAATGCGCCGAGCGTGGGCGCGAACCCGGGCCTTCTGGGTGGAAGTCCGAGACGCTAGTCACGGCTAGTCACGGTTTTCTTATGGGACGCTCTGCTGGAGATCTCTTTTCTTACCTTACTAACTCTTGATCATCCTCGTTTCAGGACTTCGGTGAGACCTTTTCTATTGTGCTAAACATATTAAAAGGCTTCGAAAAAATCTGGCACAAATCACTTATTTCCAAACTTCCCTCTTTCGGCTTCTATCCCTCCATCTGTGCCTTAATCTTTAATTTCCTTTCTGGCTGTTCCATAGCTGCAGTTGAGGACCGCCATCGCTCACTTCCTCAACCTATCGACTCTGGTGTTCCTCAGTTCTATTTTTAATATTCATTTATTATCTTCTCAACTGAGGCTCTAGTCCTATCCACTCATATGCTGCTGACTCTACCTTACTCTATTCAACTAGTTTTCTACAACGTCCCAGCATGCAATCACTCCAAAATTCACATGATTAGGCCATAGCACGCCTATCTTCTGATCTATCAACTATTTCCGATTATGACAGAGAAAATCTTGTTAATTTCAATGTATCCAAATTCCAATTTCTCCATCCATCTTCCCAGCACAATCTTCCACATGACTATCCCTTACTCTTCACAACACACAAATCAACCCTTCGCATTCTCTCAATATTTGTTGGTGTATTTGAAATAAATATAATGTGCTTGTGTGGTGTAGTGTTAAGGAGAGGAAGTGTTTGTGAGAGCTAGCTGGATTATTCAATGCATAGGTGAGGCAGAAAGAAAATCAGTAAGAGAGGCCAAGCAAATGAAACAGGAGTTCCAGCAACTCCTTCACATGCCTATAAAGCCTCCCCGGGGTACTGTCCCGTTCCATTTGTGCCGACAATCTCCCCAATTGTGACCACAACATTTGATTTAAGATTACGGGTGCCAATAACCCTTTCAGTACCGGTCACGTATTTTATATTCGATTTTAACTACATTTAGACTATTTTATACAGCTTTGGAAGGATGTGTGGTAGCTTTGAGGTTTATTTGAGATAGTCTGTAGCTGTCTAATTGCTATCAGTCCGTCCTAAGCTGAAGAAAATCGTCTAATAATTGGCAGAATATAATGAAAAGGACGTCACCGGTACTGAAGGGGATAAGGTTTTCACAATATACTATTTAGATTACCCCAGGAAAATTTATCATTAACAGAAAAGAAAACAAAGAAAAATGAAAAAAAAATGGTATTGCCTGCATATTGACTTAAAAGGGGGAGGTAGTTGCATTTTCTGGACCCCTTTCTCCCTCATGTTTAGCATATTGATTTTGAGATTTCTGCCTTTTGTCTCCCTCACTCACATAGAATATATATATATATATATATTCTATGCGAATGAGGGAGACAAAAGGCATAACTGCCTGCAGCGAGTGCCTTCCCCAGAGTTGAAAGAGTGACAGGGCCAAAATCAAGGGACGTTCGAGCCAAAATGCCTGGACACACGGAGTTTGAAGCAATTTAAGTCATAGGAAGAGGGAAAGACTGATTCTAGGAGAGAGTTCCAGAGCTCAGCAGTTGAATAGAAGAAAGTCAGAATAGCGTTTCACTCATGGGTTGGAGAGTTGCACAGAGTAGGGGTGGGATTGTGTTGCAAGGTGGGTACTACATACCCTACGTAGATGAGATGGTATACACTGGGAAAGCTCAGAGGAACACTGATTATTGTAGTAGCGATAGAATAGCGAGAGAGATGCAACATTGCGGTGAAGAGAGAGAGATTGCAGAGAGTTGGTGAGTGGACGGGAGTTAATGATACGAAAGGCTTTCCTTTCTACTTTGTCTAGGTGTTCGGTGTGAGTGGATCCTCCCCACACATCAATACTCAATACAAGGACGCACTGTGCCCCTGTACAGAGCAAGAAGCTGCGCAGGGGTAAAGAACCCCTTGAGGCGGTTGAGCACACCCAGATATATATATATATATATATATATATATATATATATATATATATATATATATATATATATATATATATATATATATAACTTAAGTATACCCTCTCTTTTTTACAGACTTATAATAAAGGACAACTTGAGAAAGATCCTTATCCAGACATCATGATGTGGCTGCTGATCATACGGAAGTGGGTGATGATGAAATGGAAGCGGACAATGAAGATGATACGGAAGTGGTTGATGAAGTCGATACGGAAGCGGGCAATGAAAATGATACGGAAGTGGATGATGAATAAGATACGTAGGTGTAGGAGGTGGAGGATATGGAGTTGGAGGAGGTGGAAGATATGGAGGTGGAGGATATGGAATTGGAGGAGATGGAGGATATGGTGGTGGAGGAGGTAGATGAGGTAGATGATATGGAGATGGAGGAGGTAGATGATATGGAGGTGGAAGCATCTACCAGAATAATTCTAATATTAAGTATTACTCACAAATACACGTGATAAATATAATATAATATAATAAAATATAATACACTTGAGAAATATAATATAATATAATAAAATATAATACACGTGATAAATATAATATAATATAATAAAATATAATATAATATAATAAAATATAATACACGTGATAAATATAATATAATATAATAAAATATAATACACTTGATAAATATAAATATAATAAAATAATAAAAATAATAATAATATAATATAATATAATAAAATATAATATAATATAATATAATAAAATATAATACACGTGATAAATATAATATAATATAATAAAATATAATATAATATAATAAAATATAATACACGTGATAAATATAATATAATAAAATATAATATAATATAATAAAATATAATACACGTGATAAATATAATATAATATAATAAAATATAATATAATATAATATAATAAAATATAATATTACGTGGACGTGTTTTATAATATATTTAGGTCATTGGAGAGAAGGAAACATTGATTCATAAATTCGGAGTTTTAAGGGGAGGCAGACCGTTTTTCTGGACCCTCTTCTCCCTAATGTTAACCCCACTAGTTTTGATATTATAAGACGTTCGGCCCATTACTTTGGCGATTTTAGCAACTTTCGCCCCATTTCGTTGTCAATTTTAAGACCTTTTGTGCCATTTAGGTGTCGATTATTTCTTGGCGAGCGATAGCGAGCCTGCAATTTTAAGAGGAATCGGCCTTCAGCCGGGACATTTTTCTACCGAAAAATGTACAAATTTATCTTGAACGAGGGTCTAGGGGGTGTTTTTCTAAGCTTGATGGAGGTCTAGGGAGGAAACTTAAAATAATATAATATGAATAAATGAATTTATAGACCAAACAAACTGTCTTAATTCATTATGGGGTTTAGTTTCCAATAATTGTGTGTGTGTGATTTTTTGTTCATGTCTGTGCTTAATTGTGTTTGCTTTGGTTTCATTGAGTCGATACTTTAAAGTGTGAATTTATTTTCCTCATGAATACGCTTCTGGAGTGTCGTCTGAGGAGCTAGAGTACCTTCACCTGACCTGACCTGAGACTGGGCGGAACTTCGGAAGGGCAGCGCTGTTCCGGTTCCGATCAGCTGACCAGCCACGTCACTACGGAAGGAGACAATACACAGATGTACAACTGACAGACGTGTTAGAGCCTCACTGCTGATCAGACTCCCCCGACCCAGAGCCTCACTGCTGATCAGACTCCCCCGACCCAGAGCCTCACTGCTGAACAGACTCCCCCGACCCAGAGCCTCACTGCTGATCAGACTCCCCCGACCCACTTCGTCAGTTAGATTTCGGAGTGGGTTTCCAGGAGTTGCACGGCAGGACGAGGAATACTCTCTACACTCAACAGGAAGGCATCTGCGGATAATTCAAGATGGCGAGACCTCAAGATTATAGCAGAGTGAATTAAGACATAGCCATAACATAACATAGCCTAAATATCTGTTAAGACATTGCCTTACATAAGTGACGTTGAACTGATGTAAGTGACTATGTAAATATATCAGTCAAATTATTTAAGAAAATGTGTCGTATTCCTTTATTTTTCCGCCTTATGAATAGTTACCATCAGACGAATTTTGTAAATTTCAAGAAAGATATATGATATATATATACAGGTATATAATATATATACTGTATATATTATATATATATATATATATATATATATATATATATATATATATAATATATATATATATTATATATATATATATATATATATATATATATATATATATATAGCCCCTAGCAGGGGGCTATAAATCCTCCTCCCCTTGTATAATTCTCCTACTCGACGAGACAGAGAAAGGGGCGAGGGAACGCGAAAGTGGTCCCGGGCTCTGTATGGTCTCGGCCACCTCCAGCAATGGGATATTTGCCTGAGTATATACATACATACATACAATAATAGATGGTTTTATTCATATATACAATAATACATATAATAATACATAATACATACAATACAATAATGGATGGTAATACATACAATACAATAATGGATGGTTTTATTCATATATACAATAATACATACAATACATAATACATACAATACAATAATGGATGGTTTTATTCATATATACAATAATACATACAATACAATAATGGATAGTTTTATTCATATACAATAATACATATAATAATACATAATACATACAATACAATAATGGATAGTTTTATTCATATATACAATAATACATATAATAATACATAATACATACAATACAATAATGGATGGTTTTATTCATATATACAATAATACCTATACTACATAATACATACAATACAATAATATATGGTTTTATTCATATATACAATAATACATATAATAATACATAATACATATAATAATATATGGTTTTATTCATATATACAATAATACATATAATAATACATAATACATACAATACAATAATATATGGTTTTATTCATATATACAATAATACATATAATAATACATAATACATACAATACAATAATATACGGTTTTATTCATATATACAATAATACATATAATAATACATAATACATACAATACAATAATAGATGGTTTTATTCATATATACAATAATATATATAATAATACATAATACATACAATACAATAATAGATGGTTTTATTCATATATACAATAATTCATATATACAATTTGGTCTCAAAACACCCATGTACATTTGTGTTGTTGTTGCTGTTCCCCAGGCTGTCTGGCCGAGCAGCCCCAAGGTCCCGAGCAAGGCCAAGGCCATAAATGAGCGACCCCGCAAAACCCTCCCTGCTTACCACTAATAAAGCCCGGGTGACCGAAGCCACTCCAAGGCGGGGAGCTGAGGAGGGTGCGGAAACGCCCGGGAAACCAGAGCCCCACCCAAGGCCCTGTGCCCATCAGCAATTATGAAGGGAAAGTTGAGGGGCAAAGGAAAAATGTGACGCTTTGACTCCCAATCTCCCAACTACTTGGTTGGCAGTAAAGAGGTCAATCCACGGAAGAGACGCCGTCACATGAGATCTAGAAAATATATGGGTATGGTAGAGATCACTCGGCTCTCACTCTGATAGACCAGCCCATCACCACATTAGTAGAACCCAATCCTCTCTGCATCAGCTAGGAAAGGCCCTAGAAAGCCGCCTGTGGCGGGGGGAAAGCTCCCCTATTTCAACTCCTTTAGGGGTTGGGCACCCGCCCACACACCCAGGACTTTATGCCTATGGTCACCCCAAACACCCATAGACACATTTGGTCTCAAAACACCCATGGACTATAACATTTGGTCTCAAGACACCCATGGACTATATCCTTTGGTCTCAAAACACCCATGGACTATATAACCTTTGGTCAACCGTTGAAGTAATGACATGGGTCGTTTTTCTGGTCACTTTTCTCCCTCATGTTTAGCCCCATTAGTTTTCAGATGTTAAGATGTTTGCCCCATTAGTTAGTCGATTTTAAGACCTTTTGCCCCATTTCTTCGTCAATATTTAGACCTAAAGGTCCTCGCTTCGCACGGACCTAATAATATCATCTGTTAGTAGCCAGAATGAACGAAAGAATGCCATGGAACTCAATTATACTGTAGTATATAACTACTATAACGGGACTGTTCGGCCAGGCAGTCTACGGAACGACAACAACAACTATGATTCTACTATAGGCCTACCCTCAACAAGGCAAACAAGTAGGCAAAATATCTTAAACCCTAACCTTTATAACTCAATTAGTGCTGAAGCAAATGGGCTGTACATTTCCACACCTATTCCCTGGCTGACTCTTCCCAAATGGTAGAAATATTAGCTCGATTACCCTAGCCGTTTGTGAGTTATAGAGGTTAATGTAAAGAGTGTTGGCCTACTTATGAGGAATAGGGTACCGGTAGGCCTATATAGTGCTTACAAAGTTGAATACCGTACATTCTCAACACATAAATTTTTTCCATTCCCGACTCTTTCAACTGGTAGATGAATCCCCAAAAAGCATAAGATAGGTAAAGAATATTAACCCCTTCTGTACCTGGACGCAGCTGGTTCTATTCTGGCTAAGATTAGACGATTTTATTCAACTGTGGAATAGTCTGTACAAATTAATGGAGCACAAGCTATCACTAGCTTTTTGACGCTCACATAACCTTCGTGTGTAGCCTATGTATGTACGCTATGTAGGCCTATATAGGCCTACCCCGGCACATTTTCCATAGCTGGGGGTGGCCGACTCATGACAAAGCTCGAATTGAAACATTAAAGTTCCGATTCTTAGTGTTCAGGACCACTTTCGCGTTCCCTCGCCCCTTTCTGTCTCGTCTAGTAGGTGAATTGTACAAGGGGAGGAGGATTCCTAGCCACCCGACCCGGAAGTAGGAAAATTAGTACAGATGGAAGGATGCAGTTAAGAAGTATGCAATATGCGTGAAAGCGGTGCTGGATGGGAGGAGGAGCGTCAACTGACTGGGGACAGAGGTGCATGGGGGCGATTCGTTCGTGGCCACCCCTTCGGAGATCACGTCGTCCGGCAATAGATAGATAGAAACGGCTAAGGTTGGGTAGAAGGATGCCAAACCTCACTCTGAACAGGACCAGCCTTCACCGAATTGTCCTTCCTAAGCTGCATATATTCATCTAACCACGACTACAATTAACACACTAAAAGAGACATCACAGGTAGGCTACTGAAATAATAAATAGCTAATCTCCAAGATACCTTCGAAAAATTTAGGTTAATAATTTGTGTCCTGGAGTGTAGGCTACCTCTGATTTCCTTCCAAAACTGAAAATGAGTGCATGATGCTGGCAGTCACACGAGCGCTATTTCTGGCAATTTTAGCTCGGCACCTGTATTTTTGCCATAATTTCTGAGGCGTTTTCGTATTCGGCAACTAAATTGAAGGTCAAAATTAAATGATTAGTTGGTTCAAATGTTTTAAATTGTGAATTCAAAGCTTTCAGACCAGAAATATTGAGAAAAGTTGCCAGAAAGAGTGCTCGTGTCAGGGCCTTTCTCCTGGCGCCCGTGTGTCTGGCGGAATGTCTGGCAATATCCCGTGCAACCTTTATTCATTATGTATCGCTCACCCACACCTCCCCTATATTCATTAAACCATCATACAATTAACGTCTTTATTAACCCAGACACAACGAAGCAATGGTCCTTGTAAGAATGTTATGGTGATAATTGAGATGTATTTAATGTTAAGAACAGAAGAGGATAATAATAAAAATAAAAAAATGTCAGCCCGATGTTGAACGAAACCTATAGGAAGCAAAATCAGACCTAATTAAAATGCCCCAGAACAAGAAGCCCACCACAGAAGCCACGAGCGAACACCACACAGAAACACCCAAAGGAAAGGTCCACAGAACGAAAGGACCAGCTGACCGAGCCAGCCATTTCAGACAGGCCCAAGCCCGCAGGGCTAAGTTAAGCAGCTCCAGGCTGCACCCATTTACCTTTTCTAAACTGACCATTTTCCACACCTCACGTACACTAACCCCCTCGTGTCCTACACTCCTAACTACAAAGATGATGAACAGGAATATACATTCATATTAAAAACACCCATGCCCTGTCCCGACGTTGAGCCAATGCCAACACATCAGACAGCCATAATTATATCTATGTATGTTCTTACATCCGAGAAGTAGATGTTATATATCTTAGAAGTTAAAACACCCACGCTTGTCCCTAGACCTCATATATCATTTTCCATGACGAGTATAGATATATGTAACCCGTGCTCAGTCGCCCCTTGCATTGTTCCTCTAGTAACTAAGTCTATAATATTAACTGCCACCAGCATTGATACGACATAGCGGCACTGTCCTTGTGTCGTATTGTGCCAAGTACAGATCAACCAGGTTTCATCACCTTATTAGGACGACGACTATAATGTCATCGTTCATCGATGTATGCAATCCTTAGGTTAAGTATTTTTATCCGCCATTGTGTTCACCTTTTTCCATTTACTTTCCACAATTGTCATACGTCTTCCCCTTGCCTCCTTCGTATCCACAGTCCACACTACGCCAATTTACTTCGTGTCTTACACCTCTTACCCCAACCAGAGATTGTATAAGGTAACCTGGTTACCAGTATCTGTCATAAGTACCCCGAAACAATAACTAAGTACCCCTACGAACTGCCGCTGTTGTTGGTATATTTATATTTAATAGAAAACGCAGTTCCCAGGGCCAACTAATAGTATCCATAACCCCTCGGACTGATCACATAACTCTATCTTTTCCAGACTCATATACCACCCCATAGTTGCATTCCCCGGTAGCATTTGGCTAACGTATTCTACTGCCTTTTCAAACTTCCATATCAACTGCAGCCTAATGCCACCCCCACGCCCAGAGACCTTAGGGTCAAATTCCCCTATAGCCCCCCTGCACTCCCCCCCCCCTCTCATTATAAGACCCCGCACTTCTCTACTCTTGTCCGACCTAGCCTCTCTCTCATACCTCTTGAAGATCCTTGAATTGTCCGTTACTAACGCTCTCCAGCTTTTTATATATATACTCCTATCCAGCCTACCTTCCCTTAGTAGGCCAGAACAACATTAGAACTTTACTAACCCCGTGCATGCCATCTATTCTCTTACAACCCATTCACAACCCTGCACCCAATGGTCGTCGGTGCGAGGCTAGCCGCCTCGCCAGTAACTAACTTCTATTGCCATACTTCCAGATAAATGTGGCAGAGTTAGCAACCCAGTCTCCACCACATCCAGCAAACCCTACAATTAACAACCAGCCGAGTAAAACCAGCTAGCTAAGGCACCTTCGGTTTTGGTATTAAGGACACCCACATCTGTCTCATACACAGAGGGTTCTTACAAACACTGGTGATATGGCAAGCCCCTAGCCACAGCCGCCGGACGACTATCACAGAGAGAGGGCGCCCAGCTCCCCCTTTTTGCCCACCCGAGGAGGGAGACCCCCACCCCCGCGGAGGTATACCTGGCCCCTGTTTTGACTTCCGAGTCATTGCCAGGTAGCACAGGAATTCTTCCTATCAATGAACTAACCATGCATGACTAACACCTTTACTAACCTCTATTAACTCACAATAAACCATTTACCTTTCTTGCATGCTCTGATCACTAAATTAGCACCTCAGCTATACCATAGAATGAAGATTGAACAATCTAGAGAGACGCTCCTATCACAGCTGTCCCCATCCTCCTCGCAAAGTAGATCCAGTCTCTCTCCCCTAAATACTTCCAGTATAGCCAAAATAGTACCTCTTACTAAGGCTCAGTTATATGGAAATATAAAGGCTTCCTATAGCCATGTGCCACAACAGTAAATACCATCTTACCTAGTCCCCATATCTATTGAGAGCTCAAATAAGTCCATAAGACTCGAGATCCCTACTGTCTACAGGGCCCAGAACCGAGCCTATAAATCTAGCTCCCGCCCCCAGTCAAATCAGTTGAAAGCTAGACACCAACCAGGGGTCACTACCCTGCAGTTAACTTCTAGCTCTGCCCTTGTGTTGTTCAGGAGTGAGATTCCAGAGCCGGCAGACTCCGTGGCAGATTTGGATAGAAGGACCTGCCCACGTATTTGAGAACTTCACACATATGGGCCCCCTGGACGGCTGCGGAACCAGTCGTTAGCCCCCAACATCATGGACGCAAGATAACCAGGACCAGACCCATCAGACACTACCCAAGATTCCCTTTAGCAGTACTACATATTACTGTGCTGTTTAGAGATTCACTAATTAATATTTCTACGAAGTGGCTATCTCTTTGCCCCAGTATAATTCATATAACCATTCAATTAGGAAGTGCTAAGCGTATCAGTGTTCATTATTTAACAGGCGATACTAACTCTCGTAATCAACCATATGCCCAGATATTATTACCTAGAAGGAAAACCCTAGTGATATCTGAAGGTTCGCCCACTGATTTGCGTTCTATGTATTTCTGAGACAAGAATATAAAACTTAGATCAGTACCCCCTGAGGTTACTAGAATTCCCGTGCTCTAAAATACGCGTGTCTAATCTAGTCTGTGAACTACTACTTGTGCACCAGAGCTACCAGTAATAAATCTAACAGTGAATATGAATCTATAAGTAACATTGATGGTCTTCGGTATATAAACCTGTGGAATCAAAGCCAGTGATCAGAAGATTAATACCTGAACGTTGGAAGTGGGAGACTAGGCTCCATCCAGATCCACTTATGCTAGTGTTGTTCAATTCTATTATATTGTCTTACACAAGTATTCTGCAGTGGTATATCAATAAACGTGATCGTGTAACTTGCTACCATGTGTTTCTTTGTGTTCTCTATTCCTCATATCTTGTATTGTGCATGCAGCCTTATATACCCAGTCAATTAGAACTCACATTACCCAAGTTAAACCTGTAGAAAAACAGGGCATAACACTAAGAATAGGCCTATACATAGATATTCAACACACTGAATCGCCTAGCTGAAGTAGGCCTATTTTACATATGCGCTTTTATTTGTAGCATGTCATAATTATTAACTATTTTTCGAACTATTATTTGCAAGCAAATACCAATAATATAAGAAATACCTCGGGAACTAGTTTGTTATGCGCATGAGTTCAACTCGTACTGCTCTGAACGAATGCTAGACTACTCGGCCCACGGGACAGCTCGGCCCACGGCGAGACAGCTCGACCCAGTAAAAACGAGACAGCTCGGCCCCGTGTTAATTACGAGACAACTCTTAATTAACCTAACCTAACTTACACATTATGAATCGAGAGAACTAGCCTATGACATAATTATACAATAAACGAACATTTCGCCCACATTACACACACGCCATGAACGGGAGGCCATGTATGCAGCACCAAATCCTGCAAATCCTGTCCTTTGCGCATGCGTGAGAATCTTAGCCCCCTTGGCACGATTTTTTTTTCCTTTATACTATTATATTATCTTAACCTAACCTAACTTAAATTAACCTAACAGTTGAGCCTAAATAACATAATTTTCAATAATACAAATATTAGGGAAAAGGCCGCGCATACGCAGAGGACAGGATTTGGTGCTGCATACATGGCCTCACCTTGGTCTTGGTCTTGGTGTGAGAGTCACCCTGAACGGATCAAAGGTGTGGCCTTAGGATCGGCTCTCTCTCCAGGGATGGCAATTAGATTGCCTAGGTTACCACTATACGCTTCTCTTCAACCACACTCTCTCCAGGAAGCCCTTCGCCTTCTCAATGGTTGTGTTATTCCACTTATCTATCGTGGTTAGACCTAGCAGGAATAGCACCATACGCAGAGGGTCCCATTGCATAACTTCTATCAACCCGTTCCACTGTACCTCTCCTACTTCCTGTCTCACTGCACTGATCATAATTTCTCTTTCCCTCCCGTACTTGTCACATTCTAGCAGTATGTGCTCGAATATCGATGGTCTCATCCCGTCCCCCGTCGCACATTCTACAGATCCTACTACCCTCATTGTTCCACCTGTATGTCCGGTTGTTCACCTCCAGGGATTTAGTTCGTGCCTTGAACAGCAACTCACTCCCCATACTACCATCATAGAAAAGTTCACTTCTTGGACTATTTTTTTGCCATAATACCAGTCTAGTGAACTCTTTTGCCTCATTCTTTCACCCATAAACCCTCCACTTAGCTCTCCCCATCCTAATCCTGACTGGTCTCGTCAAATTGCCCCATAGCAAAACATGGGGCCGAGCTGTCTCAAATAATGGGCCGAGTTGTCTCGCCGTCGTGGCCGAGTTGTCCAAGAGTGGGCCGAGCTGTCCGAGCCGAGTTGTCCCATGGGCCGAGTCGTCCAGTCTAGTCTGAACACTACTTCATGGATTTGACGCTTATGGCATCTTTAGACCAGCATAATATGTTCTTTTTATACATGCATTAACTTCTATAGTATAACTCTGGATGCTAAATGGAAGCGGTGATGAAGGAAAATCGTAAAATTAAGGTATCAATCTGCCGTCTTTCCCTCGCTCTCCGTGCTTGGTGACCGCCTGCCGACAGGTGCTGAGGTGCGGTCGCCATTGTGAGACACTCGACGGAACAGGTAGGAGGCGTGTGGGTTGTTGTGTAGCATTGCAAGCTTGTTTTCCCTAGTGCTATTGCTCTTTGCAACTTTGTTTACGTTGCTAAGATATCTGTACATGTATATTAGTGAAGTGGCATGGTTATTAGTGCTGTTATTATTGTGTTGGGTGTATTAGGAAGGTTCGCAGGGCCCATGTGGTGACGAGCCGCAGCCCGCCATCAACTTCGTGTGCGCACAAGACCAGCTAGCCTATATCCCCGTAACCATATCCTAGTAGATATTCCATGTTAGTTGTCGTTTCGCCGTGTCAATTTCGGTTTTACCGTTGTTATTTAGTAGATGCATGATTAGTTTGACTGCAACGAGACCAATAAACCCTAGGCTAGCTAGCTCGGCCTGGGGGTACCTCGGTGCATGAAGTGGCAGCCGGCAGGGCGGATTTTTGGTGAAGTTGGACGGATATATTAGTAGTTGAGCAGATATTTTAGCGGCATTATTCATTATCAGGGATTTATCAATGTACCGGACACTAGCCTAGCCTACTCGCATGTACCAGCTGGCTTGCACAATTTCCGCCGAATTTCCCGAACCGTTTCTGCCGGCGTTAAGGGGAGGTTTTTAGTTTCTTCCCTAGACCTCCATCAAACTTAAAATTATACCCCCTAGACCCCTTCCAAGATAAATTTGTAAATGTTTTGGTAGAATAATTACAGGCTCGCTCTCGCCAGGAAAAAAATCTAGGCCTAGGCTACACCCAAATGGCACGAAAGATCTTAAAATTGACAAATGGGGCGAATGTACGTAAGTCTTTGAATTTCATACACAATGGGGCTAAACTTGAGGGAGAAAGGAGTCCAGAAATATAAGTCCCTCGAGTGGGAATCTGCCGGCGTCCATGCAGCGTGGGTTAGGCCTACGGTCAGCGTGGGTGCCGGCTGATTGAGGCAGGAGTTCGTGTAGCCTAGCCGGTTATCTTGCTAACATTGATGCAGGTCTGGTAGACATTGATGCGGGCCTGGCCGACATTGATGCGGGTCTGGCCAGTATGACGTTAATGTAGGCATTCATTAACTTGTGAATCTTGACAAAGTTATCACATAGCCTATCTTTCAGTGATATTGCCGCCACTTTTTGGTCTTCATTTCTTGTTACCTTGTGCGCTGCCAGATGTATGGAATGCAAAAGATGTTTTCATTACTTCCAGTAATATCTCCCTAGATTAATTGACCACTTAATTTTGACATGTAGTTACTTTTAAACTCATTTCATGCTCCTGGATAATTGTCTTCTACAGTATACAAGGTTTGACACATACCGTACATCTATATAGGCCTACTGTAGGCCTATGTCTAATGATGATAAGTTGAACAGGTTGGGATAGAGGTATCCTGACCAGGATTCGAACCCACTCACCTCAGGTATATTTGGGAGAGTTGGGTACCGTAACCACTCGGCCATGAGCAGAGTGGTTATGGTGTCCAACTCGCCCAACTATACCGGAAGTGAGTGAGCGAGTTCGAATCCTGGTCATGATACCTCACTCAATCTGTCATTACTGCATTAGGTTAAATTTCTTTAGGCTTAGCTTTTGTGAGTTAACCCGAGGAGCGCGACATTGATTTTTTTTCTTTTTAATATAGGCTATAGGCTTAAGCCTGTAGCCTATAACCTATATGAAAAATAAGGGAAAATATCAAGGAAACCGGCCACGAATTTTCCTGGAAATTTGGAAGTCACCCATCGAATGAACATAACCTATACATCATATTAATATAGCCTATGTTTCAACTTTCAGAAAAACCGTTTTCGCCATTATCCAACAATCTTAACCCTCTCACGACCATATGACGCAGAGGTTGCCAGATTAGCAATAAGAAATAGAGTTCTCTCACTCTTATAATTACCACTCCAAAATTAGTTTTCTGCCCACAGCTAACTCAAAGACTACTGCAGAGGTTAAAGTAACTAAACTAAAGGTTTCTAAATACCCCTGATGGTAACAAAGGCTTTAAAGTATCCCGAATAGGCTCAAAATTGCGTCAAGAACGTGAGAGGGTTAAGATACGGCCCCCGATAGTGGGGACGGCTATGAAGTACAGGGAAATTGAGGGGTAAAAGACGAAAATAAGGGGTAATATTAGCCTAACCTAACAACCTTACCTAACCTAACCTAGTATATTAGGTGGGGGCTGCCACCCCCGCTGGTTTGGTATATAATTAATAAAAGGTTGACGGTCGCCTTTTTTTTTTTTAATGAAGTTACGGTATTTACTCCGCAATCTTCAGTTTTGGCTGTGGATAACAGGAGGTAAATATTAACTTTTTCAAAGTAATTGAAAACGGTTTTTCCGAAAGTTGAAACATATATTAATATGATGTATAGGTTATGTTCATTTAATGGGTGACTTCCAAATTTCCAGGAAAATTTGTGGCCAGTTTCCTTGATAAATACCAAAATAAGTTTAATTCTAACAATGTTATATTTAGCATAGCCTATAAAGCATATCTGCTCCATGTAGGCCTATGTTTTGGTAATTATAGGGAAAAGACTCGCACCCTTATGTTTCAATTTTTTTCCTAAAGATTTCAAGAAATGGGGGTTTTCATGGTTTTAGTTATAGGCTATTTCCAGTGTGGGATAAAAGATGTGTCCCAATTAACGGTCAATATTTACGAGTCGCACCACAGCTGGGATCTCATTTCTAATGGTAGTTTTGGGTTCCTATCATTCTATGCTTCATTGCTATATACTTTTTATCCACGGGATTTTTTTTTTTTCTTGGCTTAGGCCTAATTTTTTTTTTAGCATTAACCTAACCAAAAAACCTAACCTAACCTAATAGCCCCCAAATACATTTAGGTTAGGTTTGGTTAGGTTAATGCAAAAAAAAAAAAAAAAAAAAAAAAAAATCCTTCTTCTTCTTCTTTTTGTGGAGTTGCTGTCCCTTTCCAAGCCAGCTCACCTATGCACCGGTGACTTCTCCAGAAACAGCTAGAGCTAGATTAAGAATTAGTTTAGAAAATTGTAGTCGTAAAAAAGATAGTTAAAGAAAAAGAATTGAAATATATAGCTTAAGCAGAACTCTCCTCTCCCTATTTACCCCCTCCTCCACCTCCCAATATCTTGTTCTCTCCTTACCTTAATTTAACTTTTCCCCTCTCTCCTATTTAATCTCATTTTTCTTCCTCCCCCACTCTGGTCACCTTCTCCCCCTCACCCTATTCTATTCTATTCCGTTTTCTCTTTTGCCACACCTGCTCCAGGAATCTTTTCACTACCTTCATTCTTTTCCCCATTTCCCCATCTCCCCCCTCTTCTGTCCCGAGACCTAACACAAATTTTACACCCTCATCCTCATCCTCTTTCTGTTCTTCCCATTCTCTCTCCCCTACCACCCGTTTCAACTTATTTTCCAACCCATCTCTCTCCTCTGCATACCCCTGGCACTCTGTCACTATATGTTCTATTGTCTCCTCCACTCTCCTAGCTCCCTCCCACCTCACACTGCAGACACTCTTTCACCCCCCCCCCCATTCCACCTCCATGTTCTCCTATTTGTCTCTAATGCTCCTGCCCTAGCCTTAAACAGTAGTTCTGCTCCCCAACTTCCGTCATAGAACTCCTCTTTTCTCGGTCTCCCCTTGCTTCTATATCTTATCAGTGTACTTTTCTTCTCCATATTTCTCTTCCATTCCTGTCTTCCTACTTCCTTCACTCTCGTTCCTATCTCTTTCTCTAGTCTCCTTCCCTGACCTAGTCCTGCATTACTCCCTACATCTCTCCACTCCTCTCCCACCCTTCTTTGTTTCACTCCTATTTTTTTCAGTTTTCTCTTACACTCTTTTGCCCATCTACTCTTCCCCTCCCCCCATTCATTCACTCTCCTTGGCCACCTATTATTCTCCATCTCCTCCAACCTACTCTTGTACCTCAACTTTGCCTTCGCCACTCTTTCCTCAAACGTACTCCATCCCATCTCCCCTCTCACTGCTTCATTTGCTGTCCACCTTCTTGCTCCCAACCCCATTCTTCCTATTTTATTTTGTCCCGTCTCTAGTCTATTTATTTCTCCCCCTGTACTCCCTCTCACATCCATCCCATACATTATTCTCGGCATCCCCGAGGATAAAAACTATATAGCAATGAAGCATAGAATAATGGGAACCCAAAACTACCATTATAAATGAGATCCCAGCTGTGGTGCGACTCGTAAATATTTACCCCAATTAACCCCTTCACGCACATATGCAGAGGTTGCCAGATTAGCAATAAGAAATAGAGTTCTCTCACTCTTATAATTACCTCTCCAAAATTAGTGTTCTGCCCACAGCTGACTCAAAGACAACTGCAGAGGTTGAAGTAACTAAACTAAAGGTTTCTAAATACCCCTGATGGTAACAAAGGCTTTAAAGTATCCCTAATAGGCTCAAAATTGCGTCATATTTCGGAGAGGGATAACATGGATTGATGGGTAGGCAATAAACTGGATAATCACTTCGTTGTGTGCCCACACGCACGCGGCTGGACTAGGAGAGTTGCCAACCATCGGTATTGTTCTGTGGGATTCTAAAGTAGTTTCCAAACAAATCTGAACCTGAAATGGGAGAGAGTGGAACACAGTAGGGGAGAGGAAGGAGACATGAGTGATTATACTACCTAATCACTGCTTCCATTTGAGTGCATGTGGGGTGTTTTGGGGGTTATTTTCAGGCTCGCTTCTGTGAGGTCTATTGCACTTTAGAGGTTAAATAAGGATGGAAGCAAGAGAAGGGACCATTTTAAATTAGGCATTGAAAGATGAAGCACAGGTAATTTTATTGGGAACTGTTAGCCTTCAATCTTTAAAATAATATAAATCTAAGAGGACAGTCACGACAATGGCGGGTGTGTTGGCTTATTGTCGACTGGCATGCATCAGTAGGTCTTCTTAAATAATGTAGCACTAAAAAAAAAAAAATCCCAAAGGAAAATTTACAGCATAATGGTGAAAGTACTGGGGGGGGGGGGGGAATCTCCCTTATTCGGAATTTCTGCAGCGAATACCTATATAACTTTAAAGTACATGTATGTAAATGTTGAGGGAAAAAGAGCTTGGGTAAAAGTTTATCACCTACCATTTACGAGTTTTTCAGGTAATTTGCTGTTTTCTTTTATTTTTTATTTGATATACAGTGTTGTTTAATACCGAGGACCGTCGCATTTTAGTAATTTCAACATTAGCCTAACCTAACCTAACCGAAAAGTAACCTGTCTCGCCGACGGTCTAAACCCAGCTCACGTTCCCTGTTTATGGGTGCGCGACGGTCTAAACCCAGCTCACGTTCCCTGTTTATGGGTTCGCGACGGTCTAAACCCAGCTCACGTTCCCTGTGTTATGGGTGAACAATCCAACAGTTTCTCTAATTTCACTTATACAGTAGTGATTTTGCGACAGTAATTACATGTACACCAACAAAGTATCGTTCATGAAATTGATAAAGCACTGATAATCATCGATGGGGCCCGTAACTGGTTGGTCATAAACTAATACCAGAGCTTGAGTGATACTGGCTTTGACAGTAGAGTAAATTAAATCTGGATATTGGTACCATAGAAGTGGAAAGAAATGGAAGTTTGCTCACATTCAACCTGTCCCAAAGAAGGGTGACCGCTCTCAACCCTCCAACTATCGTCCAATTGCTCTTATCTCTTGTCTTTCTAAAGTTTTTGAAACTATTCTTGCTTCCAAATTTCTTAAGCATTTCTCTTCTCATAATCTGCTCTCAGATCGCCAGTATGGCTTCCTTAAGGGTCGCTCTACTGGTGATCTTCTTTCATATCTTACTAACTCTTGGTCATCCTCCTTTCGGGACTTCGGTGAGACTTTTTCTATTGCACTAGACATATCGAAAGCCTTCGATAGAGTCTGGCGTAAATCTTTAATTTCTAAACTACCCTCCTTCGGTTTCTATCCCTCCATCTGTGCCTTTGTCTCTAATTTCCTTTCCGGCCGTTCCATAGCCGCGGTTGTGGACGGCCATTGTTCACTTCCTCACCCTATAAACTCCGGTGTTCCTCAGGGCTCTGTCCTATCTCCTATTCTCTTTCTAATTTTTATAAATGATCTCCTTAACTGTACCTTAATTCCCATCCATTCATACGCAGACGACTCAACCTTGCACTACTCCATTAGTTTTTCAGAACGCCCCAGCCAGCAATCCCTCAACGACAAACGTAATGAAGCCATAGAACTCTTAAATTCTGATCTAAATACTATTTCCAATTGGGGCAGAGAAAACCTTGTTAACTTTAATGCTTCCAAAACCCAATTTCTCCATCTATCTACCCGTCAGGATCTCCCAGCGGACTATCCCTTATTCTTCAACAATACAAAAATCAACCCTTCATCTTCTCTCAATATTCTTGGTGTCTCTTTTTCTGCTGCTCTCATTTGGAAGGACCATATTACCAGTCTTGCTAAGGCAGCCTCCCAGAAGCTGGGTGTGCTCAACCGCCTTAGGGGGTTCTTGCTCTGTACAGGGGCATAGTGCGCCCTTGTATTGAGTATTGTTCACATGTGTGGGGAGGTTCCTCTCACACCGCTCTCCTAGACAAAGTTGAAAGGAAGGCCTTTCGTATCATTAACTCCCGTCCACTCACCAACTCTCTGCAATCTCTCTCTCTCCGCCACAATGTTGCATCTCTCTCGCTATTCTATCGCTACTATAATAATCAGTGTTCCTCAGAGCTATCCCAGTGCATACCACCTCCTTTACGTAGGGAACGTGGTACCCGTCTTGCAACTCAATCCCACCCCTACTCTGTGCAACTCTCCAACCCAAGAGTGAAATGTTACTCTCAAACTTTCTTCTACTCAACAGCTGTACTCTGGAACTCTCTCCCAGAATCAGTCTTTCCCTCTTCCTATGACTTAAATTGCTTCAAACTCTGTGTGTCCAGGCATTTTGGCTCGAACGTCCCTTGATTTTGGCCCTGTCACTCTTTCAACTATGGGGGAGGCACTCGCTATAGGCAGTTATGCCTTTTGCCTCCCTCAATCACATAGAAAAAAGAAAAAAAATTATGACAGTAGAGTAAATTAAATTTGGATAGTGGTACCTTAGAATTGTGAAAGTAGGGTAGTGGAGACAATACAAATTTGCAAAGGAAAGCAAGCAATGACAGATTACTTATCCTTACTAGGCTGCTTATTGATGTTTATGGACTAGGTAATTATAATGTAAAACTTGCAAAATAAACCAACCAAAACAGGAATGCCACAATATAAAAACCAAAGAACTAATCAAAATCACTGGAAATAACTACAGTATTTGCAAAATATAATGTTTAAATAAAAAAACCAAAACCCCCAATTAAAATTTAAATCTCCAGGAAAATAAAGAGGCATGTACAGGACGTGTTAAATTGGAAATGGGTTGGTTGCATTAGAAAGCAGTCACTAGGCTAGATTTGTTAAAGCACAGTTTTGCCACTATTGAAACATAGTAACTTTGTACACCCTATGTGGCGGATTGTTTTTATATTCAAAAGTATATTTGGTTAAGCGATATTTCCACAGCAATTTTGATAAGTTCTTTTGCCTTTATCTTGTGTCGTCCCAGTTTTGGCTTGTTTATTTTCAAAGTTTTAAATTATAAAGTTAATGTAGTAGAGAAATTATGTATGTATGTATTTACTCAGGCCCATTCCCCACTTTTCCTTTTAGAGAGAGAGAGAGATAATAAATGTCATTATTACAGGTTTGGTAGAATGCCTTGTTTAAATTGTTTTTTCTTTCTTTCTTCCGGACAGTGCAGCAGCCTTGATACACCTGCGCTGGAGCCTCCTTACACTAGCGTAAAGTGTTTACTTTATTTTTGTGCCCAACCAGATCATACTAGGATGTTAGGAAAGTAGACTTGGTAAATATGTATTGTATGCATGTATTTATGTATAATAATTATGTATATAACTATTGTGTGTATTTATGTATAATAATTATGTATTTATATACTCAGGCACATACCCCATAGCTGGGGGTGGCCGACTCAATACAGAGCCCAAACAGAAACTACTTTTATGTTCCAATTATTTGGGTCTGGGACCACTTTGTCTCTTGTAGTAGGTGAACTGAATTGTACAAGGGGAGGATTCCTAGCCCCCTGCACTCTGCCCCCAGAAGGAAAAGTAGGACAGCAAAAGAGGCAGACTTTGTTAATATGATAGGTTATTACACAATCTTACAGGTGACTAACCTAGTTATTCACCCAATTACCTTTACCCCGTTAGACAGGTTGAAGAAAGGACAGGCCTGTATATATACACCAGCTTTCATAGGATGGAAACTACAGTAGATAGATTGGGAAATAAAGCTGGAATAGTTTTAAAGTTCATTATTAGCTGCATTGGCCAACTTTGGGGTAAGGTGTTAGTAGATCTCCTCAAAAGAAGGGCCAGCTTAAATGCTGTGAATTGTGATTTAACACTAGGTAGTACAGTACTTAACAGTTGAGACTTAATATATAAGCACTGGATTTTTTTTTCTTGCTTCAACGATGGAGAAACTACAGCAAATCCAGCCTGCAGCTACAGGATATTTTGATTGACCTTCAACGATGGAAAAGCTACATTAAGTACAGGATATTTGATAATAGTAAGCGACCAAGAAGAGTTTACAGTAGGAAGGTAAGGGAGTTTTCTAGAGGTGGTGTCACACGTTCACATGTATCCGATAATTTGGATCACGGTCTGATTTTGCAAGTTTTACAATTTAATTCCGCTCAACTTTGGCAAAAATAAATTTGTTTTGCTTTTGGGTAAATGTATTCAAAGTTTCAAGGGGTCTGTTCTCATCAATTTTGTTTTTATGGTAAATTTATTTCTAGGGGTCTTTTTTTTATAAGTGTTTCAAGGGGTCTGTTCCTTATTTTAAGGTGCATAATTTCAAATTTCTAAATGGAAATAACGTATAATTGAATAACCGCTTACTCTTTAGTGTAAGTTGAATTGGATAGGGGCTCTGTAGCTGGTACCGAACACAAACTCTCGTGTGACACCACGTTTAGAAGGCAGCTAAGCAAGGTTGAACTACATTAATAATTCAGGGTGTCAAACCAGAGATATTTGCCTTGCTTAAGTCATCGTTACTATACATATATATAAATAAATTTATGGTCACATTTTCCTTGCTTATTAGTCTATCTATATATTGCCGGATGCTTTACTCCCTTAATGAGGGTGGTCATACACAGAAGGCCCCCAAGTGGACCTATTCCCCGTTACTAAATATTCAGAATTAAATTTATGCCATCACATTTTCCCTGGCTTATTAGTATTAATCTACAGAGATACATTTATGCTTCACAGTTCTTATGTTCTTGGACGTGATATGTTCAAAATATAGCAAATCATGTTTATTTGTTGCGGTTATTTATCATATTCATACCAATCTTAATCAATCCATATTGTACCGGTGATGTCCTTTTCATTAAATTCTGGCAACTATTAGATGATTTTATTCAGTTTTGGAAGGCTCTCTAGCAGTAATAAGGCTTCAAACTATCTCAACCAACCTTCTTAGCCACTGCAGATCCTTCCCAACATACATAATATCGTCTAAATGTAGCTAGAATTAAAGGTAACACACATCGCTGGTACTCAAAGGGTTAAGACAATTAACCCTTACCGGTGATGTCCTTTTCATTATATTTTGGCAACTATTAGATGATTGTATTTAGTTTAGGAGCAGTAATAAGGCTTCAAACTATCTCAACCAACCTTCTTAGCTACTGCAGATCCTTCCAAGCTACATAATATCGTCTAAATGTAGCTAGAATTAAAGGTAACACGCATCGCTGGTACTCAAAGGGTTAAGACAAACTATCACCTGGCTTGACACCCTCCCTGCACTAATTATAAGAAACTATTTTAGAATTTTAAGAAACTATTTTAGAATTTTTAGCTTAGAATTGTTTTTACTGGTTGAGGCACTACTATATATGTATTAACCCTTTCAGTACTACCTTAATAATTATATACTTTTTTTTTTGTCAATGGATTCAATATACTTTAAAAAAAAAATAGTTGATAATTATTCTTCATTTACTGTTAATTTCAATTATTTTTTAGATTTATATTCACATTGTGCTTATTTAATTTTAACTTCACCCAGATGACTAGTAAGAATTGTCTTAAGTTTATCTTGATTCAACTGTTGATTAATAGTTATTGTACTGAAAAGGTTGGTTATGTGACTGCAATAGTTTCTTGACACAATTTGAAATATCCTTTATAGACAATCTTTCCCTAATCAGCATTTACTGTCCCATTATTGAAAGTTGCTATACTGTAGTTTCTTCTCTACATGATTTGAATTTTCTTTCATTTAAATTACAAAAGTTGCTACTAAATTTAGTTTTGTCTACATTATTTAGAATTTTTCCTTTAATTTACAGTTTATTGGTTTAATTTACAGTTTATTAGTTGCTACAAAATTTTAAGAATTTGTATAGAGCATCGGATAATTCTTTGTTTTTTCTCTACATGATTTGACTTTTCTTTAATTTAATTTACTGTTAATTAGTTGCTACAAAATGTTAAAGAATGTTATTGAGTACTGGATAATTCTGTTTTTTCTCAAAGTGATTTGAATTTTCTTTCATTTAATTTGCGGTTTAGTAATTAGAGTTGCTACAAATGTTTTAAGAATTGTTTATGGAGTACAGTACCGGGTAATTCTTTCATAAAGTGTCAAGAACCTATGTAGTGTGTGCAACTGGTTACAAAGAAATCGGAGACTATTTATTTCTTAACCCTCTCCGACATATGACGCGATTTTGAGCCTATTGGGGATACTTTAAAGCCTTTGTTACCATCAGGGGTATTTAGAAACCTTTAGTTTAGTTACTTCAACCTCTGCAGTTGTCTTTGAGTTAGCTGTGGGCAGAAAAGTAATTTTGGAGAGGTAATTATAATAGTGAGAGAACTCTTATTTCTTATTGCTAATCTGGCAACCTCTGCGTCATAAATACGTGAAAGGGTTAAGGTTTGTCTATTGTTTTAATAATGCTTTCAAAATCTATAAAATATATTGCTAACCTTTGTGATCCAGTTGTACCATGATTAATATTTGGTGGTGGCAATATGTTATATATAAGTTATATTTTGATGTTTGTAATTTATATTTTGATTATGTTTGGTCTTCAGGAGTTTATTAATTTTGTGACTACAGAGTACCCTTTATTTGTGACTTATTTCAAATATATTAGACTTGCTTACAAAAATGAAAAGCATCCTAAATTTTGTGTAATATACTTTTTTACGTAAATGAATAGCATCCTAAATTTTATACTGTAATTGTAATTTGCTTAATGTTTATCTATTCAGGCACATACCCCATTTTTCTTTAGCTGGGGTGGCCGACTTGAGACACTTTTAATATAGCCTTAGTTAACTTGTTACAGTAAATATTTTATTATTTCCACATAGCGATTTTGATGTTTAATTTACCTTTATTTTGTATCGTCCAAGTTTTGGTTTTAGTTTGCAAGTTTAACATTTTAATTAATAATGAAGTGGTCACAAAATGTCAATAAACGCCTGAAGGTAACGTACGTTGTCAGCCAGAATACATTCAAAGTACACAATTATGTTTGAACTGGTCTTTGTTTCCATTTACTCCACTGATGGAGAGGGGAGGCCATGTTTTAGTGGCTCAGCGATTGTCCTTTTTCCAGGTATTGCTGCATGGTGTTAGCCAACGTGACAAGATAAATTTATTTTCGAGCCACGGTCTTAATAAATTTATTCTCCAGAATGCGGGTCACATATGATAAATCTATTTTCCACAGTGTGGGCCACTGTGTCTAAATATATTTAGTCTCCAGGGTACGGACTGCGTACAATAAATTTATTCTCCATGGTGCGAGCCACTGTCTGAATAAATTTTGTCTCCCGGGTTATATTTTATTTTCCACGGTGCGGGCCACTGTGTTTTAGTATAGTTATTCCCCACGGTGCGGGCCACTGTGTTTTAGTATAGGTATTCCCCACGGTGCGGGCCACTGTGTTTTAGTATAGTTATTCCCCACAGTGCGGGCCACTGTGTTTTAGTATAGTTATTCCCCACAGTGCAGGCCACTGTGTTTTAGTATAGGTATTCCCCACGGTGCGGGACACCGTGTGCGGGCCACTGTGTTTTAGTATAGTTATCCACTGTTTTAGTATAGGTATTCCCCACGGTGCGGGACACCGTGTTTTAGTATAGTTGGTCCCCACAGTGCGGGCCACTGTGTTTGGTTGGGCACCTCCTGCCTCTAAGGTCGTGTGGCAGCTGCGCTACCACCCTTGACCTAACTTGCTATTTTAATGCCACAGGGAGTCAAACCGGAGCTATTTTATTCCAAGACTTGAATGAATACTGTATGAGGAAAAATTTCATAAAATACCATTGTTTTTGCCATTTAGTCACTTCCAAAGACATAATTTTAACTATAAATCACATATACAACATTTAAGTCTGAGAATAATGGACTCTACTTTCATTTGACACCCTGTCGATGCCATAAATCTTTTATGGCATTTATTCACGAGTTAAAAAACTCTGAATTATACTTTAAAACTAAAGATATTCTTGGCTGACAACTCTTCAGGAAAAATAGCATCATTCCACAAAATATGCCAGTACTTGAGATTTTAAAATTAATGCCTTCAATCATATAGCCTATTTGTATTTTGTTTATTCAACACTAATTCCCCAATGGATCGATGCTACTTTTACTGATTGCTTTTATTACTGTGTACTGTATTGTTTTACTATGTATTATTTGATGTAAAGGATGCCATTACACTTTCTTAAAAATCCTGTGGATATGTATTTAAAGTTTGATAAATCGTGGAGTGTTTATCATTCTTAATTATTATCCCTATACATTCTTGACTTTTTACTTGTTTATTTGCTAGATAAGTTTTCTATTAGGTACTATATTATAGTTCAATCATTTCTGTTATCGATTTGTATCATTGTACAGTGCTAATTTTTATGGTTTACAAAATTATTGTATTTCGTTAAAGTAATTTCATCAAATGAAGTATACTTATGTGTAATGGCATCCTTTTATGTGCATATTGTTTAAATTGTCTTCAATTTAAACATGACTTGCAATGCGAGTCCTTTATGTGTACACTGTTTAAATTGTCATTGATTTAAACATTACTTTACATTGACTTGAAAAGTTTAATTGATTTAAACTTAACATGACTTGCAATGCAAGTTGATCTATAACATAATTGTTATATCTATCTATTGCTATATATATATACTGTATATTGTAATATTAAATTCTCTATAAAATGTACACTAAAGTAAAACTGGAGTAACACTAAGCCTCCCAACCTGGCCAGGCCTACCCACTAGCAAACCTATTTTGTATTTCTATCTCGCTATTCACCAACATTATTTGGTGAATTGGGTAAGGAGTCCAAATTAGGTTTAACAATGTCTTAAGCTGGGCTGGGTTGGGCAACTTTCCGTTCTTGAATGAAAACGAAAGTTTTTTTTTTTTTTTTTTTTTTTTTCCAATCTTCCTCCCTCAATGATTCATTGTGGTTGTGTTGGTTGCTATCGTACTGTATCTAGTTAGTTGCTATCGTACTGTATCTAGTTAGTTGTTGCCCTTCAATCAGACCACCATTTGTTTACTTTAATTAATGCTAGGTTCGGGACTCAAACCTATAATTTATTAGTGGCCCCTTCATCATTGACGATGCGCCTGAATTCTCAAGACTGGAGGAGGATATTACTCGGCTTAGAAATGAAGTCATTGAATCAGCTGGTTAAATACTCCACTAACCAGCTAACTCTGATTCTTCCTAAGCTGAATATAGTCCTCTGTGAGTAGGTAATAAAGTACTAGTGATCTGGTTGAAGGCTGTAATGGGAGGGAATTTGGCTTATGTTAGATACTTCGTGGAGGGCATTGGGTCGGGTGGGTATTGTAAGGTAGTTTTAGGATAGTGTTAGAGGAGTTGGAGGTAGATTGTAACCTTCTCCTTGATCAATGGTAGTTTAGATTTTGCTTTTTATGGACAATTTTGCCAAATTTTCCATAATATATAAATAAAAAAACGGCAAATTTGGTATATTATTGACCTTTCTGTGTTCCATTTTCTTTATTTATTAGTTTAGTTAGTTTTAATTTTTATGGAGAATTTTACTAAATTTTTCCATAATATATAAATAAAGAAAGTGTGAATTGATTGACATACTAATGTATTGCCACTTCCCTTCTAGCTTCTGCACTGCGTTTTTGTTGGTTCGCTTTTATATGCCGATACTAATCCCCTTCTTTTTAGTTTTTTTTTTTACCATTCTGGTGTTGTATAAACCCTTCTGGTGTTGTATTAACCCTTCTGGTCTTGTATAAACCCTTCTGGCGTTGTATAAACCCTTCTGGCGTTGTATAAACCCTTCTGGCGTTGTATAAACCCTTCTAGTCTTGTATAAACCCTTCTGGCGTTGTATAAACCCTTCTGGTGTTGTATAAACCCTTCTGGTGTTGTATATACCCTTCTGGTGTTGTATAAACCCTTCTGGCGTTGTATAAACCCTTCTGGTGTTGTATCAACCCTTCTGGTGTTGTATCAACCCTTCTGGTGTTGTATAAACCCTTCTGGTGTTGTATTAACCCTTCTGGTCTTGTATATACTCTTGTTAAACCCTTCTGGTGTTGTATAAACCCTTCTGGTGTTGTATTAACCCTTCTGGTCTTGTATATACTCTTGTTAAACCCTTCTGGTCTTGTATATGCTCTTGTTAAACCCTTCTGGTCTTGTATAAACCCTTCTGGTCTTGGATAAACCCTTCTGGTCTTGTTTAAACTCTTCTGGTGTTGTATATACTCATGTTAAACCCTTCTGGTCTTGTATATACTCTTGTTAAACCCTTCTAGTCTTGTATATGCTCTTGTTAAACCCTTCTGGTCTTGTATATACTCTTGTTAAGCCCTTCAGGTCTATTAGCTTGTACTAACTCTTCTTTACAGGTTTTGTGTTATCTTCAGGTCTTTGCTAGACCCTTCAGGTCTTTGCTAGGCCCTTCAGGTCTTTGCTAAACCCTTCAGGTCTTTCATGCAACCCGTCAGGTCTGTTTTTTTTTTGTTTTTTTTTTCCCTCTCTCTCTCTCTTATCCCATAGAACTAACTCTTCCTTTGCAGATATTTTTTTTACCCATTAGGTCAGAACTGAACTAATATATTTCCCCTACAGGTTAACTGGTTGGTGTTGACAACTTGACCCCCTTCCGCTAACTAATGTTCAACTTTTTTCTCAGTTCAGGTTTTCGCGGGTTGTGGCGGTCGCAGAAATCACTAATTTAATTTTCTTTTTCAGAGGTATTGGGTTAATTCTAGGTATCAATAGGGAACTAACGTATTTTCATAAGTCTTTTCAGGGAGTACTAATGCGTTTTAAAGTCATTACAGGGAAATGATGGTTGATCGGATTAGTGCGATTTGTCCGAGACCTTCATTCTTGTGGCAATGTGGTCCAGACGGTCTGGACTTAACAGTGATCAATATTGTAACTTAACACCGGCTCTGTTTAAACCTTTATTAATCAAAGAAAAATTACAGTAAAGTAGACTACAGTATTATTGTAATGTTCAACTAATTAAAAGTTCACTAATTTATGGATCTAAAAATGAGTGCAAAACTTTATCAATTTATTTAAAGTAATCCTAAATATTCATTATGAAATTCACTTTGCTTATGCTTGAGGTTTACTACTGTAAATGTATGACAAATATAATTGACTGGTAACTTGTTGATTTACTTATCATTCTTTTTTCAAACTTAGTACTATATGGTTTTGATCTGCATATATACTCTAATCATGGTGGTGATATGGGGGGGGGGGGGGGGGGGCACTAATTGTCTCTGAAGTCTTTGAACAGAAAAAAACTAAGTATTGAATGATGACCGTCCCAGCCAATACTTGCCATGGTGTGCCGCTTGACTCATCTGAAGCTGGGATACTCCGTGGACTTGTGTGTGGTCTTTGAGCGTCGCGGCTCTTCACAGATTGGTAGGTGACAAAGATACAGTAACATTACCGACAATTAACCCTTTCACGTTTTTATGACTCAGAGGTAGCCATAGAGTTCTCTCACTCTTATAATTACCTCTCCAAAATTAGTTTTCTGCCCACAGCTAACTCAAAGACAACTGCAGAGGTTGAAGTAACTAAACTAAAGGTTTCTCAATACCCCTGATGGTAACAAAGGCTTTAAAGTATCCCTAATAGGCTCAAAATTGCGTCAAAGACGTGAGAGGGTTAACCTCTGAAGTGCGCATGGGGGTAAGGGTTAACCTCTGAAGTGCGCATGGGGGTAATTGGAAACGTCCCCCTGTGCTGACGTATTTGAGGTGTTTCCGTCACTAAAATATTCATTGTGCCATTAATAGCATTAATATTTATCCATATGCGCCTATTATGGGTTGATTATAAAGGTATTAACCTGAAACAACAATAAAACGAGTGAAAACAGCGTTTGGATGGTCAAAATCGGAGATATAGCCCGCGAGTTGTATAATGTATGGGTGAGGCAATCTGCTTTCCCGCCAATTTCCCCCAAGGCCACTGAGACACAGTCGATCGATACTCTCTCTCTCTCTCTTGCACTCGCTTGCTATCAGTGATGACCACACCCTCCAATCGGATTTCTAATGTTAGCACGAAAATATACCTCAGAATAAGGGAATAACAGGGAAAATAGGTGATAACTGAAGGAGAGGAGGAAAGTGGGGAAGGAGGGGAGGTAGAGGACTGAGATTTTGCATGGCCCAGGGGCCAAAAAAAAAAAATAAAATAAAAAAAAAAAAATATAAATTTTTTTTTTTTTCGATGTCAAAAGTTGATTTTTATTTTCTCTGACTCTTAAGAATCTTCCCGCAGTGCGCCGGGGGAACTCTTAAGAGTCTCCCCGCAGCTCCCGGGTTAAGGGGTTTGTCTGGGAATATGTCTAAGAATTCTCAAAGTAGTGAAATAGTCTTTTCCAGCTGACGATACATTGGCTTGTTCCTATCCTGTTAACTGTGTGACTCTTTAGACGGGAAATTATAGGAGTTTGAAAATGTTCAATCAAGTCATGAAAGTCAGCGAAAGGGTTTTTGAATGCATGATCAGGGAAAGTGTTGCCATCAACTACATGCAGTTTGGATTTATGCTGGGACGTGGCACAAGTGATTCTTAGGCAACTGCAAGAGAGGTTCCAAGAGAAAAACAGGGAGTTATACCTAGTTTTTGTAGATCTTGAGATGGCCTTTGACTGGGTGCCCAGGAAAGTAATGCAGTGGGCTATGAGAAAACTAGAGTAGAAGAGTGGCTAGTGTGTGTGATAATGAGACTGTATAAGGGGTCACGGACAGCAGTTGGAGTGAATGGGGGCCTGAGCGAAGAGTTTCCAGTAAAAATTGGGGTTCACCAAGGTTCAGTGCTGAGCCCATTACTGTTTTTGGTCCTGGAGGCGCCGTCAAGGGACTTTAGAACAGGACTCGCATGGGAGCTGTTATATGCAGATCTAGTTCTTATTGCAGATAGTGCGCAAGAAGCAGAGGCAAAGTTCAAAAGATGGAGGGAGAGTATGGCAAATAAGGGTGTAGATAAAACAAAGGTCATGATTAGTGGAGTAAGGCATGGAACTATGGAAAGAAGTGACGACTATCCATGCGCAGTATGTGGGAAGGGGAAAGTAACTCCATTCAATTTAGTGTCTGTAGTGACTGAGTACACAAGAGATGTAGTATGTGGAGCTTGAGGACCTTTGACAAGAATCATAGTACAATGTGCAATGTGCATAGTTAAATGTGCAGTGTGCAAGGGAGATCTTGTATTAAATGACCTGCCTGTTAGTGTTGACTTCGACTGTGTGACGCTGGAGTGAGTGTGTGAATAAGTTCTGCTACTTGGGCGATACAGTTCCGCCGGAGAGCTGTTGCCACTCTTGACCATGAGAGGGCTCCCACCTCACCTTAAAGGGAAGGTGCACATTACTTTGTGTGTTGGGAGCGCAATGAACTATGCCTCGGAGACGTGGCCGGTTAAAGAGAGGATATGAATGGAATGGAATGAGAAGAAAATGGTGTTGGATATGTGGGGTTAATCTCAGGGACGTGATATCAAGCGAGGGCTTAAGAAGGCGTCGGGGCATTACGAGTGTCAGTGAAGTGATGCGCACGAGCCGACTTGGTTGGTTTGGACACTTGGAGAGAATGGATGATCGGAACTGGGTGAAGAAATGTCGGACTGTAAACGTAAGGGGAGCTGCGCGTACGGGTAGACCTAGAATGACATGGGATCAGATACTCCGGTCCGATCTCAAAATAAAGAACGTAAGAGGCAGCCCTTGACAGGGTCGCCTGGAAGGCCGTCATTTAGGACGTGAAACTGTAACCACATTCTGTGGACAAAATGGTCTTTAAACTTGTATGTACAGTACTGTACATGCACTGTTTGTAGTGAAATGTGTTGATTATGAAAACGTGAGTATTAATATTATTATGTTGTCAATTGAAAACTTGACAGAGATATACCGGTAGTATTTTCTTATTTTGACATGAAATATAGAGAAATTCGCTGGTAACGGATTGAATTTACAGTTGGCTGAAAACCAAATATAAGTTCCATTATTTTATCATAGGTGTGAAATCCATATTCAGTAGTCAGTTCAACAAAGTGAGCAATGTTAATAGAACCAGAGGTCAATTTGTTGCTCCCCAGACTGCCTGGCCGAACAGCCCCAAGGCCCCGAGCAAGGCCAAGGCCATAACCGAGCGCCCCCACAGAACCCTCCCTGCCTACCACAATAAAGCCTGGGTGACCGAAGCCACTCCATGGCGGGGAGCTGAGGAAGGCATGGAAACGCCTGGGAAATTTGTTGAATGCAGTACTGTATTGTTGTAAAAATGCTAGTTGCATAATTTATAATTTTTGTGTTTTGAACACTATTATTACCCCCTCCCCCAGTTTTTCTTTTATCTTGAAAAAATATATATTCCTTTAATTTGAAACAAGACTTGGCGCCCACACAATATTGATGAATATCTCTTGCAAGCATTGTCGGTTAATTTTACCTTGACTGTCGATCACCATGTTTCAAAATCTGCTAGTCCAAATCAATCAGTTCATTTGCAAAGTAGTAAATTTGTATAAAGTTATACCTTTTACAGAAACTTGAACTGGTTTATATCATGTCTATCTATTGGCAGACACCATGATCCCGGAAGGGGTGGCCAGGAATGAATCTCCCATGCACCTCTCCACTGTTACTGCATTCGGTGGTGATGTGTTCGTCTTGTGGATCCTAAAGGTGAGACCTTGGTGTTTTATTAACCCATGGACTGCGAAGGTACTTTTGGAAGCCATGGTATTTATACATGTGTAAAAATAACCCTTTAAAAACCATGCCAGTGCCAGGAAATGTCTGAAATTTGGGTGACATATAGAAAGTAGTGGCATATTTCCATACCACGTCCTCCACTCCTTCCCCCCGTTATACCCCACCCCCCTCCTCCCCTAAATTTGGCCTTTTATTTTGCACATGTTCTAACAGTACATGGGTTGACAGGGACTAAAACCCACCACATGTCACTTAACCCTTTCAGTGCGGGGGATATTCCACTAAATTTGGCCTCATTCAGGCACTCCTGATTGCTTAAACAAGTGCCTGAATGCAATAAAATGTTTGGAGCATAAAACTAGAAGAGCTTTCAAATGACACTTGAACAACTTCTAGTTTTTTTTTTTTCCCTTCTATGAGGATGAGGGAGACGAAAGGCAAAACTGCCTGTGATGAGTGCGTCCCCCAGAGCGACAGGGCCAAAATCAAGGAATGTTAGTAAAAATGTCTGGACACAGAGTTTGAAGCAAGTTACAGAGCTCAGCTGTTGAATAGAAGAAAGATTGAGAGTATAGTTTCACTCTTGAGTTGGAGAGTTGCACAGAGTAGGAGTGCGATTTTGTTGCAAGACTGGTATACGTACCCGTCAATGAATCAATAGTTTATAAATGAGGTCGAGGCTTAAACATAAATTGCTGTACTCCTTCATAAAAAAGTTAATTAGTGATAGGAGTGTAAAAAAAAAGCACAAGGATTACTATGTTCTTATGAGTTTTTTCTTATAAATCTCCTAATACTGTAACATTACTGTTTTAACCTATTAGCCTCTGTAGCAGTTACAGTAATTTCTTGTTACTGCCTTTTTGCAATACGGTTAAGGCTGGTGTGGTGCGGATACTGCAGGTGCATGCTCTGCAGAGGGACTTTGTTGAGTCTTGCTGAGGCACTGTTAACACTACTAACATCAGCCACATTGATGACATATGGGACAGTGTTGTGGCAAGACTTGTGTATTGTACTACAGTAAGTGGGCTGATGCCGCACAGTGGAGAACGGTCTTTGAACTTTGATGTACAGTATGTACTGTATATACTATGGTTGAAAACCCAATGGAAATATGAGTAGTGTCATAAAGGTATACTAGTGAGTGGTGGCGATTTCAGTGCTTAATGTAGGCCTATATATACATTTATTCATGCATACACACAAGATGGAGGTTTCACAATAAGCTTGGTTTGTCTTATCCTAACCGCGGCATATTTTGTGTGTTTTCACTTTTAAAGATTTTATATATTTGTTTTCCAATTGAAGCGAGTACAGTACCTGATCGCACCTATTTTGTGGTGTACCCCTTCACAACCTCCTCTATTACATAGGACAATCACAGGCTGTAGTGTGGTTGGTAGAGCACTCTCCTGCAAACAGATAGGTTGAGGGTTCGAGGCTCGGGCCAGCTAGTGTGTGCTATTGGCAGAAGACAGTGTTGTGGTGGACAGCGCGGTGTAGCAATCAGTGGCAACTGTCCACTGAAATCCGTGAAATATCTGGGCACCCACCCTAGCCCTGCTCTTGTATATAGCCTCATAGGGAAAGAAAGAAGGCATGACTGTAGTGTGTGAAAATAGTATGAGGTTCGTTTCCCCCATATAAAAATGGTAATATGACTAATTTATTCAACAGGTTGGTGTGTGTAACTCAGGCTTCATCTTCACTAGAACTTCTATGGCTTGACACATCTTCGGTGCACATGATAGAATAAGTCATACTGAATGGAGGGCATTGTGTACTTCAGATCAGAAGATTTATTGAGTTCCAGTCCCAGCACAGATCCTGTGACAACTGCATAACGTATATCGAACAATTGCAACATAGATGGTGCAGGAGTTGGCGCTCCTGCCATATGAGGACTGATGTAGTGCCCTGGGACTGCAGATACTTGAATTGTTATGTTCTCTCCACCAACCAACTTTACTCCTAAACTCGATAAAAAAAATTAACAGACGGAAGAGGGGTGACATGAACGAGGTCTATAAACTACTGCACGGTCTCGAGGACTTCCCCCAAGACAAATTCTTCACTCTCTGCACTACACACCTACGATGACACAGCCTCAAGATTGCTGTGCCGGATCACTGGAGGACAACCATGAAAGGAAATTAGTTTGCCATCAGGAACTCACTACCGAATAATGTAGTGACAGCATCAACGGTGGCCACATTCAAGTTGAGGTATGACAAACACGTAAGCACATAAAACACAAAGGCTAGCACAACTTGGAGGTGGGTGGACAAGACAAGAATTCTCTTATATCCTCCTAACAATAACTAGGTAAGGTGTTGCTATATAACACTGAAAGAAATTAAGCAAAGAAAAAATTTCTGTCAAGCATCCCAGTGGTATACACTTCAATAGCTCTGCTGCAAAATAATCTGAAACTCGTTACCCTAGACTCCTAGAGCACAACATTTTAGGAGCTAGTTTATATTAGTAATTAGGAAAATTGAAAAACAGATGGTTAAAGAAATAAACAAATCATAAATTGAAAGTATGAATGGCAATGCTATTGGTTCGTGATCAGACAGTTTTTACTAGTAGGCTACTGTAGGCCTACTGTACTATTGTTATTGAAATTCAGCTTAAGTATAGAATTAGTGTTCCAAAACAATTAGGCAAGGTGGCTTGTAAAGTAGCAAAGAAATTGCGGCAGTAGACAGTGTGATTTTCTGGAAAGTCCCCCCCCCCCCACACCTCTGCTGAAGAACATTAAGGGTAATTGGATTGTATGAATATGGAAGAAGGCTAATTTTTCTTTGTGAAAGTAGAAATATAATGTGACTATGGGAATCATTGAAAACTTATAATGTGACAGCATGGGAATAATTTAAGACGTGCGCACATCAGTCTTATATAGTTTGAGTTCCATGACGACTCGACCCGTAGATCTCAACTAAATGGCAGCTAACTTGACCTGGATGCTTTTGTCAATTTTATTCAGCAACTCTTTGTGGCAGCTTATGATTTACAGTTATGGTCAGGAATACATGAACCCCTAATGATAAAAAGACGGTGTACATTGCGTAGTAAATACTTTTCATACATTTATTGTGACTTAATATGTTTATCAATATATGTTTTAAATTGCCCATATATTCTAGATCATGACTGTACACCCTTTATAAGAATTTTCACCTACAGTATAGTACCTCCAGTCTAGTTGTAAATATCAGTTCAGAATATTCACATAATGTTGCCAGAAATTCAGGTGTTAATGGAAAGTTTGTTATAAGTATTTGTGATACCGGTACCTACCTCTTTAGTCTGAACTTATCTCACCTAACGGTACTGTACTGGTCGAGATCTGGTAGAGTTGTCCGGTTACCTGCAGTGTGTGATATGGTTGTGATGTGATATTTAACCCTTCCTCCCCGGGCTGTCTTACCCAATGACGGTCGCCCCTACCCGGGCGAAATGGCTGAAAAACGTCTAGGCCTAGGCTACCGTATTTATGTTTATTTTCACTGCTAGAACTTTCCCACTCATCTATAATCGTAGTGCGGTTTTCAATCTGTATTTTGGCATTGAGTAAAGCTCTGTAAGTCAACTGGTTCAGTTGTGATGACGATTTCAGTGGAGCCAATATTGCAGAGATGTTGCCAATATGGGGGCTTTTTAGACACTAATTTCGTCATGACGTCAGAACAATAACATTGAGGAGTCTTCCCCTTCTTGTTTTCGGATGTGCGGTGACGAACGCTTGGGTTTGTTGACATACGTCGTACGCACGGCATTCAGACCAAGCTTAATTAGGCTATTAAGCTCATGCCTTAGATAAGGCATACCGGGTAGCGGCCCTTCTTTCGTGCTGTCCTTACCTAAGGCAGACCGGGTAGGAAGGGTTAAGCAAAGTGCTCTTGAAATTTTCACAAATTACAAATTGTGAAACCAGAATCATGATTTGATAGACAATACGTGACCAATGTGGCTTTTAACCCTTTACGAGCGGGCTAGGTGGTCTATTTGACCGTACCGCCCTGCGGGGGATTTTTACCCTAAATAGGCTTGTTTCCATGCTCATTTTCATGCCTAAATAAGACCCAGAGCGTAAAACAAGTATATATCCCTGAAAGGGCGTAAACAGAGCTTTCCAATGACACCCGAACCATCCTTGTACGACCACTGGTTATCTTGCAACGATCGTGCAACACGAGTGCAAAAACCCTAAAATAAGGTAATTTCCGTACATAATTCCCTATGTAGCGAGTGAGAAAGGGGGGAGAAGGGTGCAATACAGTTCGGTACGTCCACGGTGGTCGTGGGGAGCGGTCATAAGGTTACTACGCTCGTCCCACCGCTCAACTCTCTCTCTCTCAGCAACATTACGTGCTGCAAATGGCACTCGACAGCTGTCGTGCGCCGCCACATTGTCCAAATTTATTTCACTCGACATACGTCGCGCGCCGCCAGTTAAGGGTTAAAATTTCACCAAGAAGAAAATAAAGTGAATGAAGGAATACGATGTAAACTGTACTATAGCCTACAGAGTTCCGTATGGAGCTCAGTGGTCTGGTTAATCTGCTCTACATAAATAAATACAAATAAAAGTGATAAATATAATCATTGAAACTTGTGGCCAGCTACTGAAAATCAAGGCAAAGAAGTTATTATAAGCTTACACATTATGGATAGCCAATTGACCACTTGCGAGTTTCAGGCTGTAAGGAAGTTGGTGCCGTAAACATTGGTATTAAACAGAAATACAATAATAAAGTAGATGTCTAATGGATAAAACGTATGTTGAATTTAGTTGCATGTATTTACAACCGCATTGAAGCTGGTAATTCTGCTAAATATCAATGTAAAAAAACTCCAACTTATAGCCTGAAACTCGCAAGTGGTCAATTGGGTTCATATGAATTTATTCATTGGAAAATTTTCTTTAATTTACCAAAATAACGATGCTTTTTATAGTGTTAAAACACTTAATGTAGTGTCTATGTTGAAATATAGTGTTTCTAAGTTCTCTTCACACAATTTCTATAAATGTTAACACCTTTTTGATGTGTTTAGAGGATAACCATAATTGAGTTACCGGTATTTAGTGTCATCCAATATTCAGATTTTGTTTTAATTTGCCATCGAGTGTTGCTTTCCACATCAGAACTTTTACCGGATAATATGGTACCAGATTCAATAGTTCCATAATCTAAGTGAAAGTATAGGCAATTATATGAAGGGACTTGGATATGTGTGATTTTTGTTTGTGTTGTCCCTGTTAGAGCTCTCAAGTCGGCCACCCCTAGCTATTGGGTATGTTTCGGAGTATATAGATCGATAGATAATGCCGGTATCACACAAGGAAATTTATAGTTTACATTCAATGATCAACATTTTTCTGGCAACCCTTCTGGATTATTTTGCACTGGTATCGGAAACTAGACTGATGATAGATGAATTTAGGTAACGGCAAAATATTAAATGTTTACCTCATAAACTGCTAGACCTGTGTTGTGGATAAATGTTGAATGAAAAAGCACTCGTGTGATACCGGCTTAAGACTAAATTTGTACAGTTCAGTTGTTACCAGTCACCCGAGGATTGTTTGTTTTACTTGTAATATAGAATTTATATACGGTATAATTTATATTTTAAATATCACATTAGTTGTCACTTTTATACATACTGTACTTAGATTGTTGAAAGACTATTGAATCTGAATGTACAGTTATAGACAGATGAAGTAGAGACATAAGGGTAGCGTGTGGAAGTGGGAATCATCACTGAATAGGATGTCCGCACAAATTTGTTCATAAATTTAGGGTTAATGAAAGTATTACCATATTTGCAGTAGTGTTAGCAGTTATTTCAAACATAAATTTACCAGAAAGCTATACACTAACTTTTGTTAGTAGCTATATGAAGGCAGCTGCCCCAACACTTGTCTCTGCTTCATCTGGCTAAAGCTGTACATTTTGTATTTTGGTAGGGGTAATTGTTTTTATATCTAGTGAATTTCATTTGGAGATATTGCAAAAAGCTATGAATGTTTGTTAGGCACTATTAGGAATATATCTTAATCTTATCTAGTTTGGCAAGTTGTCGGTATTGTGTAACACATATGGTGGAGATGTAGGTTTCATTTAAATTATTTAAGACTGATAATTATAAGTAATATATAAATTGTTAATTGACCAATTTTAGTGTTTTCCGTGATCCACATTCAATAAGTAAATATGAAAGTGGATGTGTAACTAATGGTTTAGTAGTCTTATAAACAGTAGCTTGTGTTCAATATTAGTGTCAAAGCTTGAAAGCTAAATATATGTATCATTCTTACCAGTAATTTGATATATAATAATTATAACTTAAACCTACATTTTACTGTGGGAGATATGCCATCTAATGGAAATTGGGAATAGAAGAGGTGAGCGATACAAATGTGTGGTAGGAGTTAAATTATTATGTTCCCTCCACCAACCGACTATTCCTAAACTCAATTAATGAAATCAACAAATACATGTGGCAGTCCAGGGATTCGAACCTAGGATGCTCACACCGAAATTCAGTGCATTTATTCATTGCGCTATGAAGACAGTTAATAGAACCAGGAATACTAGACAAGCAAATCTTAAGTAAACAGGTGCTTAATATAAACTTCTTCAAATTTTTTAGGATGGTTTGTGGTTGGGGGGAGAGAGGATTATAATTATTGTGGTTTTCTGTGTGTACTTGTGGAGGATGGTTTGTTAAGTTGAATAGTTGAGAAAAGATACATTGATGCAAGGTATAATGTGATTTTTATGTCAAAGAGGTATTTATTTAGTTATAATCTTTTCATATCCACTGATTTCGAGGGCTGATGAGGATTGGTGCTTCTGAATGCTTGCTTTTTATGGCCGAACTGTTATGTGTTCGTCCCTTGTCGCCTTTTTTTTTTCCTTTCTTGCTTCTCTTGCTGATCCTCCCTACTCCTTATGGGAGTAAGGGCTGGCTATTGACTGTTTATATGTAGGTGGTCCGTATCAGTTTCTTGTACCTGTAGCTATTCTTAGTGCTTTAGATTTACAAGTCTCCCTCTGTTTATGATTGGGTTATATTCCTGAAAACCTGATCTTAAATAGAAAAATTGTATAGCGAACCAAAAGTTAATGGGGTAAAAGGGGATGCATTCTCGAACCAGCCAAAACCCAAACACCTATAAAATCGTAAATTAGGGCATTGGATATGAGGCTCCAACTATGATTTATGTTTGATGGTTCTAATATTGATTGTGTAGATGATGAGAGACGCGATCTGGTATTTTGTTGTGCTATGGTTTTGTGTCTTCTTTTTTATGTGGTATCCCAGGTTCCAATCCCGGGAAGATCACATGCTTTCATTAATTTAATTGGGAGGTTTTTGGTGTTGGGAGTGAAATTAAATTAAATTACTACTTGACCATAAGGGTGACTCTGTTGTGTAAAGGTTATGCGAGTAGAGTGAAGCCTGGAAGATTGGGTTGCTTTTACAGTGGAAGGCGTTAAATGAAAAGTTGCTTGAGGGAGTGTTTAAGTGTTAGTCCGGCTTTTGAAGGGTACCGGTAACGACAATATTTGGTTTGAAGTTCTATTCTGTTTGATGTTTGCCATTGTTGGAACAACCTTACGCTTTATATTGCAGTATTGGAGTAACCTATTAAATCAGTGGTGTTGTGGGGATAGGTTTTTACACCATACCCGAAAGAGGATTAATGGAGCTCCGATCTTACTCTCAACCATCTGAAAAATTTTACCAATACATAAACTTCGTTAAATACGGAAATAGCCTCACGAAATTATCATACCCTGGTGGGGGCACGAACTCTCGACCCTTGGGTGTGAGGCAGACACCTTACCAGTTAGACCAATAGAGATATCCCACTTGGCCTGTTCGGCTCAGGGTATTTCCGCATCCGAGGTCTGTTTAAGCTAGCCTACTTTCACTGACTTTACACTACTTCACCTTCCGGGAGCGAAAGCTCCGAACAGAGAGGAACAAGCTTGAGCCGAATCGACCCAGAGTCCGTCAGAGAGATGAACGGGAATGGTGAGTCAACTTCACTGAGCGGTGCATACACGCACCTACAAACTGCCCAGTTGGCAACTCGCTTGGGCGGCTGGCAACTTCCACAACCCAACCCAAGTGCGTCTCACATACACTCCCTGGTCTCTCCTCTCCCCTTCCTTGTCCTGTGGGGATCGGTTTTTACACCATACCCGAAAGAGGATTAATGGAGCTCCGATCTTACTCTCAACCATCTGAACAATTTTACCAACACACCTAAACTTCGTTAAATACGGAAATAGCCTCACGAAAATATCATGCCCTGGTGGGGGCATGAACTCTCGACCCTTGGGTGTGAGGCAGACACCTTACCAGTTAGACCAATAGAGATATCCCACTTGGCCTGTTCGGCTCAGGGTATTTCCGCATCCGAGGTCTGTTTAGGCTAGCCTACTTTCACTGACTTTACACTGTGATCTAAGGATTGTTATCGTACTTGCAGGAGTGGTGTTCATGGAGGTAGATACCCGGTACCATGGTGAATGGGACGCGAATGAGCCTTTTCAATTTGTTAACTAAAAATTTCTTGAAATGACAAGGGAGAGAACATATTTTAACTTCATTAGCTCTTTTGATGGATAGCATTAAACACCTTGACTATGATTGTCTTGGACTGAATATATCGCCTAGGTTTAGCCATAATAATCTAACCGTAAATTTCATTATGACCAATCCACCAATACACCTAATTAATGAAATGATTGAAACTAATATGTGGTACTCCAAGGATTCTAGCTACTCGCACCAAAATTCCGCGCCCTAGCCATTACGATATTGAGACAGTTAAAGGGAAACTGTAAATAGAAGATGCTATATAATTGAATCTTGAATAAATTTTCCTACCGCTAAAAATAGTAATCTAAAGTTAGATTAAAATGTTACTTGCTCATGTAGTGATGTACACCCTATGTGGTGGTTTTGTGTTCTATGATTTCATAATTTAATTTGATTAAAGCGTTATTTCCACATAGTAATTTTGATAAGTTGTTTTGCCTTTGTATTGTCCCCGTTTTGGTTTTATTTTGAAAGTTTTACAATAGGATACACTGGTAAAATGAAACAAACAGGGTCAAGCCATCCAAGTTTGCTTATAAATTTTATGAACTAATGAATTGACTTGTGCAGTACAGTGATCACTTTCTTCCACCTCCTTCACTAACTATCTTTACTTCTGCATGTTCTATTTATTTGCATGTTTTTATTGTTGCTTGTTATTTTTACTTCTGCATGCTTTCTGTAATATTGGTTAGTACTGGGCGAATGGTGTACACTCCAGAACGTAAATCCTGGCCTATTATGAACCCTCGGAATGGCTAAACGAATATCCAAAATGTTGATTTTTTTTTTTGTATATTTCATTGTTTTGCTAAATCTTCAATGCATTATTTCCCCACAATGATTTTGATATATTTGTTTTTGTCTACTGTATATATTGTGCAGTTCTGTTTTGTTTTGCTAGTTTTAAATTCTAGTTATGAGAGGATTAGATTAAGATCAGAATAGCTTTAAAAAAAACTTACAGGCCATGTGTTCTGTCCTGGAGTGTACATTATTTGGAGCCGGTACCCTTTAGTCTTTACATGACCACCTACACCCTAATGCACTGATAGGCACAACACGAGGGTAAAGGGATGGTTGTATTGCACCAAGAAGTCTTTGTTTTTTGGTACATTGAATTTTTGTTTCTTATGAACTTGATGGCTTGATTTCTTTTTAGTTTCAGTTTATATGTGTGTGCTTTACCATAATTTAAAGTCTTGTCAATATAAGTTATACAAGTTTACAGTAACTTATAATAATAATAATAATAATAATAATAATAATAATAATAATAATAATAATTGTTTATTTTGAGTTAGCAATTTACAATGTTGGTGCCACATATGTTTCAAATGGCATGTACCAGACATGACATGTTCCAACTAAGGATAGCCCAATAAGGCCGTTAGGCATATTTCCAATGGCTTACGATTGAAATTGGCATGAATTATTTAGTTTATTTATTTGAAGAAAAGGGTTGAATGTTAAGCTGTTGATATTTATGTATCGTCCCTACTTTAACTTGAGTGGTTAATATTATGCAGTTATTAGTTTTGTAAATTCCCAGTTAAACTAGTCGCATTGAAGTGCATGATATCTTTAATTTGCTTTACTTTTCATGATTATAATTACAGTACAGTATCTATATCTATTATTATATATACAGTATCTATATTGTTTTGAAGGTTACAATATCTCTCATGGGCTTACTCATAATATACAATTTTATTCTGGCTAAACTTGGATGATATAATCAGTTTAGGAATTATCTCTTTTTAGTTTACCTGAAATCTTAGGATTAAATTAAACGAGAGGGAGACTTTCCATAGTTTATTGTTAGTATAGTTATTTATATATTTCGATAGTCTATTGTTAGTAGGCCTATAATTATTTATATATTTTTTTTTTACTTCGATTATCCATACCGTTATTTTGTTTATTATTTTTGCTTTGATTAACCAAATAACCGTCAATCAGAAGACTATTTAATTTATAAGAAAGTAGAGCTACCGTATATATCAAGCTATGAGAGGGAGGGTAAGTTGAACCCCCATTCTCGTAAATCCAATCTACTGTCCTTACTAGGCCTACAGTGTATTATATTTTGTATGATGATCAGGCATTTCTGGTGTTGTTGTTTCCTAAGTTGCCTGGCCGAACAGCCCTGAGTCCCTTAGGAAGGCCATGGCCACGGTCGGGCTTTCCCACAGAGCTCTCGAGGCGTGTAGATTGTGTTGTTGGCGTAAGTGGTTGTGTGAAATGCAGTCTTCTATGATGTGTTTAATGGTATGGGGTGCTGTGTTACATCGTGAGCAGGTGTCGACGACTGGTGTTGAAATTAAAAAATTTGAAGGAAGTATAGGTTGATGCTTAATGGTGCCTTATAAAGTATGGAAGAAAATGTGGCAGTAGCTGGTCTTGAGTTTTGTTGAAGGAAAGGTTTCAGTTTTATGAACAAATTTCTCCCGTATTTTGGCATTAGTGTTGGTTGATGGAAACTGATGAGACAGGCGACAGATTTTGTTGTAAGGAATATTGGAAACTAGTTGCCTTGTCATGGTTTCTCCAGGAAGTTGGCTGCTAATTGAGTGTTTAGTAAGAGGTGTTTTGTTGTGCTGTGTTGAACATTACGGGCAATAAGTAGTAATATGATAAGTTTTGTTGTTGTTTGGTATTTATGCCACGTTAAGACAGCGTGTCAAACGAAAGTCGAATCCATTATTTTTTTTATTATTTTAGCACATATAAAGCTAAAATTGTGGGTTATAATTCAAATGTTATCTCTGGAAGTGTTTAAATAGCCAAAACAATACTATTTTATGCTAAGTTTCTTGTATTCCTTCTGATATTCATTCAAGTCTTCATAAAAATTGCTCCGGTTTGACACCCTGCGTTAAGAGGGTGGATCTAAATTATGGCTTGTCAGTGTACATAACTAATTGTATTTATTTTGTGAAGTTCTCTTAATTTAAGTTTTCCAATTAATATTATAAATATGTAGCAGTACCCTTTATGGATATCTTCATTAATATTATAAATATGTAGCAGTACCCTTTATGGATATCTTCATTAATATTATAAATATGTAGCAGTACCCTTTATGGATATCTTCATTAATATTATAAATATGTAGCAGTACCCTTTATGGATATCTTCATTAATATTATAAATATGTAGCAGTACCCTTTATGGATATCTTCATTAATATTATAATATGTAGCAGTACCTTTATGGATATCTTCATTAATATTAAATATGTAGCAGTAGTACCCTTTTGGATATCTTCATTAATATTATAAATATGTAGCAGTACCCTTTATGGATATCTTCATTATATTTAAATATGTAGCAGTACCCTTTATGGATATCTTCATTAATATTATAAATATGTAGCAGTACCCTTTATGGATATCTTCATTAATATTATAAATATGTAGCAGTACCCTTTATGGGTATCTTCATTAATATTATAAATATGTAGCAGTACCCTTTATGGATATCTTCATTCAGTACACCATTATTACTTTTACCTAAGCTGCACCTCACAAATTTAGAAGCTTGTGAAGGACCTGTCAGTAAGAGTGTTAATGGAGACCTTTTAATTTCTGGTGACCTGTCCTAAGTAGAGCAAAAATTGTCAAGTAGCATTATTATAGAGAACATTGTCTGGGCGGGTGCCCAACCCCGAAAGGAGTTGAAATAGGGGAGCTATCCCCCCGCCAAAGGCGGCTTTCTAGGGCCTTTCCTAGCTGATGCTGAGAGGATTGGGTTCTAGTCATGTGGTGATGGGCTGGTCTATCCGAGTGAGAACTGAGCGATCTCTGCCATACCCATAGCTTACTCTGACTGTTCCTTTTACTTATATATCTTCTAGATCTCAAGTGGCGGCGTCTTTTCCGTGGATTGACCTCCCTACTGCAGAAGTTGGCAGATTGGGAGCCAAAGCGTCACATTTTTCCCTTACCCCTCAACTTTCCCTTCATAATTGCTGAGGGGCACAGGGCCTTGGGTGGTGCTTTGGTTTCCCGGGCATTTCCGCACCTTCCTCAGCTCCCTGCCTTGGAGTGGCTTCGGTCACCCGGGCTTTGTTAGTGGTAAGCAGGGAGGATTTTGTGGGGGCACTCGTTTATGGCCTTGGCCTTGCTCGAGACCTTGGGGCTGTTCGGCCAGACAGCCTGGGGAACAACAACAACAACAACAACATTGTCTTCTGATTGAAGGAGTTTGTGTAATAATTTTCCCTTATTTCCGAGTTACATATGTAATTTTATAATTTAATTTCAAGGCATAAGGGAAACATGCTTACTGTTTCATAGCATTGAATACATATATACTAATTTAAAGCCATTTGCTCTTCATAATCTTGGTTCAACATAAATATTTAAAACTTGCTCAATTTTAATTAGTTTTATAGCGATTCATCCCAAATAATAGGGGCCAGCCCTATAAGATTTTATGGAATTTGGCAATCTAGTTATTTACATAAATAAATAAGCCATTATCTGAGTCTGGGCGTGATACGGAAGGACAACCTTAAATAAAAAATAACCTCTAAATCCAGAAATACTTTATTAATTTGTCACTGTCCGTTTCAAATGACTGTCTTCACCTCACATGTGTACAGTTTACTCAACATAGAAACCAAATAATAAAATTGATCTAACATTATCTGCTAAGCATCTTGGTCTTGGAAAATTAGTCCCTAAAATTGCTTGCATAATTGAAGGGGGTACAGTATATATTTTATAAGCCTTTATGATTGTGGATGAAAATGTATTCGACCAGTAATTCCCATATTTTGCTTAAGCCCTTATTATTTGTTAACGCTACCTCTAAATATAGATTGATTGGGCTTTTTAAAATTTATGTATATTTTTAACTTCTACTTTTTTACTTTACTTTTTGACTAGTATCCAAAGTAGGATGGTTTTATTGTTTTTATTGTGTATTCTCTTAAATAGGTTAACTAAGCAATTTTTTTAACGTAATACTTGTCTCTAGCTTAAGCAATATTTCAAGGTTCTAATAATTTAAATCATTTGTAGGTATTAACCAGGGATAAGCAGTTTAGTGTATAATTTCTTAGTTCGAATGATAAATCCAGGAGATCTTGGTCCAAGCCTCAAAAAATAGAAAAATGCTGGTGATAATTGATTTATGTGCACTATTGATTACTTTAGAAGGCATATCATTATATTTGGTAGTGGATATTTAGAGATATGAAGTTGGACATTGTAAGGATACATTTTTAATATTTTGATGGATTTTCTTTGGTAGTGGATATTTTGAGATAAGAAATAGGACAAGGTAAGGATAAATGTTTAATATTTTAATGGTGCATTGATGTTTATATATTGGTGTCCACTAATTGGTTCTGGATTGTAAAGTGAGCAGTACGAGCAGCTGAGCAAGAAGGGGTCAGTGTTAGGATAGGAGCAGGGAGGGTACTATAGGTAGCACCAACGAGCCCTAGAGCAAACTGGCTGTAAATATCCACACCTATTTTCTGGTGGGCTCTTCCCAAATTATAGAAATGTCAGCCCGATTGCTTTCATTAATTTTGAGTTATGAAAAGTTAAGGGGTCAAGTTTGCTGGTGTTGGTGAAAAGAAAAGTGACATTCCGCATGATGACCCATCTCTTAAATTTCAATTTGGCTAGCATTAGATTATTTCAGTTTAGGAAGGATCTGTGGAAGTGAAAGAAAGTTTAGTTTTTCTATTAACAAGACTTCCTAAATTTGATTTTAATCTTATGTTCGTTATTATAGCAAAAAATATTTTATTTAAAGAGGGAATATAATATAATATATATAGATGTGCTGGAAAGTGTGAAAAGGAACAACTTGAGATGGTTCGGCCATATGGAACGTATGGAAAGCGAGAGAATGACTAAGAGGGTGTACGAGAGCGAGGTGGAGGGACAGAGAGGGAGAGGTAGACCGAATGAGAGGTGGAAGGATGGAGTGAGGAAGTACATGAACGAAGGCGATGCTGGTTGGGGGGAGGGGCGTCGACTGACTGGGGACAGAGGTGCATGGGGGCGGTTCGTTCGTGGCCACCCCTTCGGGGATCACGGCGTCAGGCAATAGATAGATAGATAGATAGATATAATATACAGTGCTCCTTGCAAATTAACTTGCCAGCAAACCCCACCCTACTTTTCCTATTCATGGTTGATTTAATTTATTTGATTGTAATTTCATAGATCTGTATTGGACTAAAGATCCTACTACATACATCCTTACCAATGAGTGATGTTAATTAATTGTCCTACATGGGGGATGAGGATTTGCTTCCAAGTTAATTTGAGCAGAGTATATTTTTTAAGCCTTGAGGTACTTGCACAGGTCAGACTTTGCTGTTTGTGGTACAGTAATACAAGGAAATGTTAAATTTATTTATGATTTTGCATGTAATGTAAATATTAAGTTTCAAAATTTGATTTGATATTTTGATAGTTGGATTTAAGTTTAGTAGAACTACTTCTGTTTTTAACACCTTATTAGCGGGCTAGCGGTCTATTTATATGTACCGCCCAGCGGGGTGTTTTTAGCCAAAATAGGGCTGTTTATGTGATCATTTTCATGCCTAAATAAGACCCAGAGCGTAAACAAGTATCTATCCCTGAAAGGGCATAAACAGAGCTTTCCAATGACACCATAACGATCCTTTTATGACAGCTAGTTTTCTTGCAACAACCGCGCAACACGAGTGCAAAAAGCATGTAATTCGGTACTTTCCCCATACAATTCAGTATGTAGCGAGTGAGAGAGGGAGGGAGGAGGTGGGATTCGTGTCAGTAGGTTCGCCGCGGTGGTCTGGAGCAGTCATACGCTCGCTCCTCTCCTGCCAACACTTGTCTCTCTCTCTCAGTAACATTACGTGCTGAAATTGCCACACGACCTATGTCGCGCGCCGCCAGATAGTCCAGATTTATTATACTCGACTTATGTTGCGCGCCGCTAGTTAAGGGTTATAGTAGTTAATAGAGCAAAAAAAAAAAAAAAAAAAGGATAGACTTCATGAGCCTCAAACTAGAGCCAACATGAGGGGGAGCAGGGAGGGTTCTTATCCAAATAGAATAATTGCTTTGTTAACCAGTATGACCTGAATCACATCATTATCAGGACTACATTGTTATCTAAACGGTTCAAGTTGCTATTGCCGCCACTTGTCACTAAAGAAAATTGGGATCTCTTTGATAGAATTTTTAAAGGTTGTCTGAAGTTCCCCAACTGCAAGATAATTTTCCCTAATGCGAAGAATTCATAATTAAAACAAAATAAAATCCTAATGCAGGGAGTAAGTTGAACAACTAAGATTTTCTCATCATTATTATCCAGACAAAATTACCGTATAATCATGTCATTATTTGTATAGCTAAACATAGTATGTGTAGATCATCGCTTAAATGTTTAGCAAAAAACAATTTCATATTCAAACTAATTCAAATTGAGTGTGACACTACTTTTTTAGCCTCGATTGCACTAATGTATTGAGCAGTAGCTATAATATGCATTTCTTTATATAAATGCATATTGGTTCTGTGCTTTCTCAAGTGGGCTAATAAAAATGAAAAAGAAAGAGGTGATGTTAGGATAGACCTCATGGGCCTTTAACAGACAAGACCCAATAATGAGGGGGAGCAGGGAGGTACTTATATAATTGTTTATTGTTATCCAGAATTTTTTTTCTTACGCAAAACAGTCACCGCTTTATTGAACTAACTTGCCTTTAAAAATCAATTTCCTCTTAACCTTGCATACTTTCAAGGATGTCTGTATTCTTAAGAGACTATAATCATATACAATTGTATCTTGCTGTTCCAACTGCAGCATACTTTCCTCTAATAATAAGAATATAAATTATCCTAAGTACAATTAGTGGGATGTTTTTCCTAATGCAAAGAATAAGTATTGCATTTTATCACGGTTAAACACAGCTTGAAGTTTGGTGTGTGTGTGTTGCCAACTTTAATTTAATCATACAGTATATATATATATAGAAAATTAAGCATATAAGGCCCTATTCTGTAAATGCTTGAACACTTCTATATGCTATATGCTCAGGGTCACTTAGCTGTAACAAATGGTACTCATAACCAGTGTTCTTCAATTTATCTTCATATTAGAACATCTTTTTTGTTATATAAGTGTTAATTTTTACGGTGTGGTATCATTGTGTTACTATAGGCACAGGTGGCCATGAGTGGTGCATTAATTTTATCCACTTGCCTTTTACTAGAATAGTCCGTATTTTTCAGCTGTTAGTAAATTACCGTTTCGCCATCCTGATTACTCTATTAAATTGTAACTTGCAAAATAAACAAACCAAAACTTGGACGAACACAGTAAAAAGACAAAACAACTTATCAACTTCACCAACTTGCCAAAATTTTGTAGCGGATTATGTTGCCAATTATGAAATTTAATATAATATGAGGCAGACACATGCCAGTATCATATTTTGCCATTAAAGTATTAAGAAATCCGATGCAATGGGATTTAATTTACCATTAGCTGAAAATAATGACTATATTTAGTTATTTAGGGTCAGTGGCATGCACACACATTGATGAGAGGTACAGTTGTGAACTATAATAACTACACAACCATTTGAATTTGCTTGAAATCCAAATAAGATAGTACAATGTTCTACCATTTCTTCAGACTTTTTCCATATTGGTTCAAAAGATTAGAATGGGTGTAATGGTTAGCATGGGTCAAAGCTACAGTTATAAGTTAACAATTTCAGTACACTTAAAGTAATTGAGATTGAAAGATAAATTTGTTGGATAATATATATCTGTAAACTTGATGCTTACTGTATAAAATGGCAAGTTGAAGTTTAGCCTTTCTAAATGGAGTCACGAGCATAAATGACAACTCGTCTATTTGATATCGGTATCAAACCCAAACTAGATAATTCATGGTTATATTTTACCCCAGTTGCTTAACCCCTTCTTTACCGACTACATTTTTTTCACTGTATTTTGGCTACTATTAGACATTATATTCAGCTTTGGAACGAAGTCTACCTATTAAAAACTACGGACTATCTTAATTTATCCTTTTAGCTACCATTTATCCTTCGTAAAGTCTAAATGTAGCTGAAATAAAATACAAATGACGTCACCGGTACAGAAGGGGTTAAAGGTTGAATGATTCATAAAGGTGTAGCCTATTATGTTCACTACTGTACCTGTGGTATTTGTAACTTATGCCTAATATGTCTATCAGTGCAAGTCTATTTGAATAAGGTACCGGTAATGCTTTGTCTTATTAAAAAAGGTTATGCATTTTTGTCTTATTGAAAAAGGTTATGCATTTTTGTCTTATTGAAAAAGGTTATGCATTGTTTTTAAGTTGATAGTCCAAACAGTGTGGTAAGGGCTTGTTAGGCTTTGAATGTAATAACTTCATACCCTGTAAATATTAATGCAAGTATATATGTACACAGAAAAGAGGAAAAGAAAATGGAAGCATACAAGGACCTGGTATTAATGTGTTACCAGGTGGGTACAGGGGTGGGCCTTGAGTGGAGCTTCCATTGTCTTTACCCCTCTCTATACTAGTTATGTTTGTGGCAGTAGTGCAGTTGTAGACAAGGTGAAGCAGATATTTAGCTTGATTTTCCCCCTCCAAGACTTATTTTATGGTATAATAGTTAGTTTATGGATGGCTTTACCCACTTCTAACAAATTAAATGCAACTTCCTTCTATCTTTAAACTATGAATAAATCCTCAGCATTATATTGATCCCCAACACATTATACTGTAGCTGCTTCATCTGTTTACATCTACTGTATACCTAGACACATTGATGAGTGGTATAGAGTCTTATCAATCTGTAAAACCCAAACTACAATTATTTACTATACCCCATATGCCTCAAAATGTGAAAGGTTCGAAGATTGAAATTTGTTTGTTTATGCCATGCATGTATGGATTCCATACTGTCAGCAAACTGTCTGCTCACTATTTGTTTATATCTAATGGCGATGTGAAGTTTACAAAGCAGTACACATGTTTGGGGAGATTGTATATGCAATATAATTGGTTCCATGTCAACTCAACCAGTAGACCATTTCAACCAGTGCCAAATTAACCCAGACCAACCAAACCAGTGCCAAATTAACCCAGACCAACCAAACCAGTGCCAAAATATAGTACTAACCTAACCGTATTGGTTGATTTGGTACTGGTTGAGAGCTACTGGTTGAGTTGACTGGTCACCAATAGAATTATGTGCTGTAATTTAACAATTTAACTAAATGTTTATTGTAACTGAAGCATGGGTGTTCAGTTTGTTGTTTAATATGTAAATATATATAAAAAGCAAAAACAAAAGCTGAAAAAAAGAGGAAAGAAAATGAAAGTATACAAGGGCCTGGTATCAATATGTTACCAGGTGGGTACAGGGGAGGGCCTTGAGTGGAACTTTCATTGTCTTTACCTCTTTTGTTAGTAGTGTGAAGGCAATAGTACAGACATACTGGTGAGGTACAGTTATCAACCATAATACCTGTACACCTTAATCAATCTTTTTATAACCCAAACAAGATCAGTCAATCCTTTGTATCCCAGATTATATTAATACATTTTAATGGTTCAACAATTCAAATGGGTGTATGCTTGTAACTCATAACCACTGTTGCAGGTAGAAATGGAGATTAAATGTTACTGAAACTAATGCTTAATTATAAATTTTAAAGTGTAATTTGTTTCACTGCAAGTCTGTAAATAGCATGAATTTATTTCTATAAAATTGTCCATGAATTTTTAGTATGTACTATACAAAGAAAGAAAAAGAGGAAATAAAATGGAAGTATACAAGGGCCTGGTATGAATATGTTACCAGGTGGGTACAGGGGTGGGCCTTGAGTGGAACTTCCATTTTCTACACCTCTCTCTCTCTTAGTAATTTTGGGACCGACTCAGACAAGGGAGAATTAGTAGAGTATAAATGACAATGCACCCATATAAATCTATCAAACTCGATCTATATACTTGGGCACATACCCCACACCTGAGGGTGGCCGACTCGAGACAGAGCCCAACGGGGACAGCACAACACAATAAAAAACACAGAAACCAAACTCGAATGCACACGCATCTAGCTCGCCTAGATGTTTCAGAACTTTGCTTTAAAGTTGAAGATAAGAATTTGTGTAACCTTATAACAATCTGGTCTTTTTATATGCACTCACGACTGTATTGGCCTCAATATCTACGCACCCATTTGAATCTGTACGGAACCGAAGCATGTACTATATACTCATGGCTCATTAATTTAACGCCATGTAACAGATTATCATAGTCCTCATCTTATTGTAAATATTTTAGTAAAATTAAACTTATTTATACCCAGAAGAGTTTTCTTCTGTTCAAACCCTTTATCTGGTTTATAACCTTAAAACTGTTTTTTAACCCGTGGAGCCCCGGCTAGTTTTGTAATGTTTGTTCACCAGAACCCGGCCGGTTTTCAATTTTTTTTTTTATTCCAGAAACAATAGCGAATGGGTTAGGAATTAAGGAAAAACCACGAAAAACCGCTCAAAAAGCTTAAAAAATGGTCCTACAGAGCCCCCGAAAACGTATTTTACAAGAGTAAAAAATTGAAGGCAATTACCCCCAAAAACCAGGTTATTGCGCACTCACGTGGACTTTGAGAGTTTTCAACCATCGGCACGGTTGCGTGGGATACGTACACAGTTCCCATACAAATCTGAGCCCTCTTGAGTGTCTACACCTGAGGTTACGGTCGGCGCAATTAGGGTGACGCGTCAGGCGCGTCTCTGGGGCTGTGCGTTACATATATCGCCGACGCGTCAGACGCGTCGCTGGGGCTGTACGGATTAAGATACAAAAATTCCCATTATGGGTTAGTAAATTTTACTATGGGTCACTTTCTTTCACCTGACTCCCAATATATGGATATGTTGACCTACTTCCTATAAACATTTTTTTTTTATCACATTGTCTTTATACTAAATAAAGTGTGGCTATATATATTGTCTTTCTGTCCCCTTTTTATGTTATATTCTGGATATGTTATCACTAAACTCCTTCAATCAGATAAATATAGCCATAGACTACAGTAGATGTGGACTGGAACTTTTCAGTAAGGGACCCAACATCGGAGAACGAACCCCCAAGTTCGAACCTCAAAACCGCGAAAATTTGATACTGCGATTTAGAGGTTAGAACTTGGGGGTTCGTTTTTCGATCTTGGGTCACTTACTGCAAAGTTCAATTATGTTTATGTTAGAGATTTCAGGGTTTATATACAGTAACCTACTTTAAGCCTTTGATTCCTAGAGATGGTCTTGTGTTGTTTATTATATAATAAAAGAAAAGTACTGTAGGCACATTAAGGATTCAAAACATACCCCCAACATATCCCTATATATTTATTTTATTATTATTTTTCCTTGAAATCCGAATCCGCATCAAACTAAGAATTCACAAAAATATATTTAGGCGATTTCAACCCTTTTAATCCCCCCTTCAAATTATATCAAATGTTTTAAGTTCTCACAAATGACCAAAAATTAAAAGGCCTTGTTCCGTTGCATTCAACACATCAAGAAAAATCCAAATACAGAATATACATATAACTTGAAAAATTATACTAAGGATATTTTAATGAACTTTTATGTTATTAACCCGAAAACGGCGAGGGGGGGGGGGTATTGAACTAGCTCCCCATGGGCGAGCATATTGGCTCCATTCAGGCCTATAATCGTCATTTTACGATAAATATCGTTATTACTTATTCATATGAGCCTATTTTACCTTCACTATGAAGATAGTAACCTGTAACAACAATAAAACAAGTGAAAATTTAATTTTTCTGGTCAAAATCGCGAATATAGATGGAGCAGCCCATTCATGAATTATGGAGAAAATTGAGGCAACCCCTCCCTCCACGAGGCCTCAAGCCACACTGAGTCTACTCATACACACTCGCTTATGTAACTCACTCGCTAGGCACGTAAGCATATCCACACATTTTGCTAATGTTACACAAAAATATACCATCGAATTAGGGAATAACAGGGAAAATAGGTGATAATTGAAGGGGGGGGGGGAAGGAGGGGATGTGAAGGAGTGATATGAGGTATAGGGAAAAAAAAAAAATTGTTTAGTGCTACTGGGGCCGTTTAAATGTTTTTTTTAGGCCTCCCTCTTAAGAGCTTTGCCGCCCTCGCCCAGTAAAACTTCTTATGAGCTTTGCAGCCGTTGCCGGGTTAATTGATTTATTTATTTTTGTTTGGTCATTGATATCAAAATGTCAATAGTGAGTTGTTGTTGTTGTTGTTCCCCAAGCTGCCTGGCCGAACAGCCCCAAGGCCCCGAGCAAGGCCAAGGCCATAACCAAGCGCCCCAACAGAACCCTCCCTGCCGACCACAATAAAGCCTGGGTGACCGAAGCCACTCCATGGCGGGGAGCTGAGGAGGGTGCGGAACCGCCCAGGAAACCAAAGCCCAACCCAGGGCCCTGTGCCCCTCAGCAATTATGAAGAGAAAGTTGAGGGGCAAAGGAAAAATGTGACGCTTTAGCTTCCAATCTTGGTAGATTGGGAGGTCAATCCACGGAAGAGACGCCGTCACTTGATATCTAGAAAATATATAAGTAAAAGGAACAGTCAGAGTAAGCTATGGGTATGGCAGAGATCGCTCAGCTCTCACTCTGATAGACCAGCCCATCACCACATGACTAGAACCCAATCCTCTCGGCATCAGCTAGGAAAGGCCCTAGAAAGCCGCCTTTGGCGGGGGGATAGCTCCCCTATTTCAACCCCTTTCGGGATTGGGCACCCGCCCTCAATAGTGTGTTAGCACTAATGTCTAATTACTCTGGACAGGCTGAATCTAATGGTAAAAATATGTGTTTCGGGTAATTTTGCTTTTTTTCCCCCCAATCTTATACGCATAAGTCTAGGGTAAAACACAAACTTCACAGTTAGGAAATTCGTTATTTCTTTACTTAAGTTGATAATTAAACCTAAATTAATGTGTTATTATTGCTAAACTAAAATATGGGTGTTTTACCCTAGACTTATGCTTTACTTATTTCATAGATAGGCAATTATAGAGTTGAAATGCCCACTAGCCGTATAGCCACACTAATACCTGAAAAAAAAGTAAACCAATGATGCTGGATTCCAAACTTATCCCTATCTGACATGAATATATATATATGTATACAGTATCTGTATTTCTTAGATCTATAAATTTCATACTTTACAGCATATCATTACAGTCCTTGTCAGAGTTCACACATAACTGGATTCAGCATACAAGGATTCCCTTCTTAACTTATTTCTATATGACAAATGTGTGTGTTTACTTTTGGTTACATAATTTTTTTAAATCATATCATTGGATCCTATCGTCCAAAAAATGCCCAATAAGTTGAATCCTAAAAACACTCCTGGACACAATTTGGTTCAAACAACACACATTTACTACAATCTATGGGGGCAAAATGCACATACTTGCATGCACCCATGGACTATATTGGTCTAAAATATACCTCAAAACAACCTATGGCTCTAGAGACTAATTCGGGTCTTTAACCCTTAATTGGCGGCGCGCAACTTATGTCGTGTGAAATAAATTTGGACTAAGTGGCGGTTCACAACTTATGTCGTGCGCCATTTTCAGCACGTAATGTTGCTGAGAGAGAGAGCTGAGCGGTGTGAGGAGCCTAGCAACCCTATGACCACTCACGACCACTGCGGTGGACCAACTGAGGTGCCTCCCACCCTTCCCTCCCCTCTCTCACTCGCTACACAGGGAATTATGTAGGGAAATTACCTAATTACAGGGTTTTGCACTCGTGTTGCACGATCGTTGCAAGAGAACCAGCGGTCGTACAAGGATGGTTCGGGTGTCATTGGAAAGCTCTGTTTACGCCCTTTCAGGGATAGATACTTGTTTTACGCTCTGGGTCTTATTTAGGCATGAAAATGATCACGTAAACAACCCTATTTAGGGTAAAAACACCCCGCTGGGCGCTATGGTCCGCTAGACCGCCTAGCCCGCTAATAAGGTGTTAATGATGATCTGTTCACTGGCTGTTTGTAACCCAGTTTATCTAGTTGTTGCTACAGTCTGGTTTGTAAGTTATATCTGAACTAAGAGAAAAGGGTTTGATCTAGAGAGTTAGTCTAAGCTAAGAGCTGAAGGTTTAATCTGGGAGGGGGGGGGGGTTACCTTCTGTAACATTGATGACCTCTCCTCCAACAAATTAATATTTTATTCTGTCACTCAGATTCGAGTGTCTAAAGCAACTTCCAGCAACCCCTTCCGTTTCCTCCTACTTTCAAAGCCAAAGGCGGATGTTGCGTATACTGTATGTGCACAATACTCACTTGCTCTTGTGTTCCTGCCTTTAACCCGTAAAGTGTGATATGCCTCGCGGAAGGCACGGTATTTAAACATGTAAAAAGAACCCTTCAAATACCATGTCAGTGCTGGGAAATTTCTCAAAATAGTGTTACACATAGAAAGTAGTATCTCCCTATACCACATCCTTCACTCCTCCCCCTCTTTATACCCCACCCCCTCTCAACTTGACCTTTTAGTTTGTCCATTATTGCGCAGTCCATGGGTTAAGAGAGATATTGCCTTTAAGATAGATATATCTCACAAGGCTCATCCAATGTAATGTTAATTTTGTATTATGATTATCATGTGTATGTTCTACTGGCTAAATAAAATTTAAATTAAATTAAAATAAATTAAATTCAACTCTGGCTCAAACTTTCATTTCACTCTCAAACTAAATATTTGTGCTGTCCATCTGCTAACTCTGACTTTCCTAAACACTCTGACCCTCTAAATTCAAGAGTGAAACACCTTATGTGCTGTACTTATAACTGTCTTGATGTAATGGTTAGTGTTTAGGATCTATGTGGTATCCCAGGTTCGAATCCCGGCAGCTTCACATGCTTTCATTAATTTCATTGGGAAGTGTTTGGTGTTGGGAGTGAAATCAATCCAAATTAGATTACCTTTCTTTGAAATCCAAATCTTAGACGATTTCAATGTTTACCACCGCCAATGGCTCTCCTCTAATTTCACTGACCAATCTAGTAAACAAGCTGAAATTTTTTCTATCTTAAATGACCTGGAGCAGTTAGTCCAGCACCCTACTATACTAGTTTCTTTTCAACTGACTAAACTGAATTCTTTATCAGCTAATTTGTCGATATTATATGGAAAATGCATCATTAAGACCAATATTACACAAATATCACCACATTTCACTATAAAATCTTCAAAGTAACTGACAAATCTTGATGGGAACTTTGCAATGTACCGTCAGTTGAAAAGAAAGAGTAGAGTATTCCTGATAGCCTTGGAGATTGGCACAACATCCTTGACGTATTCCTAAGCTCTAACCCTGCTCCTCCGATCATAACCTTATCTGTCACCTGTCCTATCTCTCCAATACAGCCATCTGATCCACCCAGCTGGCGGTGGTTTTCACATTTTGGCATAGCAGACTGGGAGGCTCTTGGGCAGTATTTCTTTGGTTTCCCGTGGAATGAGTTGCTTTGATGGCCTCGGAGTGTGCCGAACGCATCACATTAAATTTTGTTTTGCTCGGTTTAATGCAAAACAATCTTGAATTACTTGTACTTATGTAACTTATTCTACTGCTGTCTGCAATAACGAGGAAGTATACAGATGGTACCAACTCATGAATCTCGAGCTTGCCCGGAATCGTGCCAAATATGTAATTCGACCTGGACCCATGGACTAGTCTGTGGTCCAAAATCACGGTATAAAAAAAACAAAAAAACATTATCATTGATTCAAAATCTCTCAAAACACCCATCAGTTTTGGTTCAAAATATCTCAAAACACCCATGGACTATAGTATTTGGTTCAAAATCGCACCCATGGACTATGGTTTTGGGTTCAAAACTACTATGGACTATAGTCTTTGGTTCAAAATCACTCCCAAAACACCCATTGACTATAGTCTTTGGTTCAAAACACCTATGGATTATAGTCTTTGATCCAAAATCACTTCCAAAAACACCGTGGACTATACTGTATATAGTCTTTGGTTCAAAATCACTCTCAAAACACCCATGGACTATACCATTTGGTTCAAAACACCCACGGACTATAGTCTTGGGTCCAAAATCACTCCCAAAACACCCATGGACTATAGTCTTTGGTTCAAAATACCCATGGACTAGAGTCTTTGGTTCAAAACACCCATGGACTATAGTCTTTGGTTCAAAATAACTCCCAAGACACCCATGGACTATATACTTTGCTCCAAAATCACTCTCAAAACACCCATGGACTATATACCACATAATTACAATAGCAACCATGCTGTACACCAAGACACCAGATCACCTTTTTTAAGAAAATGTAATCCCTATTTTGACAGTAGAAACCATGTTGTATACCAAGATACTTGACTCTCTACATAATAAGATTTTCCTGCTTCCGCTAGGAAAATGGCTGTATTTTGCTGAATTGAGTTCTGACGTTTCTGGAACCTTTGACGCACCACTCCTCCTAAACGGCTGCCCCCACGACGTTGAACACAAAGTTCACAGTTGTTCACAGAGCCAAAATGATCAAAGAAAACCTGCAGGATTTTCACTACTGACTGAGGTGATTCTTTCACCGTGAGATTTGATGTGTCTGGAACCTTCAATGTCGTGGCTGCCTCCACGACATTGAACACTAAGACCAAAGTTGTTAGCAGAGCAAAAATGAACAAAGGGAACCTGCCGGATTTCCACTACCGAATGTGGTGGCTCTTGCACTGTGATGTTGTCTAAAACGGGATGTAGCGGAATCAGCATGCTGTGGATTCATCCACCAATAATTTTTGTTCTATGTGTATGAAGGAGTCAAAAGGCAATATTGCCTGTAACAAGTGCCCACTCTAAAGTGGTGCCTTTAAGAGAGATTGTTCTCAAAAGGCGCAGCCATGATATTATTTTATTGTAAAATTAACAGATATTGTATGTTTGATTGGCAAAAAAAAAAAAAAAAAAAACATTGAAAGCGTGATAGGGAGCCAAATTCAAGGTACTTTTGAGTCAAAATGTTTGGACACGGGAGCTTGAAGCAGTTTAAGACATAGCCTAGTGCGAGAATTTGGTACAAGCTAGAGCACGGCCGCGTACTAGAAATTCGCATCTTAAAAACAATATGTTTCCATTATAAAATGGGATAATTATAGTACCTTGAATCAGTAATCCAAGTTTTTTAGAGGCATTTTTCTGAAATTTTTCCCAACATTTCAGAACATAATATTCTTTTTAGGACGAGTTAGCCACCCCTATTTGTTGACAATACACATGTTGTGTTCCAAGACACCTGACACCTTATATAAGAAGAGTTTTCCCTTATATGTTGTCCATGTCTGCCATAATGTTTATCAAGACACCCATTCCCCTATATATGAAGAATGTTCCCATTATATGTTTACAGTAGCCGCTATGTTGTATATCAAGACACCAATCCTCCCTATTTAAGTTACCCTTATGCATTGACAGTATCAGTCATGATGTATACCTATATACCAGAGCTCCCTATATAAGAAAAGTTATACCCTTGTATGTTGACAGTACCCACCATGTATTCCAAGACACCCTGCAGAGTTCCCTATTAAAGAAAAGTTAACCCCTATATGTTGACAGCAGCTGCCATGTTACATACCGAATTACCAACATACCAGTTGCTTATGTGTTGAAAGTAGCAGCCATTGCAGTCCACTACATAAGAAGGTTGCCTTCAATTTATATAAAATTACATGGTACTAGAGCTCTCTATTCAAGAATTATCCTATATACAGTATATGAACAGTAGTCGACATCTTGCATACTGTCACCTTACATATTAGTCAACCGTCATGCGGGTTACCAATTATTCATAACATAACATGGCCTAGTTAGACTTGATTCATTTGCCAATTGTTGGACGACAGCATTTTTCCCGGGGCTCATGTTTCTTTTTACATACATTATGAATAGGAATGCTTATGTAGGTAACATGCAGCATATTAAACCACGGGAGGTAGCCAGAGTGGCAGCTATCTCCGAGGCCAGGCCAGAAGAGCATAAGAACCAGCCTTCCCCTAACCCCATGCACCTTTCTAGCCCTCAACCGACCCCACCCCACAGCTGCAACCACCGGAGCGGCTACCACCAGGCACACCATGCTGGGCCAGAACCATCAGGCCATTCTAGCCCAGAACTGCCTCAACTGGGATGTCACCACCAGAAACAAGACCATTGCAGACAAACAGCCAATAGCTGTTCTACGCTCAGATTATTAGGTGATAATGTCCAATCGTCATATTTTGTCCATCCCTTGTTACCAGATGTTGTGTTATATTGATTCTCAGTTAACCCGGGAACTGCCGGAAGACTCTTAAGAGTTCCCCTGGCGGACTGCGGGAAGACTCTTGAGAGTCAGAGATTTTTTTTTTTTTTTTAAACATTTAAAAAAAAAAAAAAAAAAAAATTGCCTTTGGGCCATGCAAAATATCAGTCCTCTACCTCCCCTCCTTCAGTTATCACCTATTTTCCCTGTTATTCCCTTATTCTGAGGTATATTTTCGTGCTAACATTAGCGAGTTGCAAGCAGGGCATTGTCATCACTGTTAGCAAGCGAGTGCAAGAGAGAGAGAGAGAGTATCGATCGACAGTGTCTCAGTGGCCTTGGGGGAAATTGGCGGGAAAGGAGGTTGCCTCACCCATACATTATGTAACTCGCAGCCTGTATCGCCGATTTTGACCATCCAAACGCTGTTTTCACTCGTTTTATTGTTGTAACAGGTTAATACCTTTATAATCAACCTATAATAGGCGCATATGGATAAGTATTAATGCTATTTATGGTAAAATGAATATTTTAGTGATGGAAACAGCTCAAATACATGCGCACAGGCAGACATTTCTAATTACCCCCATGTGCAGTTCAGAGGTTAAGGGGAGATGGGTCATGTTTCTGGTCGCCCTTTTCCCTCATGTTTTGTCTCATTAGTTTTCAGATTTTAAGACGTTCGGCCGATTAGTTTGGCGAATTAAGGACCTATTGCCCCTTTTCTTTGTCAATATTAAGACTTTGTTTCATCTAGGTGTCAATTTTTTCCTGGCGAGCGATAGCGAGCCTGTAATTTAGGAGGAAACTACCGAAAAATGTACAAATATATCTTGAAATGTTGACGATAAAAGCTCTTCTGTTGGGGTTTATTTTTTGGTAAATTTGTTAATGTATTGATTATTTTTCTAGTTTCCTCCCCAGACCTCCATCAAACTTAAAACTACATCCATTAGATCCCCCTTCTAGATTAATTTATACATTTTTCAGTAGAAAAATGTCCCAGCAACGCAGCGGTGGCGGACCACGACTGTGAGGACGGGACCTCTAGACGACTTCAAGTAAGATTCAAGTAAGCATAAGGCCGGTTCTTCCAAAATTACAGGCTCACTATCGTTCGCCATGAAAAAAATCGACACCGAAATAGCACGAATGGTCTTAATATTGACAAAGAAATGAGGCGATAGGTCTTAAAATCAACAAACTAATGGGGCAAACATCTTAAAATCTGAAAACTAATGTGGCTAAGCATGAGGGAGAAGGGGATCTAGAAAAACTACCCATCTCCCCTTACTACAGGTGACTATGATATCAAAAGTTGAAACCGTGAAGCAAATACTGAGGATAAATGTGAGGGAAAAGTGCTCTTGTGATACCGGCTTTACCTCTTCAGGATTATGATGCGTTTTGACAGTTTATTCTGGCTATCATTGGACGATTTTATGTAGTTTAGGAAGGATTTGTGGGAATTAGAAGGGTAAAGACTATCTCAATCAACCCTCTGACAGTTTGACCCTTCCTAATCTCAATAAAATCGTTTAATAATAGCCAGAAAACAGAAAAGAAATGCGTCATCGTATCTTGAAAGATTTGATGTTCATTGTGTTTGTATGTTCAAGGTTAGTGATTTTTGTAATGGAACTTCATATTTTTATAATAAAATTATTATATAAATGCAACATGTTATTTACCCTCGTGGATGTATAAATAATATTACAACTAGATGTGTGAGTGGAAGGACAAGCAGGGGTTTATAACGATCAATATACCTCTATGCATACGTACATAAATGCATACAGACAATGGTTTAGCTTCGTTTCCCATCACATACATTATAACAGTTCAGGGGTTGCCTTTTAGCAGTTGGGGTGTAATGCAACAAAATCCCGCCATAACTCTGTGGCTGTTATTGGTATAGTGCTAATTCAACAAAGTCCCCCTGTAGCACCTGCACCATCTGCAACCACAACAGCCTTAACAGCGCTACAACAAGACAGTACCATAACTAGATCCTACTGTACATTAGGCAGCTTGGACTATAGAACAACAAAGTCCTGCCACTACACTGCTCCACCATTCAAGAACTGTTTCCGACACTGGCGTGACGCCAAAACAGCGCCTAGGTACGTCGATTCTAGACTATAGAGTTCCCTGAGGCACCTATCCGCTCCTCGCCAGCTTCGACAGTGCCACAAATAAACTAACTATCTCTGTCAGACTCCCAGTATCTGCTACTAATCGTACAAGTAGTTAGAGTGCCCGTATTCATGTTATGAGCCCCTACTGAACACAGCCACTAGCTCTGTGGTCAGTGAGTGGCCCTACCTGGTAAGTATACCAAGACAGCACCAATATCAGGGCTCTGTTATATACAGTATTAATCTACTGACAGTAGGATGCTTTAGGGGAAGGGAGGAGGTGGTTTTAACCCCTTCCGTATCGGCGACGTCTTTGTAACCATATTCTAGCTATATTTAGACGATTTTGTGCAGTTTATGAAGGATCTATGGTAATACAAAGGCTTAAGTGAGATAGAAGCCTGTTATTTGCTAGAGACCCTTTTGAAACTGAATAAAATCGTCTAATAATACCCATAACAAGTTAAAATGACGTCGCCAGTACAGAAGGGGTTAAGTAGACATGCCACCTAATCCCATATTGCTTCCATTTCAGTGGTAGTCTACTGGGTTTTTTTTAATGAGCTGTTTTCCAGAAGGCCTATTGCATTTGCCTAGCAGACACCTCTGGAAGACCTATCGTGCTTCTTGTGTTAAAGACATATTGGTAATAAGAAACCCATCTAACTTAAGAATAGAATGATAAATCACTACCAAAATACCCGATGCTCTCATATACCTGTTCCATACTCATATTAATCCTTGATTTTATATAGCTGTATTTGTTAACTGATATGCGGCTGAAAATTATGCACAGCTACTTGTTGATCTCCTTCCTTAGCTTATATTTGCTCGACTATGCCATTCAAAATCAACAGGTAAAAGTGGGTGAACAGACAGACAGGTAAGTGGGTGGACAAACAGACAGATGGGTGTACAGACAGGTGGTGGACAGCCAGAGACAGGTGGGTGGACAGACTGACAAGTGGGTGGACACAGATCGATATACAGGTTAGAGCCGCGGCGGTTGAGTGCACGAGAGCACGCTCATATGTGAATCTGCTTGACCTGGGTTCGATTCCAGCCAAGAGGATATTTAGTGGGTGTGGTAGTACGTCCTAGCATGTATATCATATTCGCACCCAGTGGGGTGTAGGAATTGTTTTTTACATCTCGACGATGTATACAGACTAATAACACACACACCAAAGCCATTCCAACACCTTCCTCTATCTACAACAACCCTTATCTACTATCTACACTTTCCCAGCCGTATAGACTCCTAGTGTAGCCTACAGTCTGATGGCGTAATGGAATTCCAAATGTAAGGTGGGTGGACACACAGACAGGTAAGTAGGTGGAAAAACACGTTCAGGTCATGGCCAGGTGCATGATAGACAGACAGACAGGTAGTGGACAGCCAGAGACAGGTGGTGGACATTGCTGGACAAACAGGTAGGTGGACAGACAGACAGACAGGTCAGTATAGACGCGTAGACAGGTCGGTATATAGACAGACAGACAGCCAGGTGGGTGGACAGACAGACAAGTTAATGGACAGACAGACAGGTGGGTGGGCAGAAAGACAGGTGGATGGGCAGACAGACAGGTGGGTGGACAGAAAGACAGGTGGATGGAGAGACAGACAGGTGGGTGGACAGACAGACAGGTGGGTGGACAGAAATTCGTTGAAATTCGAAATAGACTTGTGATTGCGCGAGAATGGATATGCTGTGGTGCTGGTCTCCCCACAGATACTATGGTGGTAGGGTTTCTTGTGTTGGCTTCACGCACTATATACACTGACGGTGACACTGCCCATTTCCTTCTCTTGTCTGAGTACCGTTATTCACCAATCAGCCGTGAGAAAAGCTTTATTTACCTGTAAATAATATTAAGGGGTTTATGTAGATGCCTAGAATTTGTAGTTAATGTTGGTATATTGATATGTATGAGAGCTGGGCTGGGTAAAATTCTAGATCCGGTTTCACAGCGAATTTAGCGTTCTGTGTTCTATGTTTTTCTCAGTTTTCTTTAATATACAGTGTTGTTTTATACTAAGGACTGGCGGAAATGAGTATTTACCCATTAGGCCTATCCAACAATCTAAAAACACGGCCCCCACTAGTGGGGAGGGCTATGAAGATCAGGGAAATTGGTAAAAATTGAAGAGACCCGGACAGCCTTTTTACTAGCCTAGGCCTAGGCTAGTTAATTTGATAATATTCAAGGACACTAGCCTAGTGCGACGTTATGAGAAACAATTTATTAGGGAAAATAGGGGTCAATATTTACGAGTCACACCACAGCTGTAATCTCATTTCTAATGGTAGTTTTGGGTTCCTATCATTCTATGTTTCATTACTATATACTTTTTATCCACCGGAAAATATTATTTTTTCTTGTTTTTTTTTATTTTTTTTATTTTTAGCATTTTTAGCATTAACCTAACCTAAATGTATTTGGCGGCTATTAGGTTAGGTTTGGTTAGGTTAGGCTAATGCTAAACAAAAATAAAAAGCCAAGAAAAAAATATATTTTCCGGTGGATAAAAAGTATATACGGTGAATCTACAGTTATACTACCCCTGCCCCACTATCCCCCACCACCTCCCCCCTTCAAAACACGCCTTTTAGCGTGTTTTTGGATGGTTCAGCAGACGCGGAAACTGGAAAAAAACTTATTTTGATAAACAAATTATCACCAACCAGATACGAGTTTTTCAGGTAATTTGTTGTTGTTTTTATTTTTTTCTTTGATATACACTGTTGTTTAATACCGAGGACCATCGCATTTTAGTATTTTTAACATTAGCCTAACCTAACCTAACTTAAGAACATAAGAACATAAGAAAATGGGAGTCTGCAGAAAGCCGATTGGCCTAAGCAAGGCAGATCCCTGTCCCACACAACCCCAATTACAGGCTCAACACTCTAATACCCTGAGGATCATCTTACCAAAACGGTTAGAGATTAACGCAAGATTACGGGGGCCTGCAGAGCGCTGATTGGCCCAACCCTGCTGATCCCCCTTCACACCCAACCCTTCTCGTCCATATGCTTATCCAATTTTATCTTAAAGCTCCCTATCGTTTTTAATCCCACTATAGCACTTGGTAGTCCATTCCACCCATCTACAACTCTGTTACCAAACCAATATTTGCCTATATCTTTTCTGAAACGAAATTTATCTAATTTGAAACCATTGGTACGAGTTCTTTCGCTATCACTGAGCTTTAGTACATTTGTACTTAACCTAACCTAACCGAAAAGTAACCTGTTTCCGCGACGGTCTAAACTCCCCCTCACGTTCCCTGTTTATGGGTGCGCGACGGTCTAAACCCTGCTCACGTTCCCTGTTTATGGGTTTGCGAAGGTTTGTAATACTTCAATGTATCTATTTCAAGTCAAATATACATTTCCGCGCATCATCAAACCATACTAAGTCTACTACTAATAATATTAACCCATTAGTACCAACAGAATAGCGACAAAATAGGGGTAGTATAACTGTAGATTTATCGTATATAGCAATGAAGCATAGAATGATAGGAACCCAAAACTACCGTTAAAAATGAGATCCCAGCTGTGGTGTGACTCGTAAATATTGACCAAAATGGGCACCAATAGATTCGCCATATTTTTCTCCATAGCCTAGGCTTCCGCATGGAGGATTTCGTTATCAACAAATTGAAAAATACCCACTTCACAGACAAATACACCAAAAATCTAAGTCAAAGCGGGGGTGTGGGGGTAGCAGCCCCCACCTATAATACTAGGATAGGTATTAGCCTAGGTTAGGTTAGGCTAATGTCCTTTCAAAGGGGTATAGGCTAGTAAACACTAGGATAGCTTATACCCGGTCAGAGGTAAGAAGAAGAAGAAGAGTCCTGCAGTAGTCTCCTTGAATGCTAGCCCTAGCCTAGCCTACCGTTTTTTTGTTTTTTTTTTTTTTGTTTTTTTTTTTGATAGGCCTAGGCTACAGTGTTGTTTAATACCGAGGACCGTCGCATTTTAGTATTTTCAACATTAGCCTAACCGAAAACTAGCCGACGGTCTAAACCCAGCCCACATTCCCTGTTTATGGGTGTGCAACGGTCTAAATCCAGCTCACGTTCCCTGTTTAGGCTATGGGTGAACAATCCAACAGTTTCTCGTATTTCACTTATAGTGAATTTGCGACGGTAGCCTAATTACATGTACACCAACAAAGTATCGCCCATGAAACTTCTAGAACACTGATAATTATCGATGGGGCTCGTATCCGGGTTGTCTTCAATTTTATCCGGGATAAAATTAGATAGGCATATGGACGAAATGGGTTGGGTGTGAGGGGGATCTACCAGGTGTGGGCCAATTGGTGCTCAGCAGACCCCCGTAATCTTGTGTTAATCTCTGACCGTTTTGGTGGGGTCAGTACTCAAGGTATTAGTGAGATGGGTCTGTAATTGGGGTTGGGTGTGACAGGGATCTGCCTTGTATGGGCCGATCGGCTTTTTGCAGACTCCCATTTTCTTATGTTCTTATGAAATTGCAGGGTAAAAGACCTAAATAAGGGGTAATATTAGCCTAACCTAACAACCTTACTTGATAATCTTCAAGGACACTAGCCTACATCCGCCTTATTAGAATTTCATTTAGAAACAATTTATTAGGGAAAATAGGGACCAATAGACTCGCTATATTTTTCTCATTATAGTCCGCATGGAGGAATTTCGTTATCGACACTTGAAAAAACCCAATTTCACAGAAAAATTACACCAAAAATCTGTCGAAGGTTTCAAATAGCGGGGGTGTGGGGGCAGCAGCCCCCACCCATAATACTAGGATAGGTTAGGTAAGGGTGTTTGGTTAGGCTAATGTCCTTTCAAAGGGGTATAGGCTAGTAAACACTAGGATAGCCTATACCTGGTCAGAGGTAAGAAGAAGAGTCCTGCTGTAGTCTCCTTGAATGTTACCCCTTACTTAACCTATCCTAGTATTAGTCCTATAGGTAGGGGCTGCCGCCCGCACACCCCCGCCGGTTTGGTATTAAAATAAAAGATTGACGGTCGCCGAAAAAAAAAAGGGTAAGATTCTGTGTAGCGGGAGGAACTGTTTTTCAGATGCCTATTTACTAAGAATCATTGAACAATATCTTTAACTTAACCAAAGCCTAACCTAACCTAGTATATTAGTGGATTATTTATGAATGTAAAATGTAAAAATATATTTAACATTACCAAATTATTGAGATAAAAGTACAGGTCCTCCCGCCACACAGGATTATACCAAAAAAAGTCGATGAAGTCTACAGTATTTACTCCGCAATCTTCAGCTTTGGCTGTGGATAGGCCTAACAGGAGGTAAATATTAACTTTTTCACAGTACAGAACAGTAATTATAATTCCATTTGCGCCGCTACTGACCGATATATTAATGGAGTATGGTACCGGTATATGACAAATTTATAGAAGTCATATAAATTGATGAGTGTGCTGTGAAACCGGATCTAGACTAATACCCTGGGCTGTTCTGGAATGGGGTAGGGTCAACTCGGCCCATCCCCATCTCGGATTCTCAGCCCACCAAGTCGGCCCAGCCACAAACAACTCTGCCCACACAGTTTAGAAAGAACGTTTACCCATTAAAAAATGAAGGGCAAGAATGTAGTTACCGGGTGTAGTACCGCCCGTCTTGTTTACACTACGCGGAGTCGCGGACGCTCACCATCATGTTCCCGTCTATTTTTACTTCCTTAGGATACAAAAATCCATTACCCTAACCAAACAACCTAACCTAGTATTATAGATTTATAAGTATTTATTTTATTATAAGTATTTATAGATGATTTATGTTGTATGTCGGTAGTGGTACACCCGGTAACTACATCCATCCCATCCAGTTTAACACCGGGTCGAAACCATCGCTATATTATTTAGGCAAATATATTAGTTATGTCATGTACAGTACTTAATTGAAATACATGTCCAAGCCGTCGGTAATTCATTATAATATATAGCCTACGCCGTAAATAACTAACAAAGAATCTAAGGGTGTAGTATCCGGGCTACGGACGTCATGTTTACATATGTCGTACACTCGCGGTTTCGCTTTTGTTTTTGTTTTATTCTGTTATTGCCCCCTGGCAACATATATGATGATGATAATAAGTCATGGGAAGTTGAGGGGGGGCAAAGCCCCTCCTCAACTGATTTTTGTATCCCACGGCAGTCAAAATTGCCGGAAATGTGATTATGAGCGATCGAACATGTTTTGTTGCTTTGGTGTCTTAAGATTGATGGATAATGTTTGATTTGCAATTTCCGACGGGGTTCATAAGATAACACCTAAAAAAAAAAAAAAAAAACTTGTAAAAATCGTCCCCGGTGTTAAACAGGATATTTACTGATTTTCGTTATCGACAAATTGATAAAATACAAAGTACTTACAAGTACTTACATACTACTGTTGAGTTCGCCACACTTCTAGTGTCACCGAGGAGCGCGCCGCCCCTCATTCTGGGTGGTGATTTGGTGCAGCAGACTGTTCGAAGGGGCAGCACGCTCCCCTGCGAAGATGGGCTCGTCTGGCACTTTTTGCAGTTCACAGACAAATACACCAAAAATCTAAGTCAAAGATGTCAAACAACAGGGGTGTCGGGGCGGCAGCCCCCACCCATAATACTAGGATAGGTTAGGTAAGGTTGTTAGGTTAGGCTAATGTCCTTTCAAAGGGTTATAGTAAACACTAGGATAGCCTATACCCGGTCAGAGGTAAGTCCTGCTGTACTCTCCTTGAATGCTACCAAATTATTTTTGGCAAGAGTTGTGTTATCGGGCGTATCACCTACCTCTGACCGGGTATAGGCCTATCCTAGTGTTTACTATACCCCTTTGAAAGGACATTAGCCTAACCTAACAACCTTACCTAACCTTTCCTAGTATTATGGGTGCCCACACCCACTCTGTTTGACATCAACTTACGTGTTTACACGACGTACGCCCGGTAACACAACTCATTCCTTATTTTTCCTTAGACTTAGGCTAGTTGGTTAAATATGGGTGGAAGGAAAAATGGCGGCCATCTTAGATCAGTGGAGAACTATTATTTTTCACTTAGGCCTATCCACTGTATGGTATAATCCTGTGTAGCGGGTGGACCTGTATTTATCTCAATAATTTGGCAATGTTACAATATATTTTTACATTCATAAATAGTCCACTAATATACTAGGTTAGGCTTTGGTTAGGCTAGGTTAAATATATTATTAAATGATTCTGAGTAAATAGGCATCTGAAAAACAGTTCCTCCCGCTACACAAGATCTTACCCTCGCAATTACCGTACGTTCGCATCTATTGTACCTGTAATTTAATTGCTTTTTGTACGAAATTATCCCACGGCTTGCTGTTATTTGCCCTCTGCTGGTAATATATATGATGATGGCAATAAGTCGTGGGGGTGAGGGGGTCTTTGCCCCCTCAACCTATTATTGTATCCAACGGCCAGTAACAAAGCAATTTACCAAACAGCAGTCCGTGGGATACAATAAGGGGTTGAGGGAGGGCTTTACCCCTCTCAGCCCCTATGACTTATTGTCATCATCACATATAATTATATTGCTTCCATGACACTGGTTCTGGGACGTTTTTTATTTCTGTCTTCCAGAAGGCCTAGCCTATTGCATTCGCCTAACAGATACTGCCTGAAGGCCTATTATGCCTTCCTAACCAGGGCCTGTCACTTCCAGGCTCCAGACCGTACTGTGGAGGGGCCAAGGTTATCTATCTATTTATTGCCAGCCCTCTTGTTAGGTTAGGTTGAAAAAAATATCACTGAATTTGAGTGTGACATTTTTAAGATTATCACCCTTTATCAATTGTAGCTTATTTTATTTGCTAGATTGTATTAACTCCTTCAGACTCATATGACGCAGAGGTTGCCAGATTAGCAATAAGAAATAGAGTTCTCTCACTCTTATAATTACCTCTCCAAAATTAGTTTTCTGCCCACAGCTAACTCAAAGACAACTGCGGAGGTTGAAGTAACTAAACTAAAGGTTTCTAAATACGTACCCCTTTTCTTTTCTTTTTTATTTTTTTTATTTTTTTCTGGTGGTAACAAAGGCTTTAAAGTATCCCTAATAGGCTCAAAATTGCGTCAAGAACGTGAGAGGGTTAATATAGACTACTAATACTCTGTAATGTGAGTTTATTAATTACCCGGTATTGTATAATTTCAGGAAGTGCTGGCAGCTTTGACATGATGTTCATGGTAAGGAACCCATAATTCCTAAGGCGTTTCAACCCAGCGTTGTATCAAGGAGTATGAATGCCAAGAAGCTAAACAAAGAGATTTTGAGCATGTCAGAACCAAAAGATCCAAATCAGGAAACCGTGACTATGGCCGAACTGGAGAAACATCAACCCAGCGTAGAGAAGATGAAAACAGCCAGTGACGAGGAGACCACCGACACTGAACCACAGGAACAAGTAAATGAGGACAGTGCTGGAGCTAAAGGAAATGATGTTGTTGTGGAAGAGGGTCCATGTGAAGCTAATGAAGTACAAACGGTAAAGAACAAGAAGAAAATGACAAAGAACGAAATGAATCAAGCGCCAAAGAAAGGATCTGGCAAGAAAGCTGAGCGCTACCCAACAGCTTCGCCCACTTTCCTCTCGTTCATTCCCTGCCCTCAACCCCCTGCCTGTCTATATAACCAGAGAGGGAAGATGTGCAGTATCTTGGGTGAACGATGCATAGTAACGCAGGTTTACTCCTCCCCTGTGTTTGTAGGGATTAAGGTAGAGCAGTGTGAGTGGGGCCCAGTTGGTGTGGATCTGGTGTGGTTTGGTGATCACCCTCTCACACTTGACCAGGTGCAAGATGGAGCTGAAGTTTGTTTCGATGCTGTTGTAATTCCAGGAACGGCCAAGTTTGTCGCCCTGGTTGTTTGGCAGGACACTAAACCCAGTATCAGCAATGAGCCTTACTTTAACTCGTATGTGGTTATACAAGAATTTGAAAACATAATGGTAAGCTTTGTTTCATATGAAGGTGATTGCGGATTTGTTAGAGCCACTATTGAAAATAAAGAACAATTAGTTTGGTTCTCCAACTCGGTTATGTTCAAAAATGGCCAAAAAGTTGAACGTAAGGAAGATATTGATGAAATGTGTGGATCTGGTTGTGGTGAGTTGTTTGCTAATGTGTACATGTTGGTGACTGTTGATAGTAGTGACAAAACTAGTTACCAGTATGGCTTTATGTGCTCCTGCTTGTGGTCAGAGATGAAGCCACAAAACACAGGGATCACCTCAAGGTTTGATAAGTTTACTTTGTATCAAAAGGTAGGAAGTTCTTATTCAGATGGTAAGGAACAGTTGTACATGCACTGTGATGCCCAGAGTGAACTGGTCCTGAGTGACAGTGGATGTAAGTTAACATACAAGAATAATAACCAGGAGATCATAGACATCCTGTGTGAGGAGGAGAGTTTTTACTGTGGTAACCAACGTGTGTCACCGGTGAGTGGAGGACAGGTCAAGGCTCACCTTAGGAGAACTGTACACAAAAATGGAAAGGAGGTTTGGACACCACTCATAATACAGTTAACTCCCAATTTGGTGGACAACACTACCAACAACCAACGTGTTCTCCGTAAAATCAAGCCTCGGCAGATCTTGGAGAATGGATCTTCAAATGCAGGAAAAGAAAATTACCCAGAAGATGAAGGAAAGGATGCTGTAAGCCACAAAGCCTCTCGAGCAATTGCTGCTCGAAATAAAGCTTTCTCACTCAGTGTACAGAACACTCCAAAGGTGTATAAAGGTATTTATGGGACCTTGTATTGGGAACATTATGCTCGGATGTTTGTGATTGCAACAAGATTCAAAAAATTGCCACATGTCGTAACTGTTGGAAAGAGAGCAATGATAGTTGAAGATGGATTACTGAAGGAGGTGGTAGAGAAAAATGTTCATTTTTCAGTCCAGTTTGATGTTTACCTTGGGATCATGACAAACATTGTAGCCATATGGAAGGGGACCAAGCCACTTGAAGCCTACAACAAATCCAAGAGCAACAAGTATTACTACGATGTACCTGGAGTGTTTCACGGCATGACCAACAACAACCAGATGATGTTTGACATTACGATCGGTGATAACAGTAGATCCATCACCGTAGAACACACTAAGGCCATGTACACCTCAGAGGGTCAACGCTGTCATTCCATCCCAGTATCCTCACAGGTCACCTTACACTTGAAGGAAAGTTGTACTATCGAAGGCCAAACTACGGCTACCAGCACTGCTGCTGCTATCGAAGGTCAAACTACAACTACCAGTACTGCTGCTGCTATCGAAGGCCAAACTGCAGCTATCAGTACTGCTTCTGCTATTGAAGGCCAAACTACGGCTATCAGTACTGCTGCCGCTATCGAAGGCCAAACTACGACTACCAGTACTGCTGCTGCTGCTGCTATTGAAGGCCAAACTGCAGCCATCAGTAGTGCTGCTGCTATCGAAGGCCAAACTGCAGCCATCAGTAGTGCTGCTGCTATCGAAGGCCAAACTACGGCTACTGGTACTGCTGCTACTGCTGCTACTACTTCTACTGATGCTACTACTGCTACTGATGCTACTACTGCTACTAATCCTCCTTGGTTGGCTTTTCTTGTGGTAGTCGACACAAAAGAAAAGGAAAGCAGTGAGGGAAAACATTCTGATTGTATCAAAGTAGGACTCGAATCTCTCACGTTGGAAGAGAAAGTTCCTGAGGTGGCCAAGAACTGCCGTGGAATTCTGTTCTATCACTACGAGCGGAGAAAGTTTGTGATCGCAACGAGGTCACTCTTTGTCCCCTCTAAGGTCATGGTCGGTGCAAGGGCATTGTACATGGAGAAAGGTACAGTGTTTGAGGCCAGGAAAAATGAGCGCTTATCAGTTCTGTTTGATGTTCATGTTGAATACGAATTCAAGTGCCACGTTGTTGCTATTTGGAGGGGATCCAAACCTACCACAGCATACAATGATTCCAGGAAGAAGAAGTTTTACTACGACTATCCAGGAATTTATCGCGGTATAAGCGACAACAAGCTGATGTTTGATATCAAGGTGAAAGGTGCTGCTAAATCCATCACAACAGAAAAGATAAAGGCAGTGTGCAATGCTGAGGGACAAATCTGTGACTCTATTCCAGTATCATCATGGGTCTCGCTCCACCTGAAGGAATCTTGTGATAAACAGGGAGAGTCTCAGTGGGATGCTCTTCTTGTGGTTATCCTAGATCAGAAGGCTGCCATAAACTCCCATGCCATTTTAAGTGAATCAGAGGGTCACATTAAGGAGGGTGGGGAGGGAGAAGAATCTAAATCAAGTGAATCAGAGTGCCGGATCAAGACAGATGGAGAGGTGGAGAAACATACCATCTCCGAATTGTTCCCTACCACTAACACAGATGGTCATGGAGAACACTGTACCACCTCAGAACTGTTTCCCCTTCCTAAGACAGATGGAGAGGCCACTGAACACCAGGCCTTTAGTACACTCGATTTTCCTATAAATCTTGACTTCTGAGGATGATTTTGCCTTGCATATAGTGAAGTGGATACAGGAGCTCTTCATTTTAAGTTGTTCAATTATTACACTGTTCAATAATTTGAGAACAGTATTAACTTTTAAGTTGTTTTGCTTCATTATTAAGTTTTAAGCCAGAGAAAAAATACTGCATAATCGCAAGAAAAATTATGCAAAAATTATTGCTTCATTTAAAGTCTTGTTTTTCAGGAACGTAACCACAACTTCAAGTGAGGAGTTACTGTATCAAAGTCATTAACCCTTCCAGTGCAGGTGGCGGTGTTTTGGTTTATGTTTATTTAGATTATTTTATGCAGTTATTAAATAATATAATAATTGTCGGTTTATTGATCATTGCAGCCCTGAGGCTGAAAATCTACAGTATGTGTTAGTTATAATGTAAAACTTGCAAAATAAAGAAACCAAAACAGGGACGATAAAATATAGAGTCAAAAGAACTTATCAAAATCGCTATGTGGAAATAACGCTTTAGTAAAAATAAAATTTATAAATAAAAGAACACAAAAGTGTTGTTATTGTTGTTCTCGTTCCCTACGCTGCCTGGCCGAACAACCCCGAGCCCCTAAGGAAGCCCATGGCCACGATTGGGCTTTCCCACAGGGCTCTCAAGGAGTGTAGATTATGTTTTTGGCTTAAGTGATTGTGTGGAATGCAGTCTTCTATGATGTATTTAATGGTATGGGGTGCTGTGTTACATTCTGGGCAGGTGATTGTGTGGAATGCAGTCTTCTATGATGTATTTAATGGTATGGGGTGCTGTGTTACATCCTGGGCAGGTGATTGTGTGGAATGCAGTCTTCTATGATGTGTTTAATGGTATGGGGTGCTGTGTTACATCCTGGGCAGGTGATTGTGTGGAATGCAGTCTTCTATGATGTGTTTAATGGTATGGGGTGCTGTGTTACATCCTGGGCAGGTGATTGTGTGGAATGCAGTCTTCTATGATGTGTTTAATGGTACCGGTATGGGGTGCTGTGTTACATCCTGGGCAGGTGATTGTGTGGAATGCAGTCTTCTATGATGTGTTTAATGGTACCGGTATGGGGTGCTGTGTTACATCCTGGGCAGGTGTCGTCAACACAAAAGGGTTAAATTATATAGTTTGAAACTTTTAATTTACTAGAGATCCTTCCTAGACTCCCTGAAATCTTCTAATGACCCCAAATACAATTGAAAGAATGTCTCCTGTAGAGAAAGCGTTAACATTTTCAGTCTGATATCTTATAATTCAAGGTGTCAAATGAGACACTTATTACATTTCATTAGTCATTATTCAATTTACACAGTTATGGGTAGATAGGCTGTTTTTCTGGTCCCCCTTTTTTCTCCTGTTTAACTCCATTGGTTTTCAGATTTTAAGACTTGATTAGTTGTCCATCTTGATCTAATCCTTCGGGCCAGCCCTATGAGAGTTCTTTTGTGGAACTCAGTGGTCTGGTTAAACTAATAAAAGAAGAAAAAAAAGAAAAAAAAAGAGGTTGGGGCCCCTATGCTGTTAGGCAGTGAGTGCCAGTCTGGAAAAGCACTGAGCACTGTCACTTAGGGATGTACCGATGTATCGGTATCGGTGATATCGGCCTGTTTTAGGGGTATTGGTATCTGTGAAATATTGGCCGATACTGCCGATTGCCAATCCTTTAAACTGTATTTACATTCTGTATTTACTCGCTCATTTATAATTTGTTGATCAATCTTTTCCCTGTTTAGGGACTTCAGTCACTTCAGGATTGGCTATTGACTGACTTAAGTTCATGTCATGGGTGTCTATGAGGTTAAGATTTAAGATATACAATTATGAGACTAATTTTATAGCCTACTTACATTCACAATTGAATTTTCTAGAAAGAAGTATCGGTATCGGCCAAAATATTGGAATCGGTACATCCCTACTGTCTCACTAGATCCCCTCAGACAGGTTGGCCCCAGGGCGCCACATCCGGGTCTGGGGGGTTTTAACATACAATGTCAGTGACCCACCAGTTAAGTGTAATTAAAATTATTACTAAAGCTTTGTGAAGAAAAACAAAAGATAAATGCACCCCACTTGAAAGCATAGTGCAATAATTGTTTTATGCTGCTGCTCCAGTCATTTTGGATTATGTAGATATAGAATTGTCACTTGTGTACAGTCATGAGCATATGTAAGGTAACACCAATTTGAATAATTGAAAATTTAAAGATAAATTTTGAGGTATTTTTGTTAGAATATAGAATTGTAATGTTTTGTTTGTATTTGATAATAATATAAATAAGTGCATCCCCATTTATAGTCTTGACAGTACAGTACATAGAGAGTAGGATATATGTAATTTATTACTTTGTTGGTTATCTTATGGGAGCCCACCTAATTTTTGTTTACTTTCTCTCTCCCTCTCTTTGGGTTGTATCCATTCAGCCTACTGTTTTAAGTCGTTGATCCCCATCAAAGTGTCAATTTTTCCTGGCAAGCGGTAGCGAGCCAGCATATTTAAAACAAAAATTAACAGTAGGCTAAATTTGTAAATTTTTCAATAGAAAAAGGTCTCCAGCAAAGCCGGATTTCTCCATACAATGTTGGCTCTCTATCGCTTGCCAGGAAGAAATCTACACCTGAATGGGGATAAACGTCTTCAAACAGTAGGCCGGATGGAAGCCAGAGAAAGAGGGAAAAGGAGAGAAAAAATGCAGGTGACCCCCCTTAACCCGGCAAGCGCGATAGGCCTCACGGAAGGCTTCCTATAGGGAACGCGATAGGCCTCACGGAAGCAAGACCATAAAAAAAGCCTTCCAAAAAAAAAAGGGCCTATCAAAACAAAGGAATTTGTCTCTAGGTGAGATAATTCCCCTCCAGTACTCATCCATGTAAATCTCACCCACCCCCCTCCCCTCCTTCCCCACCTTATTCCCCCCTCCCTCCCCTCCTCAATTATCACCTATTTTTCCTCTTATTATCATCATTTATCGGTTATTTTTCTCTCCCGCGATAATGTAGCACAAGTGGGTTGCAGAAAAGATCGTTATGTAACACCCAGACACCGGCCCACTCCGCCCCGCTCGTCTCAGTTACCTCACAGACAGCGAGAGAGGAGGGTTGCCTGTGGCTCTCTCTCGCCTGAGATTATGACCGGGTGGCCAATATCTTCGTTTTTCACCACCCAAATGCTTTTCCCACTTATTTTAGCACTCTTGAAGGTTCATATATACATCATATATGTAAAATAAAAGCATACCGAAAACAAATAATGCTCTATATTGTAAATATAACGAATTCTGTCAGAATCCAAGGCTAGAAATGCACAAATAACTACCCTAGCCCCTAGGTCTATTTCGCGCTTGTCAGGTTAACCCACGAAATCCGGGGAACTTCATATGATCCCGATCGCTGTGTCCGAGGCCCTTTTGGTATAGGCAAACTTCATAATTCAGTAGCTACTGATTGAGACCACCTAGAGCAGTCAATTTTTTTGCAAATTGTAAAACTTTTTGTTGTATGTAGACTGCCGTTGAGATGACATCGCTACGACGCATGGTTGCCGAGTTATGATGAGTTTAGCAGCGATTTTTAGCACCTCATTTGAGACTCGTATGAGGACTCCAGGATTCCTGCCAATTTTTTTTTTTTTTTTTTTCCCTCATATGAGGCCTCCCGGATTCTGAGGGTTAAAGTATACAGAGTACATTTATTCCTCACTTATAGTTGTACAGTAGTTACGTTCCTAAAATTCAAGACTTTAAATGGAGCAACTTTAAGGGAAGCCATTATTTTCTGATGTCTTTGTTGTGGTTTTGGACCATTTTTGTCTGATTTACAACTTAATAAGGAAGCTTAACAACTTTGTGGGGCTAGTGCTTGTTTTTTGGCAGCTACTTATTTATCTATATATTTAATTTTGAATTTCCTCGTTAGACCTCCATCAAGCTTAAGGAAACGCCCCCCATAGATATATTTCAAGATATATTTGTACATTTTTCGGTAGAAAAACGTGCCGGCCAAAGGCCGGTTCCTTAAAAAGTTACAGGCTCGCTATTGCTCGCCAGGAAAAAATCGACACCTCAACGGAACAAAAGGTCTTAATATTGACAAAGTTCGTGGCCACCCCTTCGGGGATCACGGCGTCAGGCAATAGATAGATAGATAGAATGGGGCAAAAGTTCTCAAAATCACCAAACTAGTGAACGAACGTCTTAAAATTGCAAATCTAATGAGTCTAAACATGAGGGAGAAGGGGGTCCAGAAAAAGTGAGTACCTCCCCCTTAAGTGAATTTTGTACCCTAATGAATGAACAGTGTAATAATGTAACAACTTGATGTATGTAATGAATGCTTGTACGGTTACGCTAATAAGTCATGTCCCAGCTGTCATTACGTTTGGCTTGCTCTGTGTCAGATGTTGAATAGGGCGGGTAAGTGTAGGAACATGTTTGTATAATCCACTCGATATGAAGAAACCAACCTTAGATATGTCTGATAGCAATTATTGATCATACTTGGTGCCGAGACATCACTTATCAGCGCGACTACTATTGGCGGCAAAAGTTCCACCACCTCCCCTGCCTATCAGCTCTAACCCTTTCTCTCCCCATCACCTTACGCCCTCACAACCACACACCTCACAGTCTAAGGTGGTAGAATAAAGCCGGATCTTTTTTAGTCAACATTCGATAATCAAAATTTTTCTGGCAATATTTCTGGACTATTTTGCACTGGCATCGGAAACTAGACTGCTGATAGATGAATTTACGTAACCGAAATATTTAAAATGGTGACCTCATAAGCTGCCAGATCAGTGTTGAGGAAAAAAACGCTCGTGTGATACCGGCTTTATGCACGTTTTGTACACCTAAAATTGTTGAGTCTGAATATCGCAGGTCACTTTGAGGCAGGAGAGGCAACAGGACTTTTGCTGCCAGCTATTCTTTATTTATTGCTATTTATTATGTTGAGTTATTATTGCATGGTACTGTATACATTTGATACAGTAGGGAAGTATTTGAAGCTACACATGAATGTCATTTTCAAAAATTATTGCATTATATAGTAGCCTACAGTATAATATTATATACTCCCATCTATTATAAATTTATTAGGAATGCACATAAATGAGACATAACATGAGCCAAAATTTTGTTCATGTGATTGAAAACTTGTTGATGCAGAGTACATGTATTTCACAAACAAAAATTTGATGTAGCCGTTCGGCTGGCTCAGTTGATATCGTCACTGCTTCCCATCTTGCAGTCTCGTGTTCAATCCCCGCTCAGATTGAAAAGTTTTTCTGAGATATAGCCAGCGGTTACTGTCTCACCATGAGCAAGGGGGATGGGTAATGGTCTGGTTGATTAAGGAAGTGAGAATCCTTGAAGGAGGAGATTCGGGCGCTATATAAGTAACCAGACGATGATCATGATTATTATTATTATTATTATATGTGATTTACTGTAACTAATCATAAGCAGAAGTACTCCAATAACCGTAGATCGCTGTACGACCAAGATAACAATGATAAACTTTCCATTAAGGCTGCTTGGTTGAGAAATATAAACATTTTGCTGTCAATATGTTGTTTGTCTTACCGCATTTGATTTTTAACAACACATACAGGTTTCATATCTGTATAAATAGAAATTAGTTTATTATTCTTTTACCCCTGTACATTGATTGGGAAAATTCTCATAGGAGGAGTTACTAAAGGCAAATTAATTTCACATTTTCCAATTAAATATGCTTATACTAGAATTGTCGGATATATATATATATATATATATATATATATATATATATATATATATACAGTATATAATATTTTTTTTTTTCTTCAATTTAGGTAAAACAAAAGTTGAAAACTATAGCACTACTAAAACATATAACTCCTACAGAAATCCCTATGGCACCTGTTGTATGTGATCAAACAACTCACAAAAGGTGTGTCTGTAGTTTCTATAAAAAACTTTATATATTTTGTGTATATTTGGATTTAGGTTATTAGGAATTAAGATGAAATTATTTCTGTAGAATTTTACGCCTGACAACATGCTGCAAACAAAGTTGGCTGAGTAAATCAAATTTATAGATATTCTAGAGTTTTCCTATGCACTTTACAAAGGTATATAAAACATTCCTATTGGCCCATTAATAACTGACTTATTAAATCTCATAGTTGCCAAATTACTTTTGAGAAAAACATGTAAAAGTCTAAGGTAATTAGGTGAAAATGTTTAACTTTTTTTTAAACAATATTTTACGCAGGAACACGGCAGAGTAGAAGATAAAGCTTTTGGGAGGTTGTAGAGTATTTTACGCTCTTTCCATTTATATATGTACGATCCTTGTACGACCAGTAGTTACTGAGCCTGTCAATTTCAAAATTTGCTATATAACTTTTTTAGAAATACAGGAAAAGTTTGGAAAAAAAATACAATTTCCAATGGGTTTTCACTAATAACATTTCACTGGCTTATGAAGGGATATTGAGTAAACACCTAATGGTATTTTCAGGATTTCGAGCTTTTTAAGGCTAAAAAGTGGTCGGTCTCCTTGAGGGGCCCCACCTCGTTTTTTTCTCTCTTTGGTTTGTATCCATTCGGCCCCATTCAGTCTACTGTTTTAAGACGTTTACTCCTATCCAGGTGTCAATATTTTCTTGGCGAGCAGTAGCGAGCCAGCATATATTTATATTTGTTGACAGCAAGCTAAATCTTTACATTTTTCGATAGAAAAATGTCTCCGGCGAAGCCAGATTTCTCCATACAATGCTGGCTCGCTATCGCTCGCCAGGAATAAATCAACACCTCGATGGGGATAAACAAATTAAAACAGTTGGCTGAATGGGTACAAACCAGAGAAAGAGAGAATAGGATATACATATAGCCGAGCTCTTGATTCCATTTAAAAAATACCCAAAACTAGTACAGTATGAGAAAAAACTTGCTCATCAAAAATTGCCGGAAAAAATGCTCATGTAGCATTGCCTTAAAGAGAGATGGGTAATTTTTCTGGTCCCTTTCCTCCCTCGTGTTAAGTCCCATTTGTTTTGAGATTATAAAACGTTTGGCGATTTTAACACTTCGCCCCATTTCGTTGTCAATTTTAAGACCTTTCGTGCCATTTAGGTGTCAATTTTTTTTCTGGCGGGCGATAACGAGCCTGAAATTTTAATAAAAGACTTCGGTAGAAAAATTTACAAATTTATCTTGAAGGGGGATCTAGGGTGTATTTTTCTAAGTTTGATGGAGGTCTAGTGATGAAAATAAATAAATGTATATCTATTTACTCAGGCCCAATCACCGTTTTTCCTATTTGTTCTTTTCTTTATCCTTTTTTTTTTGGGGGGGGGGGGACTCAAGACAGCAAGAACAGGGAAAACACAACATGAAACAACGAACACACACAGACAACACACAAATTCACACACATATTGATCACCCAGAAGAAGACCCAGAGACCAGGGTCACCAAGGTCCCTCCAGCACTCCCCCGGCCCCCTACCACTCGGAGAGGTTCCGATCTCGGAAGGCAGACATTTCTTAGTTTCTTACAGTAGATCCTCTGGAAAAAGGCAAACTAGGCCTGTGTATCCAGCTCAGTACCAGTACTTGCACTGCTGCGGTCGTTCACGGTGTTGGCGGCGGCGGTAGCAGACGCAACATTTTTACTATTCTGTATTTTTGTTTTATAATCAAACTTCAAATCTTGTCTTCCCCATGCTTTATCAAGATTACTTTCAAACTCCCTTATTGATTCGGAATCGACTACATACTGGGGCAGTGCGTTCCACTCATTTACCACTCTATCACAAAATGAGTTCTTTGCCTTCTCAAGCCTATTTCTTTCTTAGTAAATTTTCTTAGAGTGTCCTCTCGTTCTTGTTCCCTCCCGCATCAAGAAGATACCTTCACACACATCCTCATCGTACTTTCCTGACACTATCTTAAAAGTCTCTATTATATCCCCTCTCTTTCTCCTATATGCCAGTGTCGGAAGCGGCCAGTGTCCTCAACCTCTGCTCATAGCCCGCGTTCTTCAACGTTGGTACCAGCTTGCTAGCTCCCCTCTGCACTTTCTCCACTGCTTCTATATCCTTTACCATATATGGAGCCCACACCTGGTTCGCATATTCCAGGTGCGGCCTAACCAGCGCTGTATAGAGATTCCTGAAGATTTCTTCGTCAAGTGACACAAATGTCCTCCTCATCAGCCCTACAATTCTATTTGCTTTGTTTATCTTTTCTGCTAAATGTTCTGAGAAATTTAACTTATTGTCTATCACTACTCCTATATCCTTTTCTGCATTCACTTCCTCCATCGCTTCATACATACTGTATCCTACCTTGTCTATCTTGCTTGTCCCAACCCGCATGTACTTGCATTTTTTTGGATGAAAAGGCATTAACCAATGCTCAGACCATCCCTTCATGCCCTCCACATCTTGAAGCAAACCCACATCTTCCTTACTCCTCACTCTTCTATACAGCTTAGTGTCATCCGCATACAGGTATACCTCACTTCCATTAGTTATAACTAAAGGTAAGTCGTTGATAAATATAACGAACAGCAGTGGTCCCAACACAGATCCCTGAGGTACCCCACTTGTAATTTCCCTCCACCCCGAGCCTATTCCATTCACCAGTACCCTGTCTCCGATCTTTCAGGAAGGCTTCTATCCATTTCACACATTTCTCCCCTATATTATAGCTTCTAACTTTCTCTACTAACCTTTTATGTGGGACCTTATCGAAGGCCTTCATAAAATTGCAATATACCACGTCTATTACATCACCATCTTCTAGAATTTGCATCCAATCATCTACCACCTTAATTAGCTGTAGTACCGTCGACCTCCCCGGCAAGAATCCGAACTGTCTCCCACTGAAAAGTTGGTTTGACTTCATATGATCCATTATTCCTTCTCTAATTACTGTTTCCATTAGTTTACACACAACACTTGTCAAACTGACTGGTCTATAATTCCCTGGGTCATTTCTCTTTCCCTTCTTAAATATAGCTGTTATGTTCGCCTCTAATATCAACGGCAGCGGAGCCGAACCCACAAGCCCGCCCACCACACTTCCAGGCGCACCCTTCATATTAATCGTCTCCCCGGGCCAGGCGCCTGATGGACTATTATCTAGTCCAACTTGCTGACCAAAAACAAAGACTGGAATGAAGATGAGAAGGAATAAAGGAAAAATTACACGACACCTCTAGTATTTTAGCCTCTCTATCACTTCCAAAGACATTACAATAATTGCAATACTGTACATCATGGGTTTTTAAATGGAAGTCTGCATCTACCCTGCCCTAGGCATATATGGTTTGCCCAGGGCAGTGGCCAGAAGTTTTGTGGTTGGCCTGCATAAGCACATTCCTAAACATAAGAAAATGGGAGTCTGCAGGAGCTTCCTCTCTCCAACACCCCTTCTCCCCTCTACACTTTTTAGAAAAATAGGAAAAGTAGAAAGTAGCTACGAGGTGCCGTTGTAAAGGCTTATCCCTCAATACCTTCATCTGATGATTCTGATCCGAGTAGTGCTTCGTCCTCCAAACCACAACCGAGTATCCCCTCACAGTCCTCTACCAGTGTTTGTCCTCAATCTCCTTTTTATTCCTTTCCATTAGTATCCCAATTATCAAACTATCGTCGCAGCCCCTTCGTCCTCTCCTAAATCCATTCTGCTCATCACTCATGCATCTTATCAAACTTATTAAGGTTTGTGTGATCGCTCCATCCTTAACTTTAGATTTGTTAAGATTTGGGTTGTTGTTAAGAGGTGCGTGACTCGTTCGTTCGCCAGCAGGTGGTTGCTGCATCATGGGCTTCGCTCCTCGACCATTTAAAGCCACACCATCACCAAGGCGTTGATATTGACCATGTAAGATCGTAACATATTGGTTAATTTAGGAATTGATTGACAGTTACCGGTTAATATTGTATGATCTAGCCCACTTAGATTCGTTACAGATGGTCTGCAGTGGAAGTTATATTGCAACAGTGTTTTATGAGAACAAATAATGATTAGGCTAATAGGTCGCTAGGGTAACTGGCAGTGGACGCCACGTTGTATGGGACATACCGGAATACACAATGACAGTTATGGGACCTACAGTAAAGTTATAGGTTTGCGGCTTGCCTGTAGACATAACCAGTAATTGACTGGGTAATTATTGGAAAAAGGCTCACATCCTTATTTGTCATGTTGTTTTCCTTTAGATTTTGAGAAATTAGTGTTTTCATGGTTTGGATAATAGGCTAACCTAGCCTATGCATTTTAGGTCATGTATGAGATATAGGCCTACTCCTAGGCTAATTATCTTGTGTGTTTTCCGAAAATATTGCGGAAACTAGGCTAGGCCTACCACTAATTTAGTAATTTTCCCATGGTTTTTCTCTTAGGGTTTAGGCTAGGTAGTTTTCATAATTAGGCTATAGGCCTACAGACTACAGTATTTGAAATGGTAAATGTTTAGGCCTATCACCAACCAGTGACGAGTTTTTCAGGTTAGGCCCTATTATTTTTTTATTTTTTTTCTTTGATAGCCTATAGGCCTACAGTGCTGTTTAGGGGTCGAGACGTTTCGCCTCAGGTTCGGTCAGAATCGGTTATGCCTGTTCGCAAATGAATGAGACGGTTCGCAGAAGATTCGTTTAACTGCAATGAGACAGTTCGCAGCAGCTTAGGGAACAACAACTACAATAGGATAGGCCTAGGCTATAAACTCCAGCTTTTGTCACTTGTCTTACAGCAGTGTTCCCTACCAATACTGCTGACTCTTAAAATATGGACCGGTACCGGTAAGCAGGCTTTTTAGTTCACCATCCAAAATACGATTATGCATTCAGTTCTTCCACACCTTTTATTCTGCATATTTTTTTGTTTTAACTTTCTTAGTAAATATATTTATATTTTGTAGGCCTATTCCAATACAAAATATACTAAGCGATATTTTGTGTATAGGCCTAGTGTAATTATGCAGGTATTACCGTACCGGTACTTTAAGGCTATCCCTCAACACCATCGCATCGCATTCCTAATGTCAGTGTAGAGTATATTTGTCTCTACTATAATTGTACACAAGATTTCCTAATTGGTGTAGTGTACTGGGTTTAGTGGTAATTATATATCATAGGCCTATAATTAAATTTTTGGCTAGCTGACATTAACCTGTCCAGTATATTATATTCTGGCAACTATTAGACCATTTGATTCAGTTTATTAAGAAAGACTTAGGCTAGCAATGGGGGACAGGTCCGACAGGAAAACGTCATCAAAATATCACTCATTTCTATATGTATTAATGTTACAGACATAGGCCTATTACTCTCAAATTCGACGACGTTTTTTCTGTCTCCCATTATAAAACAATCTATGTCTAGGTCTCTCGTGGTGCTGGCAAGTTTTAGTTTCTGTGTGAGTTTTCCCAGGTTCGAGTCCCGGGACTTCCTCTTGAGCTTTGTAGGCCTATTTAATTCGGGGCTTTGTCTTCTGATTTGAGACTTATCATCTTTGTGTGTTACGATGTCTACAGCTTCAACTTCCTTATAGCCTGAAACTCGCAAGTGGTCAAATTCCCAAATTGGTGTAGTGTAGCCTACTGGGTTTAGTGGTAATTATATAGGCTATCATATACTTATATGTTTGGCTAGCTGATATTAACCCGTCCAGTATATTATGTTCTGGCAACTATTAGACTATTTTATTCAGTTTATTAAGAAATACTATTACTTTCCGTGTGTGGTCAAAAGATTTCTACTTCACCAGTTAGGAAGAATCCACTTATTCAAACCAATCAGCCCCAGTAAAAACCTGGCATAACAATATTAACACAAAAATAATAATAATAAACCCGTGTTGGTCAGTGTCAATTTAACTACTTTCCCACGACACTAGCAGTATTAAAGTTAAGCATCTTGATTTGGTAGCTGGTGTGGGACGGTTCGCCTCAGTTCCAATTATCGTCCGGGCTCGTTCGCTGCGGTAAGGCGAACCATCACTTGCTGCGAAACGTCTTGCTCCCGTTGTTTAACCCTTGTCTAGCGGGGTGTTTTGGGCTCATTTGGGCATATTCAGGCCCTCCTGAATGATCAATCAAGTATCTGCATGAAAAGAAATGTATTCAGCAAAAAACTAGGTGCTAAAAGCTTCAAAATGAGACCAGAACGAGCTACGTAGCACTCGTGGTTCTCTTGCAGTGGTGCCACGAACATGGGAGTTTAGCGTATAGCGGTATATTTGGTATATATTAAGCAAACCACCCACCAATTTTCATGACAATTTTGAAATGCATGTTGGAATCCCTATAAACTGTACTTCATTTTTATGTAAGTTTGATAATTTGGAAAAATCGATTAAGGGAGAAAATTAAAATTGAAAATGATATGTAAAAAGTCTCCCATAAACGGCGGGCCGCTATGTTATTGTAGTTTGCGGCCTAATTTCGTCTGTTAATTCACTTTCTCCTTAATTGGACCCCCTATGAAGTACAACAGATTATGATGACATAAGTGACGGGTGTTTAGAGGGGGCAGAACTCCCCCTTCAACATATTACGTGTCCCACAGTAACTTCTATTATATAAACAACCCAAGAATTTTCACAGATTTTTAAAATTTCATTTAGGATGTAATATAACCTATACTCCATGTTAAAATAAGTGTCAACCCTCGAAAAATTCTATTAAGGGAGATACAGAACCTAGAACCTGTAACGATATTTGTCCAGGGTTCACCTCCCCATAGACGGCACACAACACGACTCGGCGGACCTCTTTCTCCCTGCCTTTCAGTCTAATTAACACTAGGAATTTACCTAATTCCCCCCTGGGGGTTAGGGAATAGAATATGCCCCACGTGCCTTCTGCGTGTCGTAAGAGGCGACTAAAGAGGTTGGGTCGGTGGGCCTGCGACCCCCACCCGGAAAAAATATCTAAGCAAGGAAAAACGAACGAACAGCCTCGGATGCGGACGGAACCAACGTTGACGAACCACGACCGACTAAGGACATGCCTTCGGACAGTCTGAGAATGGCTACGTGGAATGTTAGTGGCATGAATGATGGCACAAAAGAGAGAGAGGTTCTGGAAGTGTTAGTGAATGCCAGGCTGGATGTATGTGGAATGACAGAGACCAAATGGAAAGGTTCAGATGTGAGAGAGTGGGAGTGTGGAATGGGTGTGTGTGCTGGAGTGAGTGAAGGAACAGCGAGAGAAGGTGCATGTTTGTTTGTGAAAAGGAACAACTTGAGATGGTTCGGCCATATGGAACGTATGGAAAGCGAGAGAATGACTAAGAGGGTGTACGAGAGCGAGGTGGAGGGACAGAGGGGGAGAGGTAGACCGAATATGAGGTGGAAGGATGGAGTGAGGAACTACATGAACGAAGGCGGTGCTGGTTGGGGGGAGGGGCGTCGACTGACTGGGGACAGAGGTGCATGGGGGCGGTTCGTTCGTGGCCACCCCTTCGGGGATCACGGCGTCAGGCAATAGATAGATAGATAGAATTTACCTAATTTTCTATCCAATGTACTATCCAACCAGCGGGGGTGTGGGGGCGGCAGCCCCCACCCATAATACTAGGTTAGGTTAGGTAAGGTTGGTAGGTTAGGCTAAAATCTTTAATGTTGCTTAATTGTTGGATAATGGATAATGAGCTTACTGGTTAAGTTCATTTTCTATCCCATGTATCATCCAACTATTTTTGCCAAAACTTGACTGTTTTTTTGTTTTTTTCATTTTGGGGGTTTCAAGTTGAAAAACAAGAAAACCTGAGCCAACTTTTTGTTGCCACTTTCTGACTTTTATGAAGCTGAAAAATCTTAAAATCCCAGCCAGCTTTTGCCAAAACTTGGCTCTATTTTTTTTCATTTTGGGGTTTTCTTAAGTTGAAAAACAAGAAAACCCGAGCCAACTTCTTTTTTGCACTTGCTGTCTTTTATGCAGCTGAAAAATCTTAAAATCCGAGCCAACTTTTGCCAAAACTTGGCTCGGGTTTTTTCATTTTGGGGTTTTCTCAAGTTGAAAAACAACAAAACCCGAGCCAACTTTCATCATAAAAGCCATTATATCGCCTTTTTATGTCTTTAACCCCACATTTTCCCTGATCTTCATAGCCCTCCCCACTATCGGGCGCCGTGTCTTAAGATCGTTGTATAAAGGGGAAAACGATTTTTGCGGAGGTTGAAACTAATGTCAATCACTATATACAGTATTGATGCAAATAAACTAAAACTAAACAAAAAATAATGAAAATAATTGGTGGGTGGTTTCCTTAATATTTTCCGTATATTTTTCCCAGCTATGCTCACTACTGGCTACACTGCCGGCCTCTCGAGAACACAGGGAACATGAGTTAATGGGCGGCGGTAAGCCCTGGGAGTCGGCTGTCTGGCCTGCTGCGCTCCCGGCCATTTGCACTCGATTTTAACCCTTTAAAAGCCTTAATAATGCTCCTAACTTGCTGCAAATTGGTGCACGACTTAAGTTGAGCGCCACAAGTCGAGCGCCGCCAATAAGGGGTTAATACCAAGGACTGTCGCATTTTACTATTTTCCCATTATCCATCAATCTTAAGACACGGCCCCGATAGTTGGGAGGGCTATGAAGATCAGGGAAATTGCGGGGTAAAAGGCGTAAATAAAGGGGTAATATTGGAAGAACTCTGAAAATACAATATTTAAAAGTAACAAAACCTGAAAATGGAAAAACCCGAGCCAAGTTTTGACCAAACTTGGCTCGGGTAATTCAATTTTTCAGAGTCCAAAATCACAGTAACCTCATTTCGAAAGTTGGCTCGGGGTTTTTTGTTTTTCAACGTGGATAAAGCCAGTAACAATGTGGTTAAAATTAGCCTAACCTAACCTAACCTAGCCTAGTATAATGGGTGGGGGCTGCAGCCCCCACACCCCCGCTAAATCCTTGAAATCCGAGCCAAGTTTTGTCATTAACCTAACCAAATAAGCTAACCTAACATACAGCTATGTTTAAGAAGGGAAAGAGAAATGACCCAGGGAATTATAGACCAGTCAGTTTGACAAGTGTGTGTGTAAACTAATGGAAACTGTAATTAGAGAAGGAATAATGGAGCATATGAAGTCAAACCAACTTTTCAGTGGGAGACAGTTCGGATTCTTACCGGGGAGGTCGACGGTACTACAGCTAATTAAGGTGGTAGATGATTGGATGCAAATTCTAGAAGATGGTGATGTTATAGACGTGGTATATTGCGATTTTATGAAGGCCTTCGATAAGGTCCCACATACAAGGTTAATAGAGAAAGTTAGAAGCTATAAGATAGGGGAGAAATGTGTGAAATGGATAGAAGCCTTCCTGAAAGATCGGAGACAGAGGGTACTGGTGAATGGAATAGGCTCGGGGTGGAGGGAAATTACAAGTGGGGTACCTCAGGGATCTGTGTTGGGACCACTGCTGTTCGTTATATTTATCAACAACTTGCCTGAAGTTATAACTAATGGAAGTGAGGTATACCTGTATGCGGATGACACTAAGCTGTATAGAAGAGTGAGGAGTAAGGAAGATATGGGTTTGCTTCAAGGAGATGTGGAGGGCATGAAGGGATGGTCTGAGCATTGGTTAATGCCTTTTCATCCAAAAAAATGCAAGTACATGCGGATTGGGACCAGCAAGATAGACAAGGTAGGATACAGTATGTATGAAGCGATGGAGGAAGTGAATGCAGAAAAGGATATAGGAGTAGTGATAGACAATAAGTTAAATTTCTCAGAACATTTAGTGGAAAAGATAAACAAAGCCAATAGAATTGTAGGGCTGATAAGGAGGAAATTTGTGTCACTTGACGAAGAAATCCTCAGGAATCTCTATGCAGCGCTGGTTAGGCCGCACCTGGAATATGCGAACCAGGTGTGGGCTCCATATATGGTAAAGGATATAGAAGCAGTGGAGAAAGTGCAGAGGAGAGCTAGCAAGCTGGTACCAACGTTGAAGAACGCGGGCTATGAGCAGAGGTTGAGGACACTGGGGCTTCCGACACTGGCATATAGGAGAAAGAGAGGGGATATGATAGAGACTTTTAAGATAGTGTCAGGAAAGTACAATGAGGATGTGTGTGAAGGTATCTTCTTGATGCGGGAGGGAACAAGAACGAGAGGACACTCTAAGAAAATTTACAAAAAAAGAAATAGGCTTGAGAAGGCAAAGAACTCATTTTGTGATAGAGTGGTAAATGAGTGGAACGCACTGCCCCAGTATGTAGTCGATTCCGAATCAATAAGGGAGTTTGAAAGTAATCTTGATAAAGCATGGGGAAGACAAGATTTGAAGTTTGATTATAAAACAAAAATACAGAATAGTAAAAATGTTGCGTCTGCTACCGCCGCCGCCAACACCGTGAACGACCGCAGCAGTGCAAGTACTGGTACTGAGCTGGATACACAGGCATAGTTTGCCTTTTTCCAGAGGATCTACTGTAAGAAACTAACCTAACCTAGTATTATGGGGTTAACATTAGCCTAACCTAACCTAGTATTATGGGCCTAACCTAACTTAACTTAACTTAACTTAACTTAACTTAACTTAACTTAACTTAACTTAACTTAACTTAACTTAACTTAACTTAACTAACCTAACCTAACCTAACCTAACCTAACCTAACCTAACCTAACCTAACCTAACCTAACCTAACCTAACCTAACCTAACCTAACCTAACCTAACCTAACCTAACCTAACCTAACCTAACCTAACCTAACCTAACCTAACCTAACCTAACCTAACCTAACCTAACCTAACCTAACCTAACCTAACCTAACCTAACCTAACCTAACGTAACGTCGACAGGGAGGTATTTTTTACAGTTTCTCGTATTTCACTTATAACTAATTTGCGATGGTAAGTACATATACACCAACAAAGTATCGTTCAAAGTATATACAAAGAAAGTGATAACACACTAATAATCATCGATGGGGCCCGTCACTGGTTGGTTGGTAACTTAAACCTTTGAAATTAGTTACAATCCCCTGAACAGTAGCCTAGGGCCTAGTTGAAATTAGGGAAAATATCAAGGAAACTGGCCAACTTTTAGGCTATTTCGTGATTTTTTTTTTTTTTTTTTTGGTTTTAGCTAGTTTTCATCATTAGGCTATACAGTGGTTGTCATGATAATCTTCAAGGACACTACATCCGCCTTATTAGAAACAATTTATTAGGGAAAATAGGGACCAATAGACTTGCCATATTTTCTCATTATAGGCCTAGTCCGCATGGAGGAATTTTGTTATCGACACTTGAAAAAACCCGATTTCACAGACAAATACACCAAAACATCTAAGTCAAAGCGGGGGTGTGGGGGCAGCAGCCCCCACCTATAGTACTAGGATAGGTCAGGTTAGGCTAATATCCTTTCAAAGGGGTATAGGCTAGTAAAGAAGTAAACACTAGGATAGCGTAGGCTATACCCGGTCAGAGGTAAGAAGAAGAAGAAGAGTCCTGCAGGAGTAGTCTTGAATGCTACCGTTGTCATTAATTAGAATCTCTGGAAAAAACGTTTCCCCATTATCCAACAATCTTAAGATACGGCCCCCGATAGTGGGGAGGGCTATGAAGTACAGGGAAATTGAGGGGTAAAAGATGAAAATAAGGGGTAATATTAGCCTAACTTAACAACCCTACCTAACCTAACCTAGTATATTAGGTGGGGGCTGCTGCTCCCACACCCCCGCTGGTTTGGTATTTAGGCTAATTAAAAAAAGGTTGACGGCTCAGTGTCAGTACTTGCACTGCTGCGGTCGTTCACGGTGTTGGCGGCGGCGGTAGCAGACGCAACATTTTTACTATTCTGTATTTTTGCTTTGTAATCAAACTTCAAATCTTGTCTTCCCCATGCTTTATCAAGATTACTTTCAAACTTCCTTACTGATTCGGAATCGACTACATACTGGGGCAGTGCGTTGCACTCATTTACTACTCTATCACAAAATTAGTTCTTTGCCTTTTCAAGCCTCTTTCTTTCCTTGTAAATTTTCTTGCCCTCTCGTTCTTGTTCCCTCCCGCATCAAGAAGATACCTTCACACACATCCTCATCATACTTTCCTGACACTATCTTAAAAGTCTCTTATCATATCCCCTCTCTTTCTCCTATATGCCAGTGTCGGAAGTCCCAGTGTCCTCAACCTCTGCTCATAGTACGCGTTCTTCAACGTTGGTACCAGCTTGCTAGCTCTCCTCTGCACTTTGTCCACTGCTTCTATATCCTTTACCATATATGGAGCCCACACCTGGGGGCTTTGCCCCCCTCAACATATTATTGTATCCAATGGCATTCAAAATAGATGGGAACATGATTGCAAAGGTCCGACTCCTCCCCCGCCGCCGTCATGTTTAAATTTGTTGTTGTTCCCCAGACTGCCTGGCCGAACAGCCCCAAGACCCCGAGCAAGGCCAAGGCCATAACTGAGCACCCCCACAGAACCCTCCCTGCCTACCACAATAAAGCCTGGGTGACCGAAGCCACACCATGGCGGGGAGCTGAGAAGGGTGCGGAAACGCCAGGGAAACCAAAGCCGCACTCAGGGCCCTGTGCCCCTCGGCAATTATGAAGAGAAAGTTGAGGGGCAAAGGAAAAATGTGACGCTTTGGCTTCCAATCTTGGTAGATTGAGAGGTCAATCCACGGAAGAGACGCCGTCACACGAGATCTAGAAAATATATAAGTAAACGGAACAGTCAGAGTAAGCTATGGGTATGGTAGAGATCGCTCAGTTCTCACTCTGATAGACCAGCCCATCACCAATGTTTGCATTTGTCGATCGCCGTGGTTAAGTTAGCGTCTATTTTGATGCGATTTTTTCGGTAATTTGCCCCCTGCTGGCAATATATATGATGATGACAATATGTCATTGGGGGGGGGGTGGGGGGCAGTCAAAATAGTCGGGAACATGATGGCAAAGGTCCGACGCCACTACGCGTAGTGTAGGCAAGGCTGGCGGTACGCCCGCACTTAAGATTCTTGCCGGTTAGGTTAGGCTAATAAAAAACTTAATTGCACCAATTCTTAATGTCACAAAACAAGAAATATGGTCGGTCGCCATGTTTACATAGGTAGTGCGCTCGTGGTTAGGTTCCTATCTATTTTGAAGGCTATTTTGTTCTGTTATTTTTATTTGCCACCGGCTGTTGTTGTTGTTTTTGGTGCACTCTCCCATCCAGGAGTTCGTTCTATGAACGATGGCTGTTTCCTTATTGTTATTTGTATTTGTTAAACATTTTCATATTACTTATATATTTCTTTTCTCAAATTAACGATAGTCTCCCTCCTTTTTAGAACTGTTCTTATAATCTCTGCTACCCTTTTTAATTCATTTTGTTCAAATGTTTCCCTCAAGTTGTCCCTGCCTCTCAGATCTTTGTATAGGTCTTCGTATGATTCACAGTTGAACAGGTGCATTTGATTTTCATTTTCATTTTGACAAATATCGCACAATAGGTTAGGTTCATATTTGTTTTTGAAGTTTTCTTTTACTTCTATCATTCTTGTCCTTGTCATAAAAATTGTTCTGGCATTTTCAAAGCTTAAGTCCTCAATATAATTACTTGATATGTCTTGTTCAACAGCTTCTCTAGTTTTACTTCCACTTCTCATACCTTCTATTATCTCTTCCCTATTTTTGATTTGCACTTTATCTTTAATCAATTGCTTAGCTTCGATTTCACTCATTCTTTCAAGATTTTCAGTTATATTGTATTTTTCTTTAAGATTACAAATTTCTTTTTTGTATTTTCTTTCATTGTCTTCACTGTTTGTTTTAATTTTAACCTCAATTGCTTCATTGTCTCGGTTATTCAAATTAATGTAATATTCAATCTTTCTTTGGTTTATTTTATGTTCAGTTTTTATTCCCTTAATTTCATGGAGTAGGGCACATTTTGGGGTCGTTCTGGGGACTTTAAACAGCTTAGTTAGATACTGTGTTTGGATGTTATTTATTTCTTTTTTCTCTTTTTCTTTTAGTTTTTCCCAAACTTCTGCCCCAAACAGTATTTAAGGCGTTACACAAGTGTTATATAGCTTAATTCTCACTTTTATTCTGTTTTTCTTCATTTCTCTTTTACTTAACCCTCTCCGACATATGACGCGATTTTGAGCCAATTAGGGATACTTTAAAGCCTTTGTTACCATCAGGGGTATTTATAAACCTTTTGTTTAGTTACTTCAACCTCTGCAGTTGTCTTTGAGTTAGCTGTGGGCAGAAAACTAATTTTGGAGAGGTAATTATAAGGGTGAGAGAACTATTTCTTATTGCTAATCTGGCAACCTTTGCGTCATATGAGTCTGAAGGGGTTAATATGTTTATACACTCATTTGCTGCTACTTTTGTCTTGTTTATTCTGTTTTCAATATCATCTTTTTGTTTTCCATTTGCCTGAATGATTTTCCCTAAGTATTTATGCGATGAGTTTTCTTGGATTTCTTTACCATTTATTTCAAGTTTCATGCCTTTTCCTACAAGTGCAGTTTGTTTAGTTTTCTGTTCATTCATTTTTAGCCTTTTAAGTTTTTGGAATACTTCGATGGTATTGATTGTGCTTTGAATATTATTCTTATTCCCTATAGCCATTATGTCATCTTGAAATATTAAGGGGCTTATTTGTATTCCTCCTATTTTCCAGTCGTTTCCCTTATCTTTTATCATTCTACTTAATGAATCTATAGTTATGGAGCTTATCTTTGCTCCTAATACGGAACCCTGCTTTATCATTTCATCGACTCACTTCTTTACATTCACCTAATTCTGTTACTGGTATCAACACATTTACTGAGTTTATTTTATATATTAGTCTCCAGTTCCTTCCTTTTATTCCTTTTAGCCAGAGTTCCTTCATAACTTCTTTCAGAACCATTTTGTCAAAGCATTTAGAAATATCGAAGTACACCTGCTGCCAATATATATGATGATGACAATAAGTCATGGGGAAGGGGGGGGGGGGGGGGGTGAGCCTGTGAGGACCTTCAACCTATTATGTTATGGTGAAATTAAAAACAAATATAGATTGTATCCCATGGCCGTCAAAATAGACGGGAACATGATCGTGAGCATGCGAGTAGTGTAAACAAGGCAGGCGGTATGCCTGCATACTACATCCTTACCGTCCGTGGTGGTACCTGTAAAGTGCGCGGTAGTAAAGTAAAATTGCACCAAATAGCCTATGTAACGATTATGAATGTAACCTAGACCCAACCGACAATATATATTTAGGCCTAGCCTAATCAGTTTCACCCACTAGCTTTGCTTATTAGGCCTACCTCTTGTTTTTCTTTGAGATTTAGTTAACTTGAGGTCTGAGTCCCGTTGAATATGCATTAGGCTATTTCCAGATATGCTACAGACCTACAACTTTTCAATTACCCTAACCTGTGGGATTTCTGCCGTTAAGGATATAGTATTCGGTGAATCGGGCCACACGGGTGTATCGCACCATTCGCTTGCTTTGTTTACGTTACTTGTACGCTCGCCGTTACAGTTCCGTCTATTTCAATTGTTTTTTTTTTGTTTTTTTTCCTCCCTGCTGGCAAAATAGTTTAATAAACGGGAATGCGATCGCGAGCATACGAGTAATATAAATAACGCCGGTGATACGCCCTTGGAAATATTCAATAAGTGTACCATTATGAGCTAAACATTATTTAATTACCGTACTGTATTTCTAACAGGAAGGTACTCTGAGGAAATTTATATGAATTAGGTGAGAATATGTGGAAATTGGTTTTAGTCGCATTTTGCCTACTCTTACCCTGTTTAGGCCCTCTACTGCTACTGGCTGCATAAATGCTGATTTCAATAAGTCATCATGTATCCTATGGCAAAACAAAATTTAGGGTTTTTCGACTGAAAATCCTGTAAAACCTAGCCAAGTTTTGACTAAGCTTAGTTCGGTTTCTCCAATTTGTGGTACTGTAGTATAATGAAGCATTTCCTCAAGAAATAAATAATCAAAACACATCACATGAAAATATTCCAGAAAAGTCATGTTTACTAATACAGTACAGTATAAACTCATGATCGTACTCTTATTGAAATTTACCATGGATTTTTTTCTTGGACAAGATTGAGTTTATACTACAGTATACAGTAATGAAAGTACTGTACCTCGCTATTATCGATAAGTACCGGTATGTAATTTAAACAATCCTTATGAAAGTTAATGACCCATACAGGCATACATGCTACATCATTCCAATATATGAAGTTACCAGTGCAAATTGAATTATTTCTCATTAGACTTTGTGGGTTAAATGATGGTGGAAGCAAAAAAGTTGGCCATCTTGAATCAGTGGAGATCTATTCTTTATCCATTTTCCACCACCTTATTATTAGTATTTTGTCATCCTCTATATCAGTGTATACCGATATACCAGCAGGGGTCTGGGTGGCGACAGCCCAAAGGTTAGGTTAGGTTAATGACAAAATATGGTGTTCGGGGGCCATGTCTTAACATTGTTGGTCAGTGGGATAATGAATAAATTGTCTAAATACTAGTTTCCAGGCCAGGCTTTTCCAATGTTTGTTGGAGGGATGAGAATGGTATTTGTAATACTTTCTTCTCTTCAAATTCATTTAGTCATGGACAATATTTTAGTCTTAAGGGAAAACACTTACTATGGTGATGATGACTCAAGGTAAATAAAACGCCTGGACCTGATACAATCTCGCCTAGAGTTCTAAAGGAAGCTAAGGATGAGCTCGCCAAACCACTGACATTACTATTCAATAAATCTTTGCAGTCACTATGCCTGATCAGTGGAAGCTAGCCAACGTAACACCGATATTAAAAAAAGGCAGCAAATCCCTACCCAGTAACTATCGTCCAATTAGCTTAACCTCAGTTGTATGTAAAATGCTAGAAACGGTCATAAGAGACAGACTCGTAAATCACTTAGAGGAAAATAACATACTTAACACCTAACGAGCGGCCTAGGCGGTAATTTATATGTACCGCCCAGCGGGGTATTTTTACCCTAAATAGGGTTGTTTACGTGATCATTTTCATGCCTAAATAAGACCCAGAGCGTAAAACAAGTATCTATCCCTGAAAGGGCATAAACAGAGCTTTCCAATGACACCCCAACCATCCTTGTACGACTGCTAGTTTTCTTGCAATGATCACGCAACACGAGTGCAAAAACCATGTAATTAGGTAGTTTCCCTACATAATTCCCTGTGTAGCGAGTGTGTGAGGGTGGGGGAGGGTGGGATTCATGTCAGTAGGTCCGCCGCGGTGGTCTGGAGCAGTCATACGCTTGCTACTCTCCTGCCACCACTTATCTCTCTCTCAGTAACATTACGTGCTGAAAATGGCACACGACATAAGTTGTGAACCGCCACTTAGTCCAAATTTCTTTCACACGACATAAGTTGCGCGCCGCTAATAAAGGGTTAAAGATACTCAACACGGCTTTCGTAAAAAGCGTTCCTGTTTAACAAACCTTTTAGACTTCTTCCATGATATCCTCAACCTCTACGATGAGAGTAAAGCTGTAGATATTATTTACCTTGATTTTCAAAAGGCCTTTGACAAAGTTCCCCACAAACGTTTACTGCTAAAACTAAAAGCGCATGGAATACAAGACGGTGTGTTGAAATGGATAAAAAATTGGCTCAGCGACAGAAAGCAAAGAGTAGTCATAAACGGTAAGGCATCTAAATGGACCAATGTAAGTAGCGGGGTACCCCAGGGATCCGTACTGGGACCAATTCTCTTTCTAATTTACATCAACGACATAGATGAGGCCTCACCTGTACAATCTCAAAATTTGCTGACGATACAAAAATTGCAAATAGCGTAGTCTCAAAAGAACAAGTTGACGATATGCGACACAATCTAGATAAATTGTCATGTTGGGCCCAAATTTGGCAAATGAGTTTCAATGCGGATAAATGTAAAGTACTACATATCGGATGGCGATGGGCTGACCTATCAGAGTGAGACCTGAGCGATCTCTGCCATACCCATAGCTTACTCTGACTGTTCCTTTTACTTATATATTTTCTAGATCTCAAGTGACGGCGTCTCTTCCGTGGATTGCCCTCCCAATCTACCAAGATTGGAAGCTAAAGCGTCACATTATTCCTTTGCCCCTCAACTTTCTCTTCATAATTGCTGAGGGGCACAGGGCCCTGGGTGGGGCTTTGGTTTCCCGGGCGTTTACGCACCCTCTCAGCTCCCCGCCATGGAGTGGCTTCGGTCACCCAGGCTTTATTGTGGTCGGCAGGGAGGGTTCTGTGGGGGCGCACGTTTATGGCCTTGGCCTTACTCGGGGCCTTGGGGCTGTTCGGCCAGGCAGCTTGGGGAATAACAACAACAACAACAACAACTACATATCGGATACCTAAATGAGAAAGCAAACTATTCGATGAATGGCACTCAACTTAAGAATGTAAATAGAGAAACCGATCTGGGAGTAACAATATCGAGTAACCTAAAACCGAGTCAACAATGTTCAGAAGTTGTTAAGAAGGCAAACAAAATAATTGGCTTTATAGGCAGGTCATTTGAGCATAAATCCAAAGAAGTTATCCTAACCCTTTACAATTCCTTAGTCCGCCCTCTTCTGGAATACTGCGTTCAATCCTGGTGCCCTTTTTACCAAAAAGATATAAACAAGCTAGAACGAGTTCAACGTAGAGTTACCAATATGATACCTAGCCTAAAGAACAAACCATACGAAGAGCGTCTTAGAGAATTAAATCTACAGTATTTCCTTTAAGATTAAGAGGTGACTTAATTCAAGTGTTCAAAATCATCAAAGGCATCGACAATATGAACTGTAGTAAGTACTTCACTATCGACCAATCTAATTACACGCCGGGAAACGGTTGCAAAATTATTGGTAAATCTTTTAACTCACACGAATCTAAGAATTTCTTCTTCAATCGAGTTGTTAACTTGTGGAATGGGCTTCCCCGAGACGTTATAGACTGCAACACCGTTGATTCATTTAACCCTTCCTAACCGGTCTGCCTTAGGTAAGGACAGCACAAAAGAAGGGCCACTACCCGGTATGCCTTATCTAAGGCATGAGCTTAATAGCCTAATTAAGCTTGGTCCGAACGCCGTGCGTACGACGTATGTCAACAAACCCAAGCGTTCGTCACCGCACCTCCGAAAACAAGAAGGAGAAGACTCCTCAATGTTATTGTTCTGACGTCATGACGAAATTAGTGTCTAAAAAGCCCCCATATTGGCAACATCTCTGCAATATTGGCAACACTGAAATCGTCATCAAAACTGAACCAGTTGACTTACAGAGCACTACTCAATGCCAAAATACAGATTGAAAACCGCACTACGATTATAGATGAGTGGGAAAGTTCTAGCAGTGAAAATAAACATAAATACGGTAGCCTAGGCCTAGACGTTTTTCGGCCATATCGCCCGGGTAGGGGCGACCGTCATTGGGTAAGACAGCCCGGGGAAGAAGGGTTAAACTCCGCCTAGACAAATATCTCTCATCAAACCCGCGACTGACTGCGTTTGTAAATTAATAATTTTTATTTTATCCCCCCCTCAGTTACTAACCCATCTGTCCCCTACTAACTTCCTAATCCTGCCACGGACATTAGTTCCAGGGCAGTAATTCCCTTTCCAATGTTCCCTAAGTACCCACTCTAAACCACTGTTTGGACACTTGATCCTCAGTGCTTTGGAGGACAAGCAGCCTAGAAGGGTCACTAGATCTGTTGTTGCTTGATTTCCTTTGTACTCCTTTGTACCACAGTAATGTACAGTATTAGTATATCAGCTATTACTGTATGTGGTATGCTACATGTAGCATACCACATACAGTAATAACTGATATACTAATACTGTACATATTACCGGTACCGGTACCATACTTTATTTTTATTTTTTTTTCCAGGTTGTGTGCATGGCTTGGACATGTATAATTGGGTGAAGAAGCACATATATCCAAGTACTGAATCAGCTGACCGTGACTCTAACTTGAGCAATGACTCCACAGAGCAAAACTCTGAGGTGTCGGACGAGGAGGTACTGAATAGCTCACTGGGACCGAACACGACGACCCAGGAGACGGAGAACATGACCGAACCAGAGGAAACCAAACACACTGCTGAAAAGATGAAAGCAGCAGATGAGGAAACTCACAAGGCTGCCTCACATCAACCTGAAAATATGGACAATGCATCTAACAGTGATCTACAGATGCCTGGAAGTGATACCGGTAGTGATGAAGGAGATAAGTACCCGGAGTCTGACCCGAGCAATGACTCCACAGAGCAAAACTCTGAGGTGTCAGACGAGGAGGTACTGAACAGCTCACTGGGGCCAAACAAGACGACCCAGGACAAGAACATAACCGAACCAGAGGAAACTAAACACACTGCTGGCAAGATGGAAGCAGCAGATGAGGAAACTCACAGGGATGCCTCACATCAACCTGAAAATATGGACAATGCACCTTACACTGATCTACAGATGTCTGGAAGTGATAGTGGTGAAGGAGACGAGTCACTGCAGAATAATATTTCACCAACAACCCAGCAAAACTCTAATGCTTCCATGTTTAACCTTGAAGAAGAAGATAAGGATGATGTAGATGGGACAGAGTTTCAGGATGCATCTTCATCCACCTTTGAAACAGAAGAAATCATAACTCAAGAACAGGCCAGTGTAAATCAACAGGACTTTCATGAACAAAGCAAAGATGAAGTGAATGTTGTTCAGACAACAGAGAGAAAAACAAGTGATTCAGAACTAGGTCATAAAATTATACCTATGTTACAAAATGAACCAGAACAGGGGAAATATAGAAAAGGTCAGGAGCTAGAACAGATGATGGTGGAATTGAGTTTGAAGCAACATATTCCAGATAAAGAAAATGAGTATGCAGAAGATAAACAGGTGAAAGAAATGGAAGTAGTTTGGGAACCAACAGACAGGGCAAGGCGAGGAGAAAAGGTTAAGGACGAGTTGAAGGAGTATGACCTGTCGCACCCTACGTCACCAAGCACCCCTTCCTCTGCCACCCCCATAATTACGGTTACTTCTGTATCACCAGCTACTCGTTCCTCTACTATGTCAAATACCGGTACCCCCATAATTACCGTTTCCTCTATCTCACCCGGCACTCTCCCCCCTGCCTGCCTATACAACCAGACAGGGAAGGTGTGTAACGTCTTGGGTGAACGCTGCATCCTCACAGAAGTTAACGCTGCCCCAGTGTTTGTGGGGACCAGGATGGAGGATTGTGAGTGGGGTCCAGTTGGTGTGGGTCTTGTGTGGTGTAGTGGCCGACCTCTCACACTGGACCAGGTGCCAGATGGAGCTGAAGTTTGTTTTGATGCTGTCATTCTTCCCGGTACGTCCAAGTTTGTTGCCCTGGTTGTTTGGCAGGACACAAAACCCACCATCAGTACTGAGCCTTATTTTAACTCTTATGTTATTGTTGAGGAATTTAATGACATCAAAGTTAACTTTGTGTCATTTGAAGATGATCATGGACTTGTTAAAGCCACCATTCAAGATAAAGAACAATTAGTTGAGTTCTCCAACTCTGTTGTGTTCAAGAATGGCCAAAAAGTTGAAAGTAAAGAAGAGATTGATGATCTGTGTGGATCTGGTTGTGGTGAGTTGTTTGCTAATGTGTACATGTTGGTGACTGTTGATGGTGATGACCAAACTAGTTACCAGTATGGCTTTATGTGCTCCTGCTTGTGGTCAGAGATGAAGCCACAAAACACAGGGATCACCTCAAGGTTTGATCAGTTTACTTTGTATCAAAAGGTAGGAAGTTATTATTCAGATGGTGAGGAACAGTTGTACATGCACTGTGATGCCCAAAGTGAACTGGTCCTGAGTGACAGTGGATGTAAGTTAACATACAAGAATAATAACCAGGAGATCATAGACATCATGTGTACGGAGGAGAGTTTTTACTGTGATAACCAACGTGTGTCACCGGTGAGGGGAGGACAGGTCAAGGTTCACCTCAGGAGAACTAAAAACACGAATGGCATTATCGTTTGGACACCAGTCATGGTACAGCTGCCTCACAATCTTATGAACGCTGATACTGCCAATGCTGAAAATCTTCAATGCACAGAACATGTTAATCATTCAGTCAAGTCTCAAAGCGGATCATCATCTGCAGGAACAGTTAACAAATCAAAGAAACCAGAAGCTGCTTCAGGTAGTCCAGTTAAAACTGACAAAAATGCAAAAGTAAAGAAAACTACCAACGTTGTTACTACAAAAAGTAATACACCCTCTCAAGGAAGTGCCTCTGCAAAAACTAGTGTAAAGAAAACTTCAAAAGTCTTTAAGGGTGTCCATGGAACACTGTATTGGGACCAGTATTCTCGGCTGTTTGTGATTGCAACTAAGCTTAAAAGCTTGCCATCGGCTTTGGTTTTAGGGAAAAGAGCATTGATAGTTGAGAACGGATCCGTGTATGAGGTATTTGACAAAAGCTTACAAATTTCTGTCAGGTTTGATGTTCATGTTGAAAGCAAAACCAAGTTGCACATTGTAGCTGTTTGGAAAGGAACCAAGCCAGAAGAGTCCTTCAATAAATCCAAGACCAGCAAATATTACTACGACGTTGCTGGTGTCTACCGCGGCCTGAGCAACAGTCTGATGATGTTCGACATTGTCCTAGATGGTCAGATCAAATCCATCACAACACAATACACCAAGGCAGTGTACAGTGAAGACGGACAACATTGTGACACTCTCCCAATATCATCACACGTTGTCCTTCACTTAAAGGAAAGTTGTAATACTAGCAAACCTTCCTGGTTAACGACCCTTGTGATTATGGGAACGTACAAGAGAGAAAGTGCTGGAGGTAATGCTACTGACAAAGTTGTTCATTCTGACTACTCGGATAAACCCAAGTCAAAAGTTATCAAAAATTGTAGAGGAACACTGTACTGGCGGTATGAGCTCAATATGTTCATGATTGCAACCAAAGAGCAGAAATTGCCCCCTAACATTGCTGTTGGCGAAAGAGCATTGTTCCTGGATGGTGGCAAAGTGATCGAAGCCAGAAAAAATCAACGCGTATCAATTCTCTTTGATGGTCACTATGCTTGGAAGAATAAGCTACATATTGTTGCTATGTGGAAGGGGGTCAAACCTCTCATCTCCTACAATGATTCCAGGAAGAAAAAGTTTTACTACGACTTTCCCGGGGTGTACCGCGGCGTGAGGCAGAAAAACCTCTTGATGTTTGATATTATCTTGGATGACCGCTGTAGATCCATCACAACGGAATATATCGATGCTTTGTACACTGCCGATGGTCAGCGCTGTGACTCCATTCCTGTATCATCTCGAGTCTCCCTACACTTGAAGGAAACCTTCAACAACCAGGGTGGGTCTCTATGGGAAGCTGTTCTTGTGGTCATCAAGGATAAACAGGCTGCCACAGATTCTTCTGCTGTGTCACCCGTGTTTGAGCAGAGGACTGAAATGGATGGTCATAGAAGACATTATACAAGGGAAAAGACTGCCATTAGAAGCCAGGCAGAAAGATTTCCACAAGCCATGTCCACAAGGCCAGTTGGGGATACAGATCTAATGGACTATGATGATGGTTTATGCTACTCAGAAAGTGGAGACTCATACAACCAACAGAGCTTCTCTAACAGAGGTCCAACTCAGCCATATGACACCAGTATGAGAGAAAACCTGCTTCAAGAAACGCCCAAAGTGTTGAAGAATTATAATGGGACTCTTTACTGGCATAGCTTCTTTAAAGAATTCATGATAACAACAAAGTTGGATGGTGTAACTTCAGAATTAACTGTTGGAGGTAGACCAATTGTTCTAGTTGATGGACAAGTTTATGTGCCAGAGCGTGGAGGTAAAAAGCTCCCTGTCTTGTTTGATGCTTATTTTGAAACCAGAACTAAATTGCACATGGTTGTCATGTGGCAAGGTACCAAGCCTCTAGAATCCTATAGTGAATCCAAAGATTGCAAGTATTACTTTGATGCCCGAGGTGTTTACCGCGGCATGAGGAATGGCCAGATGATATTCGATGTTATCTTGGATGATATTATCTCTATCACAACACCACACACCAAGGCCGTGTACACTACTGAGGGACAACGGTGTGAGAGTATTCCAGTGTCGTCACAAGTCTCGCTTTACCTGAAACAAACTTCTGGTTATGCGCCATGGTCTGTAACACTTGTAGTTGTTTATATGCAGAGAGGTTCCTCCGAATCCAATGTTATGAGTGGTGGCATCTCCAGAGATCCTTACCTGACAACCTCAAGTATGGTTTCCAGTTCTGTAAAAGTTGGAAAGGTGAACACAAGCGAGCGGGCGTTTAGTAATTTACAGGCAACAGCAGCCGATTCATTTGGAACTCCTGTACAGACGTCAGAAGTGATCAAGAACTGTTATGGTACTTTGTTCTGGGACTGGAACCTCAAGAGCTTCATGATTGCAACTGAAATCCAGGGTGTGTCTTTTGATATAAATGTTGGCAGGGGAGCATTATATATTATCAAAGGACAAACAATAGATACAAGTAGAGATAGAGATATTTCAATCCAGTTTGATGCACACCTTAAGGACAACAAATGGGAAGTGCTATCAATATGGAAGGGACCCAAGCCCCATGAAGCTTGCAACAAACCCAAGAGCTGGAAGTACTACTATGATGTGCCAGGAATTTATCGCGGCCGGGGCACCAAGAACCTGCTGACGTTTGATGTTATCCTGGATGGCCGAATAAGATCCATTGAAACGGAACACACCATGGCCGTATACACCGCCGATGGACAGCGTCGTGAGTCTGTTCCAGTGTCGTCGCCAGTTGTGCTTCACTTAAAGGAAGCTTGCAATGTTCATGGTAGTCCTCCTTGGATAGCAAATCTGGTGGTCATTGAGGATCAGAGAGGTGGTGCTACAGCTCCCCATACTGTGCCTTCTACTTTGCCACACAACAGGATGACAAGAAAAGATGTTTCAGGTGCAAATTTGAAGACTACACCAGTTACAAGAACTGTCACTAGAGACCAAGCCAATGTTTCTGATTCTAATGATCAGCGTAAATCTAGGGTATTTCGGAAAAGTAACATTCCGGAAATTAATGGTCAAGAAGATATTAAAGAAGAAAAACCGAATCCTTATTTAATTCTGGAAGGAAAGCTAGATATTTCCTACAAGAAGTATACATTTACTTATAAACATAAAGGAAGAAAGAGAACAATATCACTGCCAGATGATATTGCCATGGATAAGTCAATGTCACCTTCCACACAGATCCTGAGCTTCTATCTACTTGCCTTGCAGAACCCATACGTCCATCCTGTGTGTGGCTGGTTTGAGAGGAGAACCCGGAATCTTTGTGTTGAGGACACGATGGCCATACACCACCACAGTCCTCAAGACAAGCTATTGAGTCTGCGCAATCAAAGTGGTGTACTTACCCACTACCTGTTTGATAATTCTCGTCTGATAATGGGTAAGACGAGACATTTTGTGGAAGGAAACGAAGAACGACTGGTTCACGCTGTTGTGGAGGAGGTCACACCACGACTCATTGGTGATCAGGAGGTTAACAAGGAGGTCATCTTCCTCACAAGCAATAGTCTAGTTTGCCAAACCTCAATCAAGTTTCTGGCACATGCACAAGCGGACAATGACAACCCTACCACTGATGTAAAGTCCCAACAACAAGGGTCTGCTATATTTGCTGCTGAAAATAGAACAATGAAACAAGAGACAGAATGCCTTGCCGGAGATCAATCCTCAAATCCACCAAAAAAAGCTTCAGGCAGCATAATTTCAGAAGGAATGTGGCTCAATCCCCCACTCCTTAAAAAGTACCTAGCTAGAGATTCGCTGGATGAGCTAAGCACCAAGCATGACAAATGGCACCCCGTCCTCCTGGGCCAGATAGAAGACATCACCGGCGGCACTGCTTGGTTCCACTGCTCACAACTGCCGCACCCCATTCACCTGCCTTCAGGTTTGCCACGGTTTGGATGGAGGAAGTCAGGCAAGACCAACAGCGCCTTCCTCTTAACCAGCCGGAAGATCGACGAGGGAGAAGTTACGTATCAGCCACTCTACTTGTGGCCGGAAGGAGCTGAATGCAACCCATATATTGTCCGTGGAAAATGGTCAAATTTCATGGACCCAGAGAATAGATTATTAAACCTTCAAGTAGGTAGCAAAGGGAAGTGCTATAAGTACAGTTATGATGCTGCATTTACAAGAACTGGCAGTTGCAGAAAGAGTGTTTCGGACTTCTTGTTTGCACTGAAAACCCCGATGTTCGCGGTTGTAGAAGATATCGTACCAGTCTATGTGAATGGTGTGTTAGTCATGGGAGAAATCCTCTTCCTTACCTCTAGTTTAATTATGGCTCTAGCTGGTATTAGCACCTTGGTTGGTAACTACACTCAGGACCCACTTCAAGAATTTATGTCCGAAATTAATCCAGCCCAAGAAATGACGGACAGTACTTCAGTGAGAAAAGTGACTGACAGTAACACAGTAAAAAAAGCAAGCAACAATAATTCAGTGAAACCAGAAAGACCAAGTCAGTCGGTGAGCACTAACATCAAAGATAAAGTGCCCATGTTCTGCCAGGCTTACAAGGACATGCAGACACAAGTGGTGGACTGCACAGAAGGGTTAACATTCCATGTCATGCCCAATCTCTTCACTTCGGAGTTCAAGTTGAGGTGCCCACGTCAGTTTGGCTTTCTCTCGCATAGCAGTGGTGAATATGGAATGATTGAATGGAGATCAGAGAATACTGCTGCCATGTGCCATATCTCTGATTTTTACTATAAAGGTACAAAGCCCACCTCATGGAAAGTCGTTGAAAAGAAGCATAGGATGAATGTTTATGCCATCTTGCTGCCTTTGGAGAGAGTGTTTGTGTCTAATGATTGCACCGTTGTTAATGCTCTGGCCGTGTTGGGATGGATCTCTGGTGGCCCTAAACTAGTGAGTGTGCATAATTGTGAAAGTCATCATTCTGTAGTGACGGAGTACAAGCAGACGGCTCCATCCTCCACCACTAGTAGTGTAACTGATACGGTCATGGCCACCAGTAATACAACTGATGCTGTCATATCCATCATCGCAACTCCTGACAACAGAAATGCTCTTGGCTCCTGTCACCAAGGAAATACTATCTTCAGTGTCCACCCGGACATGATACAGTCATTTGGTTTTAAGAAAATGTTCATGATGGCCAAATACTTCTTGGATGACCTTGTGTTGTTTATCAATAAACAAGATGAATTGGTGTGGTGCAAGCTGTCCAACATTTACATCCATGGAAAAAAATGCATCTCCAAGGAAGATTTGCTCGTCCAAAAGTTCTACATCCACGTCCTGGTTGAACAGTGCCCAGCGATCGTTCTGGGTGGGAAAACTGTCAATCTGAAGGGTGTGGTTGGCGTGTATGTGGATGAAGAGGATGTGGCACCAGGTATCCACATTTGTGAGAACCACTGCGGAGCATTCACCCTCGCTACCGAAGAACATCACCAGGCTGTAGAAACCTTCCAGGACATGGAGACTGTGTGGGAACAGAGGGACACATGCTACAGGTATCTGATGGATACACTTCTGGGGTTCACTGTGCCCCAGACTAATGTAAATGTTCGGATGATGCGACCCACTCACAAGGGTAAGTCAGAAGCCAGTGTTTTGGGGACGAGTCATGAAGATCGCTCAAGCAAAACTCTGAAGATTAAGGAAAGTAGAGGTGAAGAAAGGGACCAAGACAATGAGGAGAAAGCAAAGGAGGAGGTGAAGGCAAAAGCAACTTCCAGTGCCAGAACCAGTCCTGTGAGTATTATATTATTTGATACAGACTAAGTTAGTTGTTCGCCGAAAACCTTAATGTTAATAGGTGCAAAATATATCTAATTACTACAAAAATAAATTTCTTATAAGTTTTCCAGTATTCCTTCATATATTCATTCTAATCTTATCACCAAATTGTCCCAGTTTGACACCCTGATTGACAACATTTCAGAGCAAAACCAAGTCACCAAGGAAAGCCAGCTTGAAGACAGAGCGTGATATGCCACCAGCGCCGGAGCCAGCTGTTGACTCTTCCACAGGAGCCAGGACGAAGGTTAAGGAGGCTTCTGTGGAACGTTCTCCAACTGAACTAACTGTAAGTCAACCACTGGAATCCATTGCAAAACTAGTCCAATGTATGTGTGAGCATTGGGGAGATAGTAAACGCTAATCGAGCAGGACAATAACCAGGGGTTGCCTCATAGGCATGTGACAAGGAGTTGTCCTGTTTAATTTGTCTGGTTCCCTCATTGGTTCTATCTGTGCCTCACTTACAGTGAGTAATCCAGCTAGCTCTTACAAGCACCTCCTGTTTATTTCACTGCACTAAACAAGCACACCACACATCTTTCAAATATACAAAAATAAATAAATAGTGATTCGCTCTGGGGGGGAACTTTGGGGAGACACTTGTTGCAAGCATCTTAGCCATTGGTTTTCTTTTTACACATAGGAAAACAAATTCATGTGTGTTCAAAGGTAGTTCTACAGTATATGTTTAAAGCTAGTCTAATGTGTATGTGTGTAAAGAGAATCCTTGATGGTTGCGCACATATAAAGTTAGTCCAATGAGTGTGTATACGTGTTATTCACTGTGTAGTTTTAAGATAGTCAGTATACTAGTGATTCAGATTTTGTTTTACCCTACGAAATCGGCTGTCCTCTTATACTCCCAACCTAACTTTCACCGCGGAACTCGGGTGTCCTCTTATACTCCCACGCTCTAAATTTTCACAACCTCCCAACACAACAACCAGACGAAATAGCAATGTCCGGTCAACGCCAGGATCAAGACAAAACTAAGTACTGTACAGTACTCCATTTTCCCATTAAGCTGATCTTTTTATCTATTACCATTGCTAAGATATTAAGGCCATATGGGCTGATTCTCGGGGTATGGAGCGTAAGAGGACAGCCGAGGTGGAGGGGTTAATATAGTAATTGATATATATATTCTGACTTCTACCTCCGGAAATGGGCTTTAAGCCTGTAGATTCAACCGCTCAACACGGTGAAGCCAGGAGGTCTTATTCCAGACTGAGGGAGACATCGAGACAGTTTGAGTGTTGCAATTGGCTTGTTCGTGGTCTTCCCTTCGTAGACATACGATGCCTGGTTGTCTTTTTGTGCCCCGGTGCAAACTCCTCGAAGCTGCATCCCCGCTGTCCCATCTCATAAGTTGCGGAATCTCTCTCTCTCAAGCGTCACCTTTTGAGCTGTTTACTCACTAGGTACTGGGGCCTAGCATGTTTTGAATATGGGAATATTCATACAATGCTAATTTATTGGAAACATCGAGGGTAATTTTGATAGCGTGTCGGTGGGCTTTGTATGTATGTATGACTTGTATGTACAGTATGTATGGCACATACCCCATAGCTAGGGGTGGCCGACTCGAGACAAATCCCGAAAAAAATATGTAAATAAATAAATAAAACAAAAAAAACACACACACACACACAAAATACAAATTCACACACATCTAGGTCACCCAGGAGAAGACCCAGAGACCAAGGCCCATTTGGGGTTCCCAGCAAAAGATTCCCAGGTCCCAGACCTCCTGGAAAGGTTCCGGTCTCAGTAATAATAATAATAATAATAGTTCTTAAAGCTAGCTCATGCTAAGCTAGCTAAGGATAGCTCAATAAGGCTGATTAGGCGTATTTCCATTGGGGTCCTGTACTACTACCCCATCCCTTTGCTCATGAGGGATGGTAACGACTCAGTGCTTGTGAAAAATCTTTAATTCGCCGAGCGTGGGCGCGAACCCGGGCCTTCTGGGTGGAAGTCCGAGACGCTAGTCACTACACCAAGCGAGTAGGCAAACGCGCAGCGAAGTTTTACCACCACAAGCCCGCCCCCTCGCATACAGGCATGACCCTTCATATATACCGGCTCCCCGGGCCAGACGCCTTACAGACTATTATCTAGTCCAACTGGCACCCGACCCCCTCTCCCAAACGACCGCGATATCACTTAACTATTCACAAGCATTCTCCATCTTGTATTATATGGCTTTGTAGTAATGCACTGAAACTAAGTATAGCACAAATTCCATCCAAATAATATCTACCCATAGACACATCAGGATTTGAACCTGGGTTACCAGTCAAGTAGCAAGACCACTCCACCACATCTCCCCGGCAAACTGTATTACTATGTCTGTTTCATATAAAGGCTAATTATTTGTCATTTACAACCTATTTCACTACAAATCTTCGTACAGTCATAGCTGAGTAATAAAGTTGGTGACATGGCAATTTACCGTCAGCTGGGGAAAAAAAAAAAACTATTCCTCCTTGAGTTTACACATTTTCCTCAAGGTACAATAGACAGAAAGTATTGGTTGTGAACACGCTTCCCAGAGAAACCCTAGTCACACTTACACACTTCAGGTCCAGCCACCACCCATCATTACAAGATTACAAACACAGAATAGATCCAACTCAAGATCCTTCTTGTCTTCGCTATCAACATCCCACCGACAACACAGAACACTTAATACTCCACTGTCCAGCACAGACATAACTTTAACATCACTTCACTCGGAGATCTCTGGACCCACTCGGGGAAAGTGGCGGACTACCTGGTCGCCGCGGGTTTCCCATAAAAAGGAATCTTGGGGCTACTACAACAACAATCATAATGTAAAACTTGCAAAATAATCAAACCAAAACTGGGACGACACAAGATAAATGCAAAAGAACTAATCAAAATCGCTATGTGGAAATAACGCTTAATAAAATTACATTTTGAAATAAAAGAACACAATCCACCACATAGGGTGTACATCACTACATGAGCAAGTCAATCTGGTTCCCAAGCAAACTAATAGCACATATAACAATGCACCATATATCAAATTTTATATTAAGCTAAATTTGCAATTTGACAAGATAACTACAATTTATATCAAATTTTATATTAAGCTAAATTTGCAATTTGACAAGATATCAACAATAGTACAAAAAACATACAGCACTCACTAACGATAGTGCTATCGGGTAGGTACCTGTAATCATAGCATGCCTCAAGTGACCCCTACCAATTACTACCCTACAAATAGCCTACAGTACATTTATCGTACAAATAAACTAAGGAAATCGCAAAAGCAAGCAATTGTTACTATTGACAAATAATAGATACAATATAATACAGAAAAATAATAAAATAATTGCAAAATATGAAGAAGCAACAACAGATTTAAACAAAGAGTATTCTTTTAACCCTCACAGACCGGTTACGCATTCTTTAAGATATCCCCGAAACCCGGGCGATTTGGCCGAAAAACTTCTTTAACAGGCTACAGTATCTTTGTTATTTTAACTGCTACCGAATTCCCACGCATATCCAAGCGTAGATGTGTTTCGTACCTGTAGACTGGCGTTGAGTAGAGCTCTTTAAGTTAACTGGTTCAGTTGTGATGACGATTTCTGTGGAGAGAGTTTCGAGGCGATGTTAGCAATATGACACACTTTTCAACACTGAATTTGTTGTAGCAGACAACACAATAACAAACTCCGATCTCCTTCTTGTGTTTGGAGTTGCGCGGCGTCGCTCCGACCGGCTGTGTATACATGCGTCGGACGCCGGCTTTCAAAACAAGCTTAATAGGCTTTCAAGCTTACGGTGCTCAAGAGCCCAACCGTGTTCCGGGCCCTAGTTTGTTCTAGGTGCCTCAGAGCCCTTCCAGGAACCAGGGGTTGACAGGAACAATTAATTTAAAAAAATCAATAATTACAATAGAAAAATATAAACAATTAATACATAGACAAAAAGTAATTAGAGGTTATACGTGTACAAGAAAATTAAAGTTAAAAATGCTTGATTAAAATTATTGATGTCAAATTCTAGAACACAGTCACAATAATTTACCTTAACCCGTCCAGTACTGTAGGATACAGTAATAAAAGTCCCCTGCAGTCCCAAGCACTGTGGCCAAAATGGCAAGAGAGAACAACTCTCCACCTCAAGAGACGAAGCGAGACTAGCTCTCCCACCCTTCAGTGGGTCTTATATAAGCTGAGAAGTGTTGCCATATCGAGAGCAGTGCTCAAATGGTCTTGGTACAGGCTTGTACAGGCAGTTACAAGGAAGGTATATTACTGACAGCGATTCGCCGTCGCTGGTAGAGCAAGGGTTAAAATGTTTAAATTGTAGCAATTTATTTGCCTCAAACATAACAACTTGTGACTGTATTTCTTATTTTTCGGGCAGCATATGTTGAAGACTGGTAAAGTGACGGACGTGTACGAGGTGGCCGGGAAACTGCAGCTCCAGGACGGGAAGGATTACTTCTTCAAGCGGGAGAAGTGCTTCCTCTTTGATGTCTGTCTCCGTAGTGTTGAAATCTGGCATGTCTTGTCTATTGGTTAGTACATTTTATTTGTCCTTGAATCCGGTTTGGTGATACTGTATATACTGTATACCGGTATATATATATATATATATACTGTACAGTATATTGTTTTTTTAAGTACAGTAATTGTTATTTATTAATATTTGGCTCGCAACAAGATCATTCTATTATTTTCTATATGCTCAGGCCCAATCCCCACTTTTCCTTTTTTTTTTTTTTTTTTTTTTTTTTTTTTTTTTTTTTAATGGTGATATTAATAATAAAAATAAATAAAAATACTACAGTAAATTGTATACCTAGTTATTTAATTAATATTGATAGATTGGCGGCAATCTTACAACACCGGCTCTTACGTAACTCACCAGTTAGTTGTTGTTGTCTAACACTTTCAGTGCTAGCGATTGTGTCTTTCTTATCTGATAAATGATTATTCATAGTACTAATGCGTTTAATTGGAGATATATAATTGACCACTGATGTAATAAACAACCATACATACAGTATATATTTACTGTATATATGGGGCACATTCCCCATAGCTGGGGGTGGCCGACTTGAGACAGAGCAAATATATAGACATAGACAATGGTAAATAAATAGATATTGTCATTATATGATAGCTATATCAATCTATTGCTTTGGACATTATTAGTATGCCGGTGTTAAGGGGCAAACCGGAAACTGTTCGAGCCTAGACCGGAAGTAAAAACCCAGTGATAACCGGTTTATATAACTGGCCGGAGCACAGTACTAAAATGGATACCGTAACTATTGTCTAATAGAGAAAAGATAACTTCATAGTTCTAATGGAAAGCAAAATAATTTATGAGTGGTCGGTGTGTGTTTGCAGGTCTGGAGGTAGAGTGTGAGATGGTAGCTGGAGAAAGAGGCCAGGACCTGAAGAGTGTATTGGTTGGAGGGTCACCACCTCAGGATAAGGACCAACTATACTCCACCATCAACACTTGGTGTGATGCTAACTTGGTTGCTGATACTGCTAGACAAATTTTGGTGAGTCAGGTCTTTGTTTTTCTATTAACCCTTAAAATGTGGGCATTATTTGCATGTGTCATAGTTTTAACCTGTTTTATCTCTTAAAGGAAAGATATATGAAAATTTGTATGTAGTTGTTGTTCCCCAAGCTGCCTGGCCGAACAGCCCCAAGGCCCCGAGCAAGGCCAAGGCCACAACCGAGCGCCCCCACAGAACCCTCCCCGCCGACCACAACAAAGCCTGGGTGACCGAAGCCACTCTATGGCGGGGAGCTGGGGAGGGCGAGGAAACGCCCGCGAAACCAAAACCCCACCCAGGGCCCTGTGCCCCTCAGCAATTATGAAGAGAAAGTTGAGGGGCAAAGGAAAAATGTGACGCTTTGGCTTCCAATCTTGGTAGATTGGGAGATCAATCCACGGAAGAGACGCCGTCATTTGCGATCTAGAAAATATATAAGTAAAAGGAACGGTCAGAGTAAGCTATGGGTATGGCAGAGATCGCTCAGTTCTCACTCTGATAGACCAGCCCATCACCACTGTATGTAGTTTGTGATGAAGCATGGTATCCTTTCTGTAAAAGGATATCAAGCAATCGTCTGTAGCTTTCTTCATATTCCTGTGGCGAAGAGTTGAATATGTGGTTTTGTACTCTTTTGTGAGTATTATGTCTTCGTGGTGCAATGCATAAGTGTGTTGATTTTCGGTGTGAGCATCCTAGGTTCGAATCCCCGGACTGCCACATGTGTTTGTTAATTTCATTAATCGAGTTTAGGAGTAAAGTTGGTTGGTGGAGAGAACATAATAAATCAACAAAGCATAGTGGATGCCTGGTTAGGGTGAAAGTCACAAGGGAGCATCAGGGAATACAGGTCTCCCTCTATATCCGATGCCCCGATTTATGATATTATTGTATTTTCAGTGTTTGGGTTTGTGTTTTGGCTGGTCCCAGAACGTATCCCCATTTACCCCTTAAATTTTAGGGTTTGCTATATGATTTTCCTATTTAAGATTGGGTTTTCAGGAACGTAACCCATTTGTAAATCAAGGGAGACATGTACCTCTGTCGACTTTTTATCAAACTTCCACTAAAGCTGTTTGATTGAGTCTCTCCCCCTCCAGATGCCACTCAAGGCTTAACAAAGGCCTAAACATTTCAGGACATTGCCCACCCTTTAAGGGGAGGTGGGTCATTTTTCTGGTCCCCCTTCTTCCTCATGTTTAGCCCCATTAGTTTTCATATTTTATGACATTTGGCCCATTAGTTTGGCGTTTTTTAAACCTTTCGCTCCATTTTCTTGTCAATATTAATACTTTTTGTGTCATTTAGGTGTCAATTTTTTTCCTGGTGATCGTAAAGGAGGGTCTTGGGGTGTTTTTTTGTTTTTTTTAGTTTGATGGAGGTCTAGGAAGAAAACTTAAAAACAAAAGGATAAAAAATATATAAATGAGGAAACAAATACGCCCATCCCCCTTAACCCATTCAGTACCGGTGACGTCTTTTTCATTATATTCCGGCAACTATTTAGACAATATTAGACAATTTTATTCTGCTTAGAAAGGACATCGACACATTAAAAGGCTGCAGCCTGACGGTAAATTACAATGTTGCTATCTTTGTTACTCGGATCATACGCTTTTTCATTACTGTACTAATCTTTTCCAATTTTCTTTTACAGTTGGCTGAATCTGGATGTGTGCTGCCAGCAGAGGAGACCTAGACACTGGATACCTAAGAAAATATCTACAGTAGTTTATATTGATCCCCTTCAGTTGTACTTGTAATATTGTCAGAGTTGAAGTCGGACCATTTTTTTTTTCCCCCCCCCAAGTATCCATAATCCTAATACAGGCCTCCCTCACTATCCAATGTTCCGTTTTACTATATTATTATAGGTTTTTAGATGTTTGGGTTTGGGTTGGTCCGAGAACGCATCCCCCATTTGATGTCCACTCCCTGCACTCCACCTCCTACCTGCTCCTCCTGTCATTCCCCTCTAACTGTTCGCCACGTCTTTGACTGCCCAGATACTGCCCGTCTGCGTACGGTTTGTTTTGGTACTAAATCATTCACTGACCTTTTATCCGATTCTCCGTCATTTTCCTTCCCCCCTATCGTCCGTTTTTTGCGTCGCCTTAAGCTCCTTTCAGTAATCTGATCCAATCCTTCGGGCCAGACCTATGAGAGTTCCGTATGGAGCTCAGTGGTCTGGTTAATCTGCTCTACATAACTAACCCCATTAATTCTAGGGTTCGCTATACAATTTTTCTATTTAAGGTCGAGTTGTCAGGAACGTAACTCAATCGTAAATCGAGGGAGACCTGTACTGTATGATGGTGTAATTTTCATTTCTATTCTGGCTAACATGTTATTAGTTTATTAAGTTTAGGAAGATCCTCCAAGAATGAAATATGTAAAAGACATTACTCATAATTTTGGTATTTAATTAACCACTTGCGGATTTGGTTCTGAAAGGAAGTTTGAGCCGTAGACATTGATATTATGCAGATTTACCAGCTAAAATACGGTCGTAGTACATTATATGAATACATAAAACCAAATTAAACCGAAGCGTACATTATTATTGCGTTTCTGTTCTATATCGATATTCACGGTTCCAACTTCCTTACAGCCGGAAACTCTCAGGTGGTCAATTTTATTACTATATTCTTTGTATTTATTGCTCTTGTTATTGCCTTTTGTTTTTGTTATTTTGTAAAGATGTATAGAGCACCAAGGGAACTTCTTTATTTTTACATTACCCATCATTGGGTAGGTTACTAGGCAGGGTGTCAAACCGGAGCAATTTTGTTTGAAGACTTGAAGGAATATGTGAATGAATACAAGGAATTAAATATGAAATAACAGTGTTTTGACCATTTTATCACTTTCAAGATATAATTTGGCCTATTATAATTGTTTTGACCATTTTATCACTATCAAGATATAATTTGGCCTATTATAATGTAAAACTTGCAAAATAAACAAACCAAAATTTATACGAACACGGTAAAAAGACAAAACCACTAATCAAAATCGCTATGTGGAAACAACGCTTAAGTAAAATAATAATTTATGAATAAAAGAACACAATCCACCGCATAGGGTGTACATTACTAAATGAGCAAGTTAATCTGGTTCCCAAGCAAACTAATCGCACACATAACAACGCACTATCGTCACGTTCAAGCCATATTTCTATCTTTACATATACAGTTCAATGAAACAGATTAACTTGCTCATGTAGTAATGTACACCCTATGTGGTGGATTGTGTTCTTTTATTTATAAATTATTATTTTACTTAATGCATTGTTTCCACATAGCGATTTTGATCAGTTGTTTTGTCTTTTTACTGTGTTCGTATACGTTTTGGTTTGCTTATTTTGCAACTTTTACATTATAATATTAACTAAAAATTTTGGTCTCCGCTTTCGTTTGACACCCTGTTACTAGGTAGGTTATTATTAGCATGATTATTATTTAGGCTATCGTTATTATGTTTCGTTTTTGTTGTGCTTTAACATTCCATGAAGCAAAATTACCTGAATAAATATAGTAAAGGCAGTGTCACGGTAGCACATTTTCCGTAAACTTTGACGAACCATTGTAGTTAGAGCGGTATCAAAACTCAGCCACCTAGCATAATCTACCTTGAGTCGAGTTTCTGAACCCATTGTGAAATAGTCTCAAAAATGTCTTGATAACTTAATGCATAGTGCGCGGAATTTCGATGCGAGACTCCTGGGTTCGAGTCCTCGGAGTGCCACATGTATTTGTTGATTTCATTAATTGAGTTTAGATGTGAAGTTGGTTGGTGTATAAAACATAATAATACATGTATCATGAAGTAAAGGCCAGACCTATAAGAGTTTCGTTTATAAACTCGGTGGTCTGGTTAAACTTTGATTAAAAAAATATATATATAAAAAAATAAATAAAAAAATAAAAAATAAATTCTCTTTGAAAATTGCCGGAAAAAGTGATTATTTGATATTGGCTTAAGGGGGAGGTAGTCGCTTTTTCTGGACCCCCTTCTCCCTCGTGTTTAGCATATTAGTTTTGTCATTTTAAAACATTCATTCCATCAGTTTGGCAATTTTGAGACCTTTCGCCTCATTTCTTTGTCAATATTAAGACCTTTCGTGCCATTTAGGTGTCAATTTTTTTGTGGCGAGCGATAGCGAACTGTCTGTAATTATAGAAGGAACCGGCCTTCGGCGGGGACATTTTGTCTACCAAAAAATGTACAAATTTATCTTGAAAGGGAATTTTTGTTTAAGCTTGATAGAAGTCTAGCGAGGAAATAATTTTTTTTTATTAAGCTTGATAGAAGTCTAGCGAGGAAACTCAAAAATAAATCAATGAATAAATATATAGACCAATAAAGAAGCACTACCCCCCTTAACACCATCCAGCTCTCCTGAGCTATCAGAAGAGACTGGATGACTCCGTTGTCGACGCCTGCCCGGGATGTAACACAGCACCCCATACCATTAAACACATCATAGAAGACTGCATTTCACACAACCACTTACGCCAACAACACAACCTACACTCAATGAGAGCTCTGTGGGAAAGCCCGATCGTGGCCATGGCCTTCCTCAGGGACTCGGGGCTGTTCGGCCAGGCAGCTTAGGGAACAACAACAACAACAGCAACAACCCCCCTTAACATGACTATACCCTGTTTGTTATATAGACCAATAAAGAAGCACTACCCCCCTTAACATGACTATACCCTGTTTGTTATAGGTAGGCTAGAAATTGTGACTCCTATCTATCTATCTATCTGCTCAGGCCCAATCCCCACTTCTATAATTAAAAAAGGACTAGAGTAATCAAGCTAATATTTCTACCATTTTACTTTTGATTTAGGAAGGGTCAGCCAAGGAATAGGTATGGGAATTTACAGCCCATTTGCTCTAGCCCGTTTTTTGGGTAACGGGTTAGAGGTCAAGATTTTTGGCCTACTAATGATGACTGGACTATAGTTTTGTATTAGATGTATTGTATGTTTAACCTTTAACTGGCGGCGCCCGGCTATAGTCGGGCGCCAATTTGCAGCAAGTTAGGAGCATTATTAACGCTTTTAAAGGGTTAATATAGTGCAAATGGCCGGGAGTGCAGCGGGCCACACGTCCGACTCCCAGGGCCTACCGCCGCCCACTGACTCACCCTCCCTGTGTTCTCGAGAGGCCGGCAGTGTAGCCAGTAGTGAGCGTAGCTGGAAAAAATATACCGCTATACGCTAAACTCCCATGTTACTGGTACCACTGTCTGAGAACCACGAGTGCTACGTAGCTCGTTCTGGTCTCATTTTGAAGCTTTTAGCGCCTAGTTTATTGCTGAATACATTTCTTTTCATGCAGATACTTGATTTATCATTCAGGAGGGCCTGAATAAGCCCAAAACCCCCTGCTAGACAAGGGTTAAGGGGGGATGGTTAACTTTTTGGGTGATTTTTGCATGTATTCATTATTTTTCTAGTTGCCTCCCTAGACCTCCATCAAATTTAAAAATACATCCATTAGATCCCCCTTCTGGGTTAATTTGTAAATTTTTTGGTAGATAATTTTCCGGCCGAAGGCCGGTTCTTCCAACATTACAGGCTCACTATTGTTCGCCAAGGAAAAAATTGACACCTAAATATTGACGACTAAATGGGGCGAAAGGTCTTAAAATTGACTAACTAATAGGTCAAACATCTTAACATCTGAAAACTAATGGGGCTAAACATGAGGGAGAAAGTGGTCCAGAAAACCGGCCCATCCTCCCTTAAATGTGTGCAAGATGTCGAACCGGAGCAATTTTGTTTGAAGATTTGCATGGCTGTGAGAAGGAATACCAGAAAATCAACGTAAAATAGCCTTGTTTTGGCCATGTTATCCCTGCCAAAGACATCATTTGAACTATAAACCACAATTTTGTCTTTACATACACAATAATAAAGACTTAAGGGCGGTGACCTGCTTTTTGTTATTTCTGTCCTTTTCTATCTTTCTCTGGCTTGTATCCATTTGGCCCCATTCAGCCAACTATTTTAAGACGTTTATCCCCATCTAGGTGTCGATTTCTTCCTGGCGAGCGATAGCGAGCCAGCATTATATGAAGAAATCAGGCTTCGCCGGAGACATTTTTCTATCGAAAAATGTACAAATTTAGCTTGCTGTCAAACAAAAATCAAAAATATGTTGGCTCGCTACCGCTCATCAGTAAAATATTGACACCTGGATGGGGATAAACGTCTTAAAACAGTAGGCTGAATGGGGCCAAATGGATACAAGCCAGAGAAAGATACAAAAGGACAGAACCAAAACCGGTCACCCCCCTTAACCCTCAGTACCCGGTTGGGCTTCCAGCAGCAGCCCATTATAAACTCGCGCTGTGGGACCCGGATGGGCTTCGGAAATCCATAAGCTTGAAAGCCGTGCGTCGAACCGTATGTAAACAAAGCCGGTCGGAACGACGCGCACCTTCAAAATCAAGTAGGAGAAGTCGGAGGTTTGTTGATATTGTCTGCTAAGACGAAATTAGTAACATTAGCTGATAATTCTGCTAAATATTGATAGCCACAGCTCCAACTTCCTTATAGACTTAAGGGGAAATTTCCACTTGAGATACTTTTGTCTAAACCCCTTTCTCCCTCGTGTTTAGCCGCATTGCTTTAGAGATTTTAAGACGTTTGGCGATTTGAAGAACTTTCACTTAATTTCTGTCCATTTTAAGACCTTTCGTATTACCATTTAGGTGTCGATTTTTTCCAGGCGAGCGATAGCGAGCCTGTAATGTAAGAGGAACCGGCCTTCGGCCAGGACATTTTCTACCGAAAAATTTAAACATTTATCTTGAAAGGTTTATGGGGTGTAATTTTGCATTTAATGGAGGTAAAGGAAACCCACTAGAAACCTCGCCTTGAACTCGCAAGTGGTTGATTATCATGTTGGTTTAGAATAAGGAAGCACTATTATGTATACTGTACAGTACATGGTTGGAATCAGTGGTCTGGTTAAACTATTATATTACTAAACTCTATTTTGTTTAACCCGCTCAGTACCAGCTCCTATTTGTGCAATTTATACTGGCTACTCGTATACTGTACGATAATATTCAGCAATTAACAAGCTTTTGATTTTGACTGCTTCATAAATAGTTTGTTAACCCAGGAGCTGCCGGAAGACTCTTAAGAGTTTCCCCGGGCGACTGCGGGAAGACTCTTTTAAGAGTCCGGGAAAAAAATAAATCCATTTAAAACCCCCCCAAAAATAATATTATTATTATATATTTTTTTGTTTTTTCTTTTTTTTGCCCCTGGGCCATGCCAAATATCACTCCTCCACCTCCCCTCCTTCCCCACTTTCCTCACCACCTTCAGTTATCACCTATTTTCCCTGTTATTCCCTTATTCTGTGGTTTATTTTCGTGGTAACATTAGCGAGTTGGTAGCAGGGCGTTGTCATCACTGTTACCAAGCGTGGGAAAGAGCGAGAGAGAGACTATTGTGTAACAGTGTCTCTCCAGACAAGGGGAGGGGTGGAGGGCAGGGAGGTTGCCTCAGCCATACATTATGTAACTCCCGGCCTGTATCGCCGATTTTGACCATCCAAACACTGTTTCCACTTGTTTTATTGTTGTAACAGGTTAATACCTTTATAATCAACCTATAATAGGCGCATATGGATAAGTATTAATGCTATTTATGGTAAAATAACGATGTTAGTGATGGGAACAGCTCAAATACGTGCACACAGGCGTGTGGTGTCTCATACCCCCCATGCGCACGTCTTCGGTTAAGAAGCAACAGTTGGCATTGGAAGGCTGCTTGTCCTAACCATAGCTTTATATAAGATAGCGTGCAATGTCATATTGGCGCCAGATTATCTCATTCATACTGTAGTCTATATTTTTTCAGTTGATGGTAGGTTTAACCCCTTAGCAACTGATGTATCTCAAAATAAAATGAGAACTACTTTGTCTCTACATCATATAATTGTATGTATTTATGATTTATGTATATAATCAGGCACATACCTTCATAACTGTGGGTGGTCGACTCGAGACAGAGTCCGAACAGGGAACAAACAAAAAAATTATAAAAAAAAAACACGAGGTCACCCAGAAGACCCAGAAGACCCAGAGAACAAGGATCACTAGGGGCCTCCAGCAACCCCCAGGTCCCTAACATCCTGGAGAGGTTCCGGACTCGGCAGGCAGACACGCAGCGGAACACACCACAATTACTTCCAGGTAGGCTATGGCCCTTCATATATACACTGGCTCCCTGGGCTATATAGAATCATATAAATATGTGTATGTATGTACTCAGTCACATAGCCCATATCTGGTGGTGCCGACTCGAGACAGAGCCCGAACAGGGACAACACAAGGGGGGAAAAAAGAAACATACATACATACATAGAATACAAAAATACTAAATTCACAGGTCGCCCAGGAGAAGACCCAGAAACCTAGGCACATTTGGGGTCTCCAGCAAAAGATTCCCCGGTCCCAGACCTGGAGAAGTTCCGATCTCAGCAGGCAAACGCGCAGTGAAGCGTACAAAATCTTTGTAATAGTCGAATAATCTTGTTGAGGGCATGTTGATTTACCCTCATCTGAAAATAAACTGACTATGCACCATCAGAGAATACTGTATACCAGTGTGTCCTGATAATTTGAACCTAAGTCACCTATGAAAGGTTTAGTAAAATTAACCAGAACGTCCTGGACTTACCAAATTGACTAATTCCTTGAACATGACGATAGTGTGTTATGTGTGCGATTAGTTTGCTTGGTAAACAAATTAACTTAGTAATGTAGTAATGTACACCCTATGTGGTGGATTGTATTCTTTTATTTCATAAATTTTATTTTAGTAAACATAGCGATTTTGATTAGTTATTTTGCCTTTATGTTGTCTTTGTCCCAGTTTTGGTTTGCTTAGTTTGCAAGTTTTACATTTTAATTTCATTTTAATTAATAAAAAGGAGATCTGAGGAAGGATCTCGGAGTTAAAGGAGTTGACCGGGACACTGCCAGGGAGTGTGTAGTGTTGGTAGTGGTCATCAGCTGTCCTATAGTCAATTCAGTATAAGCCAGGAATATTAACCCAAAACCATTATAGCTGTAAAGGGGATAGACCTATGGGCTGTACATTTTGACACCTATTCCTTGGTTGACTCTTCCCAAATGTTAGAAATATTTAGCTTGATTACTTGAGTCTTTTTTGAGTTGTAGACATAAGTGGTCAAGATATCTGGCCTAATTATAGTGAATATACTATAGGTATACCCGTATATAGCATCCAGCTGCTTTTCAAATGATTAAGGGAATATATAATCATAGATAAGATTGTTATCACAATATATGTTTATATTTGAAATACCTTATGGATATGTTGATAATGAAAGAAAAACAACAACTGCTTTGATGTTGTCTAGCATAAAAATAAGTTAAGATGTATGTTAATGAAATATGAAGTACAGTACCCTATGAACATGTTGATTAACATGAAATTTATGGGCGAGCGAAGTCAATATTGAGGCTTCGTCTGGCCTTAGCCACCATGATAAGAGGACGTCTGTGACATTCTTGCCTCTTGCCCTTGCTATGTATCCTTTATAATTCCCTGGGCATTTTTGAGTGGCCATTACCCAGTGGGCAGAATATAGTATAATTTTATCTTTTTGGCGCTAAAAGATGAACAATTCTACAGAAGAGTTTGTAGTGTCTAATTACACATGAAATAAAAGGAATTTGATTGTGAGGTACCGGTGCATAGTTTTTCTCTAACCTCTGTATAGTGAGCCAAAAAGGTAATGAAAATTGTTGATATGCCTGGGGTCTAAGGGGTGGGATTATTTATCATACTGTACTAATACATATCGGTTAACAAGAGGCTGAAACTGCACTTATGTGTGGAACACTCCATCTTAAAATTTTATGTATGTATGTATAACCACCCAGGCTGTTATGGCGCCACGATTCGAATCCCCCAGAACACGAATATGTTTGTCAGCCATCCTGACGGAGAAGCATTGTATTGTGGTCCCTCCCTAGCCAAGCTACTGTATGTGCTTGTGTTAGCCCACACATAGTTTCACCAATACAATGTGCATCTGCGAATGCACGATGGTTGAAATTCAGGCACCTCACGGTCGCCAAAGATCGCATGTGACCTCGCAGTTTAGGTAGAATAAGCATTGTACTGTACAGTACTTTGATTGAAAATCTGTAGATGTTCAGCCTGAGGGCTGCAATTGAATAATAAACCAACTATTATTATTATTACTATTATTGGGCCTGAGTAAATATTATTATTACTATTTGTTATGCCCGGTCCAAATTGGAACGCAAGATATTCTGAGTGCAATGATAAACTCTCTAATTCGAGAAGTATACCTTTAACTTTAATAAAGAGACAACACGGCAGGAGAATAAGTACACAGGCGACAAATTAACATGGGTTTTATTCACTTTACACCTGGTTCATGGAGGAGCAATATATTTAATCCAGGAACACTGAGATCATCAAATGGCAACAATGGTAAATAGAGCATACAATAATAATAGGATTAGCAATTATAAGGCAAGAGTCGAACAATGGGTCTGGACTCAATTTAACAATAACTCCTCGGATACAATTATAGAGTATCCAAAATAGTGGAGGCTTACCTCCCACTCAACTAGATCTCAAGTAAGACCTCAGCAAGGTAACAAGAGTGCAGTAATGGCAGATGTCGTCTGGATCATACTATGATGTCCCCGGCAATAGTGACGTTAACGGACTCTAAAGCAACAATGACCAAGTGGTCATCAACAATAAGGTGGGCTCTGAAAGGCTCACAAATGAACTGAATTCTACAGGTGTGCTAGATCTCACCTGGCAAGATTATTTATTCTAAGACTACTTGTGTGGGCAACTAGCAAGATGCGGAAGGCTGATACAACAATTGTCGGGAGCTGAGATAGAGTGAGATCTATTCGAGTTATGAACCTGACAGAATGTTAAGTGAATGAGGCTAGAAGTTATACAAGGGAACAAGGTTACGTGTAAATATGTGTGTATGTCATATGCGGTGGGTCTTGTATAGGCACGCCCCCTCTGACGGGCTATGGGAGACCAATAACCCGGGAATGTGCGTATATAAGGATCCCCTGATAGTTATGTCTAATGTGTCCCGGCAAGTGGGCAGATTAACGTCAATTTAAGTAGAGAGGAAAGCCCTCTCGCGAGACGTTATTTAGTGAGAACCCCTGAAGATAACTTCAACCACTACCCTGAGACAACTCTATACCCATAAACCGTAGTAAGGCACTTAAAGGAGAGCGGGAGTGAAGAGGTGCCGTAGATCGAGGGAGAATCCAGTGGTCCAGGAGGCCGGCTGGGCGTGGTACTTCCGGGATTAGGCTGCACTCCTACGTCCTTACAGCTCCTTGTCCCTCTGCGCCTACCACGGGAGACACCCGGGTTCCTCTTGCACTCCGTGTGAGCAGGGACTTACTAAGAGCTGTATGCCGGAGTTCTGCTACAGGGTTTGGTGGGGGGTTATGGCGACTAGCATAATGGTCTGTATAGAGTTGCAAGCAGTCTATCCAGTGACACCTATGGTCAGTCTAAGGTTTGGGACAATTAAATTACTCCCTTGCAATCTCCTCTGGAACCACAAGACTAATACAGTAAATAGAGGCCAGTGAAGGTGGGGCCCAAAGTGGGTTGCACAATCTAGTCCTCTTCCTGAAGGGGGGAACCCGACCTGGTCGTCTCTAAGTACTAACACTATCCTTATAATCCCTGGAAAGGAACAAGACAGGAATCCTTATTTACTTGGTCTATACACAGCATCGAAGGCCAGGAAGGTGGAGCCCAAAGTGGGTTGCACAAGCTAGTCCTCTTCCTGAAGGGGGGAACCCGACCTGGTCGTCTCCGATCACTGTACACAGCTTCAAGTGTGAACACCAGCTATTCTGGCTGCTTTTACCCAGGTAAAAAGATACCAAAGGCAAGCTTAGTTACTGATGTCAAGTCAAGTCAAATTGAGTAGTGACAGGGGGTTAGGGGGAAGTGGGGATAGGACAAGAAATAGTTGGATGAAGTGAATTGTAGCAGGAGAAAAAGGTTTCCAGGCTTGACTGGAACTGCCTGAGGGTTTTTCTGGTTTAGCTGCTGAAGAGACTGGCCAGGGCAAGGTCGACAGGGACGAGTTCGGGGAGGCTCCTCGCTGGCACGGGTATCATCTGCCATGTCTGGTCGGGGGCGTGTGAGGCTGGGGTGATGGTGGTGAAGGTGATGGGTGGTGGTGGTGGTGGTGAGTTTTTATTTCCTTGGGAGGTCTGGGAAGCCGCGTTTTAGAGCTTCCTCCACTGTTACGCTGCAAGTCACGTAGTTGGTCTTGGGGTCCTTCGTGTGGAAGTAGCAGTTGCAGCCGTCTCTTTTTCCAATTCTCCATACAGTAGGACAGGAATCCGTGGAATTCAGGTATTATGCAGTCCTTGTAGGCATAGCTCATGGACATGTTGAAGTCTGTTTCGAGGTGTGGATAACAGACTTCCATGAACAGTTGGTGAGGAGTTTTTGGAGTTTTTGCTGACTGTGGTGTTGGTGGCTGGGGCTCGGGAGTTGCAGCTGGTAAGGTCTCCTTTGCTACTGCTGGTGTTTTCTTCTGCTTCTTCATTTTTTTGGCTTTGGGGCTCGCAATCTCAATGGTGGGCATGGAGGCTGCTTCTACATGTTCTGCTAACTCAGGTGGTGGTGTAGTGGTTGCAGTCAAAGCCGTGATTACTGAAGGTGGTGGTGGTGGTGGGAGGGCTTCCTCGACCTCCATAGGTAGTGCTGGAGTCTTGTCCTCTTCAGGGTTGCATTCTTGAGTGAAAAGGTCGATGAAGGGAGTCAGAGTCAGGACCTTCGGCTTGGTGGGTGATGGTGCAGGCCCCTCTGAAGGTGGTGGTGGGCAGTTTTTCCTATTCAGAGGGCGAGGCAGGAGAAGTTTTGGAGCCGGTGTGTTCCTCTGCCTCGGTGTTCTCTGGTGGCTCCCTGGAAGGTTGGCTGGGATGGATATTACAGGGAGGTTGTTCTCCTTCAGGAGGGCGGGCAGAATCTGCTGCAGGAGGGAGGTGTCGTCTCCAGCCAGAGCCATAGCCGTCCTAATAACCACATCTATGATGGAAAAAGATGTGGTATTGGATTTTGGGCTCGGCCTGGTGGGTCTCCTGCTGGTTGACTCCTTCTGCCCCTCCTTCAGGAGGTCCCTGGCGTGAGTGGAGCCCTTGACAGCGGCGCCCTTTGGTCCCGTCACCTGTCTGGCTTCAGGACCTCTGGGAGCAGCCACTGCCACAAATTCCACCCTTTCTCCATCACCAAGGGAGGGCACAGCCTTAAGGGGGTTGTTTTTCTTGATGGCGCCCTTGTGGGTGAAGATGTCCTTGGTGCCGTCGTCAGGGGTGATGAAGCCGTACCCCTTCTTCACATTGAACCATTTTACAAGTCCAGCAAGGATGGGAGTTGCTGAACTCATGGTGAATGGTTGGTTGTGAGAGAGAGAGAGGTGAGGTAGGTGTGCTCACACTGCTCAGGATGGGAGCTCAGAGCTGAATGTTACTGATGTCCAGACTGGCTGAGTACTTGTGAATATTCTTGCCCAGACTTAAGGCGCCCGGCTTGAGAGGATCAAAGGCGCTGGGGTGGTGTCCGCGCGTGGTGGTTAGGTCCTTGTAGTCCTGGGAGTGGTGCGCCTGGACTTTTGGCTGGCCCTTGTAGATGTAGCTGGAGGAAGATTCCTCAGGGCAGATCTGTACACATTATGGGGTGATGGCTTCCTGGTGGGAGAGGAAGCGGATGAGTTTCTTACAATGGATGATGACTGATTCTGGGGGTTAAGACTTATTGTTGGCTGGAATGATAGGCAAGTTTTGGTTTGAGTGACTTTAACCCGGGACAATGGTTTAGATTGAATGGATGCAAGAGCTTTAGGTTCCTTGATAGGGGATATGAAAGGTAATCTGGGGAAGAGAGGTTTTGGTTCTGAAAGAGCTTTAGGTTCTTTGATAGGGGATATGAAAGGTAATTTAGGTAACAACCTGGTACCACCTGTGGTTGTGTAGCCAGGTTGAGGAGTTACTGGGCTGGCTGAGGGGGGTTTGTAATAGTTACCCCTGCGATGGTCATTTTCTTTGGCTCTGGTGATTAAAGTAAATGACTCGGCGTGGGTGACTGGTGTGGTCCACTCGGGACGGACGTGTCCCACTCGTTCCACTGTTATCTTGGCGATACGGGCAGGGGCAGGGTTGTCGTGGGTCTGGATGGCAGGGGGGAGGCTGTCCGAAGGCTTAGTTGGTTCTGTCGCCTGGCTGTGACAAGCTGTAGATGAGGTAACACCGTTCCTAGACCGCATCTCACTATTAGTAGTAGTAGTAAACATAGTTGGATGGGGTATGGGAGGGAGAAAAAGAGAAGTAGTGGAGGAGGAGGTGGGGATCAGGAGGTCAGAAGTGTGTGAAGCCATGAAAAGGGTGAAGTTGAGGAAAGCACCAGGAATAGATGGAGTGTGTGGAGAAATGTTGAGGTATGGTGGTGAGATAGTGATCGAATGGGTATGGAAAATGTGCATACTAGCATGGGAGAAGGGGAGTGTACTTGATGACTGGAAGACAGGCATAATAGTCCCCCTATATAAGGGGAAAGGGGAAAGAAGAGTGTGTGGTAACCACCGAGGAATATGTCTTCTAAGCGTAGTAGGGAAGGTGGAGAGTGAGAACGGAAAAATTGATAGATGATGAGCAGGGTGGTTTTAGGAAGGGAAGATGATGTGTAGTTTACCCAAGACCCACTTGATATGATTTTGTAAAGTTTTCGGTAGAAATATGTTCCGGCCAAAGGCCGGTTCCTCCTAAATTATTCGCTCGCTAATGCTTGCCAGGAAAAAATCAACAACTATATGGCACAGGTCTTAAAATTGATAGAAATAGGCCAAAAGGTCTTAAAATCGCCAAGTTAATGGGGTAAACGTCTTAAAATGGAAAAAAAAACTAATGAGATTAACCATGAGGGAGTCCAGGAAATAAAACCTTAATTGAAAATCTCCCCTTGATGAACAGTGTACTAACACAAACACCTACAATGAGGTGACTAGTTAGTTATTAGTGCCTGTAATTTGAACTAATCACAAGCAGCTTTGAGGGTAAGGTGAAATAAGGTACCAAGTAAATTTGAAGAGTATAGATACAGTACCTGTATATACTCAGGCACATCCATCCCTCTCATCCCTCTTCTGAGTCATCCCTCATTTGATTTCCACTCAATTCACCTCCAAATTATTCCTCTCATCTCACTTCCCACATATAAATTACTTCTCGCGTCTCATCTTAACTCCCACATACTGCATCTCATTTCCATATATACACCCCTAATTATCTCTTACTTCTCATATTTGTTCTCAATCCTCACTCATCCCTCTCTTCTCACTTCGCACCTATCATTGTCATCCTGCATGCTTCCCACTCATCTATTTGATCTCCCTTCGCACCCACCTCTTATCATTTAAGGCTGGCTGTAAAAATAAAATAAAAAATAAAAAAATAAATTACTGTATATGGATGAAGGACAGTTGTTAAATTGTTTGTTCTGGAGTTGATGTTTTAGAACCTCTTCATACACCCTAGCATGAGTTACGTCGGGCTGAGGTCAACGGATACCCAGAAGGGGCGCTGTTTTGGGACAGCAGAACTTGCGGGACTATCTATATATAGATGACCTGGTGAAGTGATAAATGAGATAGTGACACTTTGCAGGATGAAGGACAATAAGGACATAAAAAGTCGAAAAACCACGCACTACAGTTCGAGGAATTGTTACAAATCAAGGAAAATTGAAGTATGACAGCAGAAAGGAACAAAAGGAAGCTGAGGGAGAGGCTGCAGGAGTCAAAGTCGATCAGAGCGGACAATTACCCAAGAAGTGTGAGGCCTATCGGAAGTGTCTGCTAGACGAACGTGATAGGCCTTTCGGAAGACAGCTCGTAAAGACAAATGTTGGCCACCCCCATCTAAGGGGCATGTGCCTGAGTATATATGTAGGCTATACATACATTCATACCGGTGAAATGGAAGCAAGGTGGTATGTATACTTACCACCACCTGCCTTCCCCTAACATGTGTCTTACCCTCCCCCCCCCCCCTTTCTCCCTCCACTTCACCCCTCCTTAATTATTTTAATTTCTTCTATGCCTCGGAGGCCTGGCTGGGTAAAGCGAAGGATATCAATAGAATGGAATGGAATGAGAAGAGAATGGTGAGATGGATATGTGGTGTTAACCTCAGGGACGGGGTATATCGAGTGAGGAATTAAGAAGGCGTCTGGGCATTAGGAGTATCTGTGAAGTGATGCGCACGAGCAACTTGGTTGGTTTGGACACATGAAGAGAATGGATGATCAGTGCTGGGTGAAGAAATGTACGTCGGGCTGTGAACGTGGGGGGACCTGCGCGTAGGGGTAGACCTAAAATGACGTGGGATCATGTACTCCAGTTCGATCTCATAATAAAGAACTAGAAAAGGTCGCCTGGAAATCCGCCATTTAGGACGTGAGTGTAACCACATTCTATGTCGACAAAACAGCTCTTTATAAACTTCAGTTAGTAGGCTATGTATGTTATTTCTCCTTTTCTTTCTCCCGCCTGTAGGCTAATATGTCGATTCAGCACTCCCTACCTCCCTCCACTTCCTCCCACCTACCATGCGCAGGAAACCGCCGTATATCACTAGTGAAACAAAAGAGAGAGAAAGGAGTGTAAGAGATGAAAGGAGTTTTCCTGTTAATCTTTTTCTTTCAAATTTATCCTTCTTTTTTATCTCCCTCTTTCTTGCTATTTTATATCTTTCTTCCTGTTTTTCCTAGCTTTCCCTAAAAGGGAGGAAGCCGATACAGAGGCGTGGCTGCATGGGGTAGGAATACCCGACCGACCCCATTGGAAGAAGAAGTCTCGTGAGACCTTAGGAGTGTGTACGTATATGTCACGCTCTCTCACATGCCTCCCTCCTCACAAATATGTTTTTTGACTGGATATTTGCTGTTTACACCTATTTTCTGGTCATCAATGTTCACATGTTCATTATACGTGTAATATATATGCACATGGAGCAGTAATATTGCTTTATATGGTAAATATGACAAATTCTGTCAGAATTGAAGGTATAATAAATTAGCATGGGTGGTACTTTAAAAAACATATATGGCACGCTCCTCGGGTTAAGAAGTACGTACGTGCATGGTTCCTATCATTACATTTCGTTTCGAATCCCATTAAGCCATCAGGCAGTACACCAGGACCATATGGCTGGGAAAGTGTAGATAGCAGAGAAGGGGTGTTGTAGATAGAGGAAGCTGTTTGAATGCCTTTGGAATGTGTGTTATTAGTCTGTATACGTCGTCGAGGTGTCCCCCGACTGGGTGCGAACATGATACAGTACATGCTAGGACGTACTACCACACCCACTAAATGTCCGCCTTGGCTGGGATTGAACCCAGGTCAAGCAGATTCACTCGTGAGCGTGCTCTCAACTCGACCGCCGCAGCTCTATCTAGCTTAATGGCCCTAGAGACACAATTCATGTCCACGATGGCGATAGAGAATACAGGATGAGGAAAAAGAAGCAGGACAATATGGGTTGGGTTTGAAAGGGATCTGCCTTGTGTGGGCCAATCGGCTCTCTGCTAACTTACGCTGAAGGAGAGGCCACATGACAGTATCCGTGAGTCAACTGTGGATATGAAAGTATACGCCTAGCTATTAGTGCCCCCATAGACATAGACGCCAGCCCCAGAATCACCATCAACAACCCAGCAGAGATATGACAATGTCATTGATAACTCAAAAGGACAGGTCTTAATTAATCTAGGTCCAGCTCAGGGGGTCATCTATTTTCAGTGTCATAAACTTTCGTATAGGCTACGGAGCATTACAAAAACGCACCTCGGCAGCTTATGGATAGTGAGTGCCGAAGGCGTTCATTGAGTGCAATCACTGCAATGTTTGTTTGATACAAAGGGACTAAAGGAAAGGGTTTCATGCATCGCCGGTATTTGGAATAGTTGGTTTAAATACTATATGGTCCCTCTATGTCAATAATATGAGGTGTCAAGTCACGTGACACCGCCCTAGGCGACGACACTAGGCTGCGCACTTTATGCTGCGGGCTGCGCTGCCAGGCTGCCTGCGCCCTGCGCATTCTTGGTTCTTGCGGACACAACAAGAGACGAGGCGTGGGCCATTGGTAGCGTTAATGTAAGAAATTTAATTTGTTCTTGAATATAGCCTACTGTATTGTTAAATTGTTTTATAATTACCGGCTCAGGCACCAATGTTAACAAAAATGCCGGGGCTGTTCGGCCAGGCAGCTTAGGGAACAACAACAACAACAACAACATAAAAATGGATGAACTAGGCTACTGAGTAGGATATTACTGAATAGCCTATTATGGTCGCGAATTATTTTGCAATATTTGAAGACAAATAGGCCTATGGAATCTAGGCTAAACATCATAAGATAATATTCAAGGACAGTAGTGCGACGTTATGAGAAACAATTTATTAGGGAAAATAGGCACCAATAGATTCGTCATATTTTTCTCCATATAGTCCGCATGGAGGATTTTCGTTATCAACAAATTGAAAAATACCCACTTCACAGACAAATACACCAAAAATCTAAGTCAAAGCGGGGGTGTGGGGGCGGCAGCCCCCACCTATAATACTAGGTTAGGTTAGGTAAGGTTGTTAGGTTAGGCTAATGTCCTTTCAAAGGGATATATGCTAGTAAACACTAGGATACCCTATACCCAGTCAGAGGTAAGAAGAAGAAGAAGAAGAGTCCTGCAGTAGTCTCCTTGAATGTTACCCCTATAGATTAGACTCGCCATATTTTTCTCATTATATTCCGTATGGAGGAATTTCGTTACCGACAACTTAAAAAGCCCGATTTCACCGTAAAATAACACCATAATTAATGAAAGTCCGATTGTAAATAGGCCTAATGCATTTCCAAGCATTGCTCACAATGAACACTGTCTGCTTCTCCTTCTTGTGGTGATTTAGATACGGTGCGTGATTCACCCAATAAATGGCGCGAGTGTGACTCGGCCGCCATAGGCTAGTCGTTATTTACCAAAACAAAGAACTGGCAACCTGTTTTTGCCCCCTTACAGATCAATATATATGAGATTTGAGAATGACAATAAGTCAAGGGGGGTGAGGGGGCAACGCCCCCCCTGCCCCCTCAACCCATCTCCCGATCATTATCACCACCAAAACAAGACTCACCCCAGCTAGCCACAGACACACTTAAACTAACTATAAAAGAGGCAAAGAGCTAACTGGGAAGCTTTCACAAATGAGACAGAACAACACTTTGAAACCTTAAACAGTACACCCATCACTAACATCAACAATGCTGTACACACATTCAACATGACTATCCAAAACGCCGACAAGAAACACATTCCAAGAGGTAACACAAAAAAACACAACCCCAACTTCTCACCAGAAATTCAAAACCTCGTCATACAATGCAACACACTGAAACACTCCCCAGCACCCCACACACAAGACATCAATCAACAAATTCAAGCACTCAACATCCAGATTAACAACAAAATACAAGAACAACAAACACTAAATTGGAATAACTTCCTACAAACACTCGATCACAAAACAAACCCCAAAAACCTGTACAAAACACTAAACAGCATCACACTTTCCAACAGCAACACAACACAATCACATGCTGCAATCACAACAACAGACTCTACTCCTTCACGTAAACAACAAGCAAACACTCTCATCAATCACTTCTCTCATGTCAGTCACCTAAAACCCCACAAAGACGACCGACGTGTCATCCAACGAAAAAGACAATTCCCCACAGACCCTGACTATACACCCTTCACCAACAACCAGACAAAGCATATCATCAACAATCTCTAGCTCTCACCCGCCTGTGGCCTAGAAAACATAAGCAACATTCACCTTAGACACCTGGGACCACAAGGCATACAAGCACTCACTAACATATCAAACTACAGCTACTCACACAACACAATACCAGACATCTGGAAGCATGGTATCATCATCACATTCCCCAAATCTAACAAAGACCCCACGCTACCCTCCTCACACCGCCCTATCACACTCCTTTGCACCCCCTCCAAAGTCATAGAGCGCCTTGTACTACAACTGATGACACCTGACTTACCCCTCTCCAACACAACACGGCTTCAGGCCATTGCACTCCACAAACACTCTTCTTACAGACCTTACACAAAGAGCTTTTGACAGCATCAACTCAGCTAGACCACCACACAGATCAGTACTTGCCACACTTGACATTAGTAAAGCCTTCGATGCCATCCCCCGCCACAACCTAACAAACAAAATCTACAACACAAACATGCACAACAACACAAAAAGAGTGGTTAGGAAGAGCACTTTATTGACAACGTTTCTCAGATAGCTTCATCAGGTCACTAACAAATGCTGGTACATAGGAGGCCTTGAATATCCGTCCAGACAGGTGGCAGGGGAGGAGAGGGAGGTGGGGGTTGGGAGGGAGGAAGGAGGCAGGACAGGGAGGGGGCAGAAGCATGGGGGGAGGGGAGGCGGAGCCTATATATGGGTCAAATACATCAGTAAGAACTAGCAAAAACAGACATACAAACATGCGTACAGGGTAACAACTCTACTAGTACAAAGAAATAGAATGGTGATGGGCTGGTCTATCAGAGTGAGAGCTGAGCGATCTCTGCCATACCCATAGCTTACTCTGACTGTTCCTTTTACTTATATATTTTCTAGATCTCAGGTGACGGCGTCTCTTCCGTGGATTGACCTCCCAATCTCCCAACCTAGAGGTTGGCAGATTGGAAGCCAAAGTGTCACATTTTTCCTTTGACCCTCAACTTTCTCTTCATAATTGCTGAGGGGAACAGGGCCCTGGGTGGGGCTTTGGTTTCCCGGGCGTTTCCGCGCCCTCCTTAGCTCCCTGCCATGGAGTGGCTTCGGTCACCCAGGCTTTATTGTGGTAGGCAGGGAGGGATCTGTGGGGGCGCTCGGTTATGGCCTTGGCCTTGCTTGGGGCCTTGGGGCTGTTCGGCCAGGCAGCCTGGGGAACAGCAACAACAACAACACAAAAAGATGGCTGGCCAACTTCTTAGCAGGCAGATGCGCACACGTATATTTTGCCGGTCAGTCATCTAGCATTAGAAATTTCCAAAACGGAGTCCCGCAAGGATCCGTCCTGTCGCCCGCACTCTTCAATCTGTACATGCATGATATAAATACACCAAATTCACCCCAAATAACCATAGCCTCCTACGCAGACGACATAACACTCACAAGCACGCACCAAAACCCAGACACAGTACAATTAGGTGAGTACAGCAACAAGACTCCTTCAAGACTATCTCGACACATTACATGAATGGTGCACTACAAACAAACTCAATTTAGCCCCAGCTAAATCCACTGCAACCGTCCTCACAAGCTGGACAGAAGAGCACGATTATGTCCCGGGACTCAACATAAACAACACACCCCTAACACACACACACAAAATCCTAGGAGTAACATACGACACCCAAATGATATTCAAACAGCACACCACAAACACGAAAAAGAAACTGACACCCAGACTTAACGCCCTCAGATCACTTGCCCACACGAAATATGGACACAACAAAGGAACCACCACCACAGTCTACAAACAATACATAAGATCAGTTATGGAATACGCAAGCCCGGCCTGGGCTTCTAACCTAGCTGAAACACATCATAAGACCTTACAGACTATTCAAAATAAAGCCCTGAAAATCATCACAGGATGCACAGCTACGACACCCACAGATCACCTACATCAAGAAACCAAAGTCCTCAAAGTCAAAGATTGTGTTCTTTTATTTAATAATTTTCATTTTAGTAAACGTTGTTTCCACATAGCGATTTTGATAATTTAATTTGACTTTATATTGTCCTTGTCCCAATTTTGGTTTGTTTAGTTTGCAAGTTTTACATTTTAATCATCTAGACATGAGAGGCACACAATTCCTGGCAGCAGCCTCCACGAATCAACACCACCCACTACACTACATGGCAACACACTCACAGACACCAAGAAATATCATAACAACACCCAGCACACGCTATCACACACAAATACTGTCTTCTCTCCCTCCCTGCCCACCCCAAACCAACTTCCGGAAGCACATCCATACTCATATCACTCGCCGTTCCATCCACTCACTCATAGACAACACGCAGCTGCAAGCACGACCTCCCGAAATCCATCCTTCGGGATCCTCCCTTCCTCGCGAGGACAGAGTCCACCTGGCCAGGCTGAGATGCGGACACCATCCAGCTCTTCTGAGCTATCAGAAGAGACTGGATGACTCCGTCGTCGACACCTGCCCGGGTTGTAACACAGCACCCCATACCATTAAACACATCATAGAAGACTGCATTTCACACAACCACTTACGCCAACAACACAATTTACACTCTTTGAGAGCTCTGTGGGAAAGCCCGACCATGGCCATGGCCTTCCTTAAGGACTCGGGGCTGTTCGGCCAGGCAGCTTAGGGAACAACAACAACAACAACCCATCATATATCCATTTTGGTAATGTTCAAGACTACATCGGACTTATTTACCATGTTTTTTCTGCAAGGAATATAGTGTTTCATAGTTGTTTTTCATAGTTTGAGTGGAGGATTTGCACTAACTTACCCATTATTCATTAATCTGAAGATACACGTCAAATGGCGCCATTTATTGGGTGAATCGCGCTTTTACAGTAGGTAAGGGAAATTGTGGGGTAAATTGGATACACGATGGGTTGAGAGGGGGCAAGTTGGGCAACGCCCCCCCCCCTCAGCCCCCCTTGAGTTATTGTCATCCTCATTTATGTAGATCAGTAAGGGGGTTTTGACTGCCTTTGGATACAAAAATACATTACCCTAACCAAACAACCTAACGTTACCTAACCTAACCTAGTATAGATTTATAAGTATTTATTTTATTATAAGTATCTAGGCTATAGATGATTTATGTTGTATGTCGGTAGTGGTACACCCGGTAACTACATCCATCCCGGGGGCAAAAACAGGTTGCCGGTATTTCGGTTTTTTGAGTAACGCTCACGCCATTTATTGGGTGAATCGCACTCACCCCATCGTTCAAAACAAGAAGAAGAAGAAGGAGAGTCAAGTCGAAGGATTCATTGTGCGCAATGCTTTGTTTACGGTTGGGACTTATTATTTTGGTGTTATTTTTCGATATAATCGGGTTTTTTCAAGTGTCGATAACAAAATTTTCTCCATGCAGACTATAATGAGAAAAATATGGCGAGTCTATAGGTCCCTATTTTCCCTAATAAATTGTTTCTAATAGGGCGGATTTATAAAACCTGATATTAATGGAAAAAATGCAAAGTCCCATCACTCTCAGAGCTTCCTTGGACATCCTCGTTGTATACAGTACAAAGGTCTTCTTTATGGAGTATAATCGATATTTACCCCCCTGCTGGCAACATAGATGATAATTTTAATGTCATGGGAGGGGTGAGGGGGGGCAAAGCCTCCCTTCAACTAGTCTTGTATCCCACGTTGAAATTTTTAACTAAAACCATGAAAACATTAATTTCTCAAAATCTGGGCGAAAAAACATAAAAAGTAAGAATGCGAGCCAGAGCTTTTCCCCTATAATTATCGTTGAGAGGGTGCTTTCTTTTTTGCCCCCCTCCCCCTTCCCCCCTAGACTTATTGTCATCATCATATACTGTACAGTATATTGCCAGCAGGGGGCAAATGATAAAAACAAACTTAACTAACCTTGAGCATCACATAAACAAACTGACGATCGGAAGAGGCGGTGAACTCCTGATTTTTGGCCCAAATGCACCGGTTATATGCTCTTCGAAAACCACATAAAAAACTTTATTAGATCGTTTCCATTACTATTAACAGACTATAGAGGGAGTACCATTTCGTTGGATGCGTGGAAACCTGTAAAGTGCACGTAAAGAGAGAGAGAGAGAGAGAGACCGGGAATTTCAGCTCAACTTCTTCCCGTATCAGGGCCAGTGTACTCCCAACATTCATTACTGTACTGTACAATATTACTATTGTATTTCTTTCATGACTCCATCCATAGGCTATACGGTTATACTGAACAACCATGGGAGGACAAGGTTATCATGTGTCACCAATTAACCCTTTCAGGTCTGGGGGTTGCCGTTTAGTGTTCATGAATAGAATTCTAATCTCATAATTACCGGTACGGTACCTCTACTAAATTAGTTTTCAGCCCACAACTCGCTCAAAGACAACTGCAGAGGTTGAAGTAATTAAATTAAAGGTTTCTAAACACCCCTGAGTGTCGCAAAGATTTAAAGTACAGTATCCCTGTAAGTATACAATCGCGTCCTGCAGTGCACGAAAGGGTTAAGGTACAGTACTTTGATAATAATTTCATATATACAATGTTCATGTCCCATACTATAGCCTACATCATTCCTATACAGTATATGTCATTGCCATCGGAAATTAAATATTTTTCCTTTGATTTTGTGGGTTATATAAGGGTGGAAGCAAGAAAGGCGGCTGTAATGTACAGCATATAATTAAAGGGTTGACACAAATTTCGCTATACTTTGGTGGTTTATTCCTCAGCCCGCTTTTACAGTGTTTGTTTACATCCGTCTCCCGTTATCCTCTCACAGTGTTCCCAACTCACCTAGATGACCAACGCCATGCGCATTGTCACCAACTCATACACTACATCCCTCCCTTCTTTAGACATAAACCCTTTTTATGAATAGACAATAACATAAAGGCACACTTGGCATCTGAGAAAATCAAAGAGGATTAACATAATAATGGCATCAATTACATTCTCAATACAGTACCTGAAAATGATAAAACAACATATTCCTGTCTGACTAATAATATTCATAAAATGGTAATAAAGATACTGGTATCAAATTATCTACCGGTACTGTACTGTAACCTACCCTAGAGGCAACCCACAACACCACTCTCTGCACTATCCGCCAGACAAATCATAGCCCTCAAATCGTTTTGGCCTTCTGATTTCCCTTGCTGGTCTAACTCTAGTGATTTGTTAACCTGGGGATTCTTGCCCACTTGTAGGACTTCTAGGTATTATTGGTACTGGTATTCTTTCAACCACATGTCCATTCTTTTCATGTGTATTTTGACCAGATGGGGATAACTGTACCGGTATCACTGGGGAACTAACTGGAATTACTGGCACCGGCACATGATTAGCAGTGTGCAGAGGTGATGTTGCGTTTCCCTCCAAGCTTACACCCTTATCATTTGCTTCTGATACACTCGGTTCCCAATACTTCTTTACAAACGACAAGTTTCTCCTTAATTGTCCCCCAGACTCACTTCTAACCGTCACTTCCCCTCCCTCTCTAGAAATAACCTCAAATGGTTCAGGACAGAAATTGGGAGACAATTTGTTTGTTTTAGCTTGCCTGACTAAGACCCGGTCTCTAGGCTCAATGACTCGCTCAGCTGCATGTCTCTTTTCATCAGCGTACACTTTACCTTTTATTTTATTAGACCAGTCTTTATCCCTAAATTCCTCATTGTAAAACTCACTACCGGTACCAGGTTATAATTCAGGTAATTTTGATCTCATCTCACGCCCAAACATCAAAAAGTAAGGAGTAGTTCCAGTAGTCACCTGAGGTGTTGACCTGTAAGCAATAAGGAATTTCAGAAGCTCCTGACGCCAGTTTTTTCCTTCCACCTGTGCCACCCGCAGAACTTTCATGATTGTACGGTTCTGTTTCTCCGCTTCCCCATTTGCTTGTGGCCACAAAGGTGTTGTTTTCCTGTGTTCAATACCATTTTTGGTATGAGGGCAAGTTGCTGAAAGCAGTGAAGAGCATGTATGAGGGTGCAAAGGCGGCAGTACGTGTGGAGAGTGAGCAGAGCGAGTTCTTTGACCTGAATGTTGGTTTGAAACAGGGGTGTGTGATGTCCCCGTGGTTGTTTACTGTATATATGGATGGAGTCATGAAAGAAATACTATCAAGAGCAGTGGATGTTGGTGTATCGCTGAAAAGGGAGGGAATTGAGTGGAAGCTACCTATACTGCTGTTTGCGGGTGATACAGTTCTGATGAGTGATAATGAATGGGAGTTGCAGGGTCTGGTAAATGAGTTTGGAACAGTGTGCGAAAAACGGAATTTGAAGGTAAATACGGGGAAGAGCAAGGTTATGGTCTTCGAAAGGGGTGAAGTCACAGAGTGTGAGGTGAAGCTGAACGGTCAGGCTATGGAGATCGTCAACTCTTTTAAGTATCTGGGCAGTGTGTTGAGTAAAGATGGGACTATGGATGAAGAGGTGCGGGAGAGGGTACAACAGGGGAAGAGGGTTGTAGGAACGCTAAAAGCAGTAACAAGAAATAGGGTGGTCAGTATGGAAGTGAAGAAGTCCTTGCATGACAGTGTGGTAATCCCGACACTGACTTACGGAAGCGAAGCATGGACGTTGGTTGAGAGACTCAGACCAAGAGTGAGAGCAGTGGAAATGAATTACAGTACTTAAGGAGTGCGTGCGGAGTTACATGGAGGGATAGACAGACTAATGAGGAAGTAAGAAGGAGGTGTGGTGTGGAGGTAGATGTGCTGGAAAGTGTGAAAAGGAACAACTTGCATATTACTTAACAGAATCTAACCACATAATAGAACGGAAAGACAGTGTGAAAGACCTTGGGGTATTAATGTCTGAAAATATGGGTTTCAAAGCACATAACCAGGTCAAAGTGGCGGCTGCGAAACGTCTAACGGGTTGGATTCTGCGTACTTTTAAAACACGCGGTGAATTGCCTATGATAACTCTCTTCAAATCTCTAGTGCTACCGCGGCTTGAATACTGTAGCGTATTAACATCCCCATACAAAGCAGGTGAAATAAATGACGTAGAGAGTGTACAAAGAAATTTCACTTCGCATATAAGTTCGATAAAACATCTACACTATTGGGAGCGTTTAAGAGCACTGAATCTGTACTCACTGGAACGTAGAAGAGAACGTTACCTAATAATATACACATGGAAAATCGCAGAGGGTTTAGTACCAAACCTACATACTCCGATAGTCATGAAATTCAGTGATAGGAGAGGCTGGGAATGCGAAATCCCCCGGATGAATAACAGGGGTGCTATGGGCTCTCTGCGAGAGGGCTGGTTATCACACAGAGGCCCACGTCTCTTCAACAAACTCCCACGGCGAGTAAGAGACATGAGGGACATCTCGTTAGACAACTTCAAGAGAGCCCTAGATGTCGAACTGCAAAAAGTGCCAGACGAGCCCATCCTCGCAAGGGAGCGAGCTGTCGCTTCAAACAGTCTACTGCACCAAATCACCACCCATAACGAGGGGCGTCGCGCTCCTTGGTGCCGCTTTTCTCCACATCTGCATCAATTTTAGGCCACCATACTTTACTTCGCAACCTGTATTTTGTTTTTACTATACCCTGGTGTCCTTCATGGGCTAGCTCAAGTACCCTATCCCTCAAGCTTTGTGGTATCACAATCCTGTTGCCTCTCAGCAAGAGTTCACCATAAACACAAAGTTCTTCTTTAATAGGAAAGAATGGTGTAGCTTTAGTAAGCCTCCAGTCTCCAGTTTTAATACTGGTTTTTACCCTCTGTAACTGATCATCATTGACGGACTCTTGCTAAATCTCTCTTGCTGATAAAGCAACAGGAACATTGCTCTCCACTACTGCCCGAACATAGTCATAAGTTTCACCTTTGTCCCTATGTACTCCAGAATTCAGCCTAGATAACACATCAGCAATATTGCCTACACCCGGTTGGTATACAACATTAAAATCATATGCCTGCAGTCTGAGTACCCACCTCTCTACTCGGGCTGACGGTTTTGATCTAGATGAATAGATGAACTCTAATGGTTTGTGGTCAGTTTCTAATTCAAATTTACGACCAAACACATACAGATTAAACCTCTCGTATGCCCACACTAGTGCCAGTGCTTCTCTTTCTGTCTGGCTATACCTGCGCTCGACGTCTGTCAAGCTCCTGGAGGCATAGGATATTACCCTCCATAGACCGCCTAGCAGCTGAAGTAAAACTGCCCCTAGACCGGTTGGCGAGGCATCTGCTACAATCCTCGTTTTACAATTTGGCTTGAAATATGCAAGTACTCTTGTTGACATTAGACATTCTTTCAAATGGTCAAAACTTCTCTGTTGCTCCTCACCCCACTCAAACGTTACATTTTTGCGAGTAAGCCTCTGAATTGGCTCAATTACAGTTGACAAATTTGGTATAAATCTAGACACAAACTGCACAAGCCCCATGAATGATCTCACTTCCCCTGTATTACTCGGTGCCACTGCATCTTGTATATCACCTATTTTCTCTTCACTAGGTTTCACACCATTCTGTGTTATCTCGTGACCAAAAAAAATGGAGTTTCCTAAGCCTGAATTCACACTAACCTTCATTGAGGGTAAGACCAGCCTGCTCCAACCTGCAACCTGCTCAGAACTGCTAGTAACCTCTCATCATGTTCTTTCTCATCCCTCCCATAAACAATGAGATCATCAGCAATATTGGCTACCCCTTTACAATTCCTGATCACCCTCTGGATTATCTGCTGGTATTTCTCAGGTGCTGAACTGACCCCAAACATTAACCGCTTATACCTGTAAAGTCCCCTGTGAGTAGCAAAAGTTGTAATGTACCGACTTGATTCATCCAAAACTATCTGGTGAAAACCCCACTTTAGATCAAGTTTACTGAATACAGTTGTTGTTGTTGTTCCCCAAGCTGCCTGGCCGAACAGCCCCAAGGCCCCGAGTAAGGCCAAGGCCATAAACGAGCGACCCCACAGAACCCTCCCTGCCGACCACAATAAAGCCTGGGTGACCGAAGCCACTCCATGGCGGGGGGCTGAGAGGGTGCGTAAACGCCCGGGAAACCAAAGCCCCACCCAGGGCCCTGTGCCCCTCAGCAATTATGAAGAGAAAGTTGAGGGGCAAAGGAATAATGTGACGCTTTAGCTTCCAATCTGAATACAGTACTTCCATTTAGGTCTTGCAGCAGTTCCTCCACAGTTGGAATAGGTTGGCGTTCCCTGATTATAGCCTCGTTAGCCTTTCTCATGTCAACACAAATTCTAATATCACCATTTTGTTTTGGGGCTACAACTAAAGGGGATACCCAGCTAGTGGGACCCTCCAGTACCTCCTCTATGATGTCGTTCTTCAATAACTCATCCAGTTTGTCATCCACTTTATCTCTTAAACCGAATGGAATTCTTCTCACTCTTTGAGCCACCGGGAAAACACTCGTCAATGTTCAGCTTAAGCTCATAATCTTTTAGCTTCCCAATACCCACAGAGAGTTTGTCGTATTTGTCCTTTATCTCCTCCGGCAGTTCACTAACATTGTTTACATGAAATGGCCCAATTCTCAAAACATTAAGGGTTTCTGCAGTATCTTTGCACAAGAGGGTCCTCCCTGGCCAGTCAACCACAACAAATTCAGCTAGACATCTCTGATCATTGGCTGGGCAGTGAACCTCTGCTGTAAAAGTTCCTAATGTAGGCAGGGGTTCACTACTAGAAGAGTGGCGAACACATCAAAGGTACCATAAGCAAATAACTGCTTTGCACCTTTTCTTGATTTGCATTTTACTTTATAAGATTTTAACATTTCCCAAGTTTCTACCCCCATTACATTACTAGTAACTCCCGAATCAATCATTACATCCTTCACTTGAACACCCCCAACCTGAAGCTGAATTAACACATTAGGCCTATTCTGATCTTTGTTTTCATTTGATACGTAAAATGCAAATTCCCTGTTGTCCCCAGTAAAGTGTCCCTTTTTGTTACTCCCACTCTCAACTAAGTGCGTGTTGGTGGTAGTCTTCCCTCCTTGCCGTGCCTCCCGCTGGTAATCCACGGGTATTGGGGTGCGGCACTTGATCCTGAAATGTCCTACTTTGCCACACTTGTTGCACTTACGTCCTCTCGCTGGACAAAACTCATCCCTGGCAAAGTGGCCAAAACCTCCACAGCGGTAACATTCTTTCTTGACCTGGTCCTGGTTGTCGTCGTTCCTCCCTGCACGGCTGCTTGTACATGATCCTGGGTAGGCTGGGTTCCTTCCACGTCGAGTCTCCCCCCTCATAGCGTTCACTTCGAAATCCACCTCGTTGACCTGGCTTGTAGTAGGGCTAGGGCTAGGCTTGTCTACTCCCATTACCTCCATTTGCTTATCAACTGCTTCTTGAGCCCTTGCCACTTGGAGCAACCTCTGCAGTGTTACAGAGCCATCCAATTCTAAACATTTCCTTCTCAGTTTTGGAGAATAACATTTATCAATCAGCTGGTCCCTCATATATTCTTCTACCTTATCTCCAAAATCACAAGTTGCACTACGCTGTCTTAGCCTACACACATACTGATCTACTGTCTCCGTACTTGACTGGCTTATCTGTCTAAACACATGTCTCTCAAAAGGTATATTAGTCTTAGGTGTAAAATACTCGTCTAGAATTTTCACCGTTTCACTGTAGCCCTTCGCATCATCCTCACCCACCAAGGCATAAAAGATTTCTTGCACTGCCGATCCAGCGGTATGAAGAAGTAATGCAGTCTTCTGTTGCTCCACTTTCACACCCTTCCCAACAACGAATAGATTGAAAGGTCTCTTCCACAGCTTCCATCTTTGTGCTAGGGAATGGGGTTCACCTTGGACATCAAACTCCCTGAGGCCACCAACATCCAGTATTACTGAGCTGCTCATCTTGCCTGTCTTCACTATTTTCGGCTTCTGGTCATCTCAGCACATGCTAGCGAACTTCATCCTTGTCGCCAAATGTAATGTACAGCATATAATTAAAGGGTTGACACAAATTCCGCTATACTTTGGTGGTTTATTCCTCAGCCCGCTTTTACAGTGTTTGTTTACAGCCGTCTCCCGCTATCCTCTCACAGTGTTCCCAACTCACCTAGATGACTAACGCCATGCGCATTGTCACCAACTCATATACACTACAGCGGCTATCTTGAAATAGAGGAGATCTAATATATTTTATTTAAATTTTTTTTACAAATTTATCTTGAAGGGGGGTCTTGGCGGTGTTTTTTCAAGTTTGATATAGGCCTAGGAAGGAAACTAAAAATATTATAAAAATATACAGTACAGTATGGTCCCGTAAAGTGGGGTAACTTCGTACTGCGGTGATAACTTTGGACATCGGCGATAATAAGTAATTAGACATTGTCATTATATAATGGAAACGCTTTTTATTGTTTTTTTTGTGGGGTCCGTTTAGAGAAATGGCAAAGGAAGAGCATGTAAAAGTCCTAGAAAACTGACATGAGTATATGTACACTAAAACAATATTATATATATGACGAAAATATGTAAATTTTTCGCTACCCTGCCAAACTTCTATCTTCTGGGCTTCTAACCTAGCTGAAACACATCATAAGACCTTACAGACTATTCAAAACAAAGCCCTGAAGATCATTACAGGCTGCACAGCTACTGCACCCACAGATCACCTACATCAAGAAACCAAAATCCTCAAAGTCAAAGACCATCTGGACATGAGAGGCACTCAATTCCTGGCAGCAGCCTCCACGAACCAAGACCACCCACTAAACTACATGGCAACACACCCACAGACACCAAGAAATATCAAAACAACACCCAGCACACGGTATCACACACAATTATTGTCCTCTCTCCCTCCCTGCCCACCCCGAACCAACTTCCAGAAGCACATCCATACTCATATCTCTCACCGATCCATCCACTCACTCACAGACAACACGCAGCTGCATGCACGGCCTCCCGAAATCCATTCTTCCGAATCCTCCCTTCCTCGCGAGGACAGAGTCCACCTGGCCAGGCTGAGATGCGGACACCATCCAGCTCTCCTGAGCTATCAGAAGAGACTGGATGACTCCGTTGTCGACGCCTGCCCGGGATGTAACACAGCACCCCATACCATTAAACACATCATAGAAGACTGCATTTCACACAACCACTTACGCCAACAACACAATCTACACTCAATGAGAGCTCTGTGGGAAAGCCCGATCGTGGCCATGGCCTTTCTCAGGGACTCGGGGCTGTTCGGCCAGGCAGCTTAGGGAACAACAACAACAACAACAACTTCTATCGCCCTGAAGAAATTTGTTTGTATGAATGATGTTGTGACTGGTATAATTTTGTAGTAACATTACCAGAGACAACATCCACCAAAGGAAATTTGTTACACTTGTATAACGCTCTAGCTAGAACACTTATCATTTAGCCGATTGTGTTTAAAAAAAAAAACTTGCTAACTTCGGACATGGAACAAAACAATCGTTTGTTATTATTTGCCCTATGAAAATCATTCATAATACTTGTCCATCATTAACATGGTGGTAAAAGATCAAATAATCATTCTCTGAGTCCAAAACCCCATAAAAATATGATAATATGCTAACCGATTTATGTATTTTGGATAATTCTGGATATATAATATATATAAATTAGGAGAGGCATATATCTTGTCCAATTTTTTTTTTTATCTGCCGAAAGAAACACCAACAAATACGTTATACCTATAAAAATGCTCAAATTCATGAAAGTGTATATGCAGTGATATAGTATACATACCTATATATTTTCACTAGGCCTAGTTAATTTTCGAGTTATTGATTAGACAGCATTGGTTATTTTTCCTGCTCAATATTTTCTAAGAGTGAGCTCAATGCCTAACGAGAACAGATCCAAACAGAATATATGTTAAACATCATATATATCCCCCTCCTATACTGATTATACAGGCCTAAAAGTATTGACTGTGCATTTTCCACTTAAACATCGGACAGGAATAAGCAGCAATAATAAAATATTCATATAAAATAGTAGGAGCCGAAAAATGAATGAAATAAGGCCACGAACGTAGGTCCGAAGTTCTCCTCCGTTTGTCCGAAGTTATCTCAGCTTTCTTGGCAATCATTTTCCATAAGAAATCACCTATGTCCGAAGTTTTCAACTTTTCAAGCAAACTTCGGACATCATTTAGGATAAGGATAGCTCTCTTATTATTGGGGGATAATTTTAGGAGGCTTCCTGGATTACGGCGCACTATCACCATACATCACTTGACCTAGTTAAATCTCTATACTGTAATGTGTTTACACTCAGGAGCAATTTAAAAAAAAAATAGAAAAATTTCCGAAGTTACCCCATTTTACGGTATATAAATAAACAAATAAATACACCCATCTCCCCTTAACCCAACATTCAGATCAAAACACTTGCTCTGTCCATCGTCTAACCGCTCACAATTTAATAATCAAGACGGGGACCCGGGACACAAGCATTTTGTGCATAGTTAACCCTGTTTGGTCTGACGTAGGTCTTTTTTGGATCTGCCATGTTTCACACCATTAGTTAAACTTTGGAGATTTTAAGATTTTTCACCCCATTTGTTTAGCGATAATAAAATGCTTCACCCCATTTGTTTAGCAATGATAAGATGCTATACTTCATTTGTTTAGCAATAATAATATGCTTCACCCCATTTGTTTAGCGATGATAAGATGCTTTACTTAATTTAGGTGTCAATTTTTTGTGGGCAAGCGAAAGCAAGGCTGTAACTTTAAAAAAATATGCTTTTGGCCAGGACATTTTTCTATCGGAAAACGAAGGGGACATGAGTGGGCATTTTCTTTTAGCTTAAAGGCAGTCTGGGAAGATATTCATGTAAACTCAGGGGTCACTCTAAAATTCATTGTTCTAAAGTGGTAAAAGTAAGCAAAATCCTTAATATTGCCTCAAAATATAATAAAACAAGATGGCGGACCAGATAGTGTTAGAGCAAGTGAGTATGCAGTATGGTTTACAGCAGCTACAGGACTATATATATACTCACTCCTTTCAGGTTGTGTGATCAGCTTGGGAATGTACATTTGGGTGAAGAAACACATATACCCAAGTACTGAAGCAGGTGACACTGGATCTGACCAAAGCAATGATTCCACTGAGCAGAACTCTGAGGTGTCGGACGATGAGGTAGCCTACTGAGCAGGTGACCGGGACTGTGCAGGACAACCCAAGAGATAGAGAACATGACCAAACCAGAGGAGACCAAACAAAGCCAACCAAGCAAGACATTCACAAACACAGAGAACATGTCAGAACCAGAGAAGACCAAACAAAGCAATGAAAGCAAACCAAGCAAGACAATGAAGACATCAACAGAGAACCTGACAAAATCAGAGGAGACCAAACACTATGCTGGTAAGATGGAAGCAGCGGATGGGGAGGCCGCAAGTACCAACAATACTGCAGGTGTTAGTGCCGAGAACAGTGGGGAAAGAAACAAAACTTTGCAAGAGGAGACTGATAGTCAAGAAAGTGGAAGCTTAAATAGTAAGGACAGTGAAGAGACAGCCAGTACTTACTCCCAGGAGCTTAGTGATCGCCAGTATGATAGTAGCGATGAGAAAAGTGATGAGCAGAATGAACCTGAGGATGATGGTGGGAAGGGCAGCAGCATATCTGCTACCTCAAATAATACCCGCTCCTCTACCATCCCTAGTAGTCTTCCCCCTGCAGCCCTGTACAACCAGACAGGCAATGTGTGCAGTGTACTGGGTGAGCGGTGTATCTTGACAGCAGTTAACTCTGCCCTAGTGTATGTAGGCACCAACATGGAATGCTGTGAGTGGGGCCCAGTTGGTGTGGGTCTTGTGTGGTGTAGTGGCCAACCTCTCACACTGGACCAGGTGCCAGATGGAGCTGAAGTTTGTTTTGATGCTGTCATTCTTCCCGGTACGTCCAAGTTCATTGCCCTGGTTGTTTGGCAGGACACAAAACCCACCATCAGCACTGAACCCTATTTTAACAATTATGTTGTAGTGGAAGAATTTAATGACGTTAAAGTGAATTTTGTGTCATTTGAAAATGATCATGGGCTTGTTAAAGCCACCATTCAAGATAAAGAACAATTAGTTGAGTTCTCCAACTCTGTTGTGTTCAAGAATGGCCAAAAAGTTGAAAGTAAAGAAGAGATTGATGATCTGTGTGGATCTGGTTGTGGTGAGTGGTTTGCTAATGTGTACATGTTGGTGACTGTTGATGGTGGTGACCAAACTAGTTACCAGTATGGCTTTATGTGCTCCTGCTTGTGGTCAGAGATGAAGCCACAAAACACAGGGATCACCTCAAGGTTTGATAAGTTTACATTGTATCAAAAGGTAGGAAGTTATTATTCAGATGGTAAGGAACAGTTGTACATGCACTGTGATGCCCAGAGTGAACTGGTCCTGAGTGACAGTGGATGTAAGTTAACATACAAGAATAATAACCAGGAGATCATAGACATCCTGTGTGAGGAGGAGAGTTTTTACTGTGATAACCAACGTGTGTTACCAGTGAGGGGAGGACAGGTCAAGGCTCACCTCAGGAGGACTAAAGACACAGATGGGAAGGAAAGGTGGAGTGCTGTTATGGTTCAGTTACCTCACAGTCTTGTGGACAACAGCTCAAATGACAAAAAACATAGTTTATTGACTAGAACTTTAAACCAATCAAAGAATGCTAGAGCTGCTTCAGGGAGCCGTGTTAAAGCAGACAATAATACAGAAGGAAAGGAAACCACAAAAAGTTATAAAGCCTCTCAAGGAAATGTTTCTTCTAAAACTACCAGTACCGGTACTTTGGCTTCCCCAGCTAAATTAGAAAATGTTTGTAAGGTGTTCAAGGGCATCCATGGAACACTATATTGGGAGAAGAAAGATCGGCTCTTTATGCTGGCAACAAAATCTAAAAGTCTACCATCACATTTAACCATAGGGAAGAGAGCCATTTATGTTGAGAATGGATTGGTTAAAGAATTTGTAGACCTTGACTTGCGTATTCCAGTTCAGTTTGATGTTCATGATATGAAAGTAAAAAAAGGTCAAGGTCATTGTGCATTGGTGTGGAAGGGGAACAAGCCACATGAAGCCTACAGTATGTCCAAGAGAAGCAAGTACTACTATGACGTTCCTGGGTTGTACCGCGGTCTGAGTGACAACCACTTGATGTTTGATATTATCCTGAATGGCCAGATCAGATCCATTACTATGGAACGCACCATAACGATGTACAATGGTAACGGCCGAGTTTGTAATACCATCCCACTATCATCACCGGTATGTCTGCACCTAAAGGAAACTCTTACTATGGAGGGCAAGTTTATCTGGTCACCAATACTTGTGGTTGTGGGAACAGGCACTAACTCAGAAGCAAACACTAAAACATCTGCCACAGGCCAGAATGAGGCTTCTAATTCAGTATCAAGCAATAAAGCAACTGTCACTGGCCAGAATGATGTTGCTAATAAGGAATCAAACACTGAAACATCTGCATCAGGCCAGAATAATGCCATTAACTCAGGATCAAACTCAAAAACATTTGATACAAGCCAGAATGATGATGCTAATTCAAAATCAAACACTAAAACATCTGCCACGGGTCAGAATAATGCCACTTGCACAGAATCAAATTCTCAAACATTTGTGGCAGATCGTTGCTCGTCAGTTGTATGTGATTTAGGTAGTTTGCAAGTGTGTAACAAAAAACATTTGGTCAATAGTTTTGCTGCTGACCCAAATCTTGAACCTAACAAGTCCTCTAAGGTATTCAAGAACTGCCAAGGTAAATTGTACTGGGAAGAGAGTGCAAGTCAATTCAAACTAGCAACAAAAACAAATGGCTTACCATCAAAGCTGTCAATTGGAAGCAGAGCATTTTGCGTAGTGGATGGAATAATCTCTGAAGCCAAGAAGCTGACTGAAGAGCTGCCAGTCCAGTTTGATGTTTATTTTGAGAGCAGGACAAAAGTTCACATCGGAGCATTGTGGAAGGGGACCAAACCGCCTGTAGCATGCAATAAATCTGCAAGTAAGAAGTTCTACTACGACATTGCTGGAGTTTACCGTGGTGTGAGGAATGACCTGATGATGTTTGATGTTATCCTGAATGGCCAAATAAGATCCATCGCAACAGAACCAACCAAGGCCATTTACTATAAAAAGGGACACCATTGCGAGACAATCCCGAGCTCATCTCAAGTCTCTCTTCACATGAAAGAATCTTGTAAAGGTACAAGCAACCCTCGCTGGTCAGCATCTCTCGTAGTCTTGGAAAGAGATGTACACATTAAAAGCTTCCATACTCAGTTATCTAATGACGAACACAAGACTAAGGCAGGTGAAGAGGCAAAGCATGGCACAGCAAACTCTAGTGTGCCGCTTAAAAATCAGCAAACCTCCAGGCATTTACCTTCTGGAAATGCCTCAGGAAAGAAGCTTAGTAGCAGTGGCCAGTCCGTAGCCAAGAATGTGAAGACATTCAAATCAAGCCAAAGAGTGATGATGCCCAGGCCAAAACAAAATGCATCCATGAAGACAATCCAGTCAATGGTCACAGCCAATTGTAACCAAGTCTACTCAACCCAAATTCCAGTTGCTGACTCATTTAACAATCAAGTACCATTTAACAATCAAGTACCATTTAACAATCAAGTTCCACCAATTGATAATCAAGGTCAGGCACCAGAAGTGTACAAGAATTGTTATGGTAAACTGTACTGGCATACACAATTTGAACGCTTTATGGTGGCCACTAAGATTAATGGCATACCCTTTGAAGTTAACCTGGAGAAGAAGGCATTCTATTTCAACAATGGAGTACTCATAGAAGCGGATAAACATAGAGATGTACTCATATGGTTTGATGGACACCTGAATGGGAACATGTTACAAATTGTGTACTCTTGGCAGGGAAACAAGCCACATGCAGTTTACAATCAAAGCCGGAGCATGAAGTACTACGCAGATGTACGAGGAACCTACAAAGGCCGCAACAACAACTTGCTGATGTTTGATATCTTACTGGATGGGTGCGTTGGCTCCATCACAACGGAACACACCACAGCCGTTTACACCGCCGAGGGACAACGCTGTGAGTCTGTTCCATTATATTCACAGGTTGTGCTGCACTTGAAAGAACCTTGCAATGCTTACAACAACACTCCCTGGATAGCAACACTCGTGGTTGTCGAGAAGCAAGGAACTCCCTCAGATTCATATCTTCTGCATACTGCTAATTACAAACCTCCATCAATTATTATGCGAGATGACAGTATGTGGCTGTGTCCACAAACATTGAAGCAGTATTTATCAGGTGGTTCTTTGCAAGAAATTACCAGAAAACATGAATTAATGCATACTGTTTTCAGAGGTCAAATTGAGGATATGCCTGGTGGTAGTACATTGTTCCTCTGCAGCCTTCTACCTTCCCCTCTGATTGTGTCGGACATTCCACAGTTCCGCTGGAGGAAGTCAAGTATCTCGGGAAATACCTATTGTTTATTAGCATCCAAGAAAGTTGAACATGGTTACATGGATTACTACCCACTGTTTATGTGGCCAGAAGGAGGCAGTTGTGACCCTTACATTATCACTGCCAATGGTCCAGCCTTACATGATGAAAATAATAAACTTCTTGGTCTTGAAATAGGTGGTGAGGTGGTATTTTACTCCTATGGTTATGATGTGGCCTTTACCAGATGGGGTAAGCAAAGCATCAATGAATTTTTCCACTCTCTCGAAACTCCAATGTTTGCTGTTGTAGAGAACATTCCTCCAATGTATGTTGATGGGGACTTAGTTGAAAGAGAAATCCTGTTCCTTGCTTCCAGTTTAAATGTTGCTTTAGCTGGTATCAGTACTTTGACTGGAAACTGCAATCAAGTACTATCTAGGCACCAAATGCCAGATACTGTTAATGATTTATCTTTACCTGAGGTAGGATGGCTTGCACATGCCACCAAGCAGAGAACTGTTGGTACGGTCAAGCCAGGGAGACCAAGTCTGTCTGTTAGCCTTGTGGATCCCAAGAAAGATATTGGCAAGGGTACATTTAAGGTGAATGCCAAAAATGTGACTGTTGCAGCTAAACCAGGGAGACCAAGCTTGACAGTAATGAACTCTGCTACAAGGAAGCAAGGGATGTCAACCCTTTCAGTTACTGTGTCCAATACTGGCAAGAGACCAAATCGCTTGGTATCTATTTCCAGTACTAAGACAGTGATTGGTAGTGGCGGTGGTGGTGTGATGAAGCCAAAGGTGCCAAACTTGTCAGTTCAGTTGCCGCGTCACTGTGAGGCCTCTCGCAAATTTTTGGCCTACCAAAAATTGCAGAGGCAAGCAGAGAACTGTAGGAAAGGAGTCACTTACCAGATTGTGCCATATCTCTTTACTTCTGAATATGAACTTAGACGTCCACTTCAGCAAGGTACTCTAAAACACACCTATGATGACTTTGGGATTATTGAATGGCGATCAGCAGACAGTATTACTGCTATATGCTGCCTTTCTAGTGTATACTATAAACACACAAATGATCTTAAGTCATGGGATGGCATAGATCAGAAACATAAAGTCAATGTTCATGCTGTCTTGCTTCCCTTGAAAGAACCAGTTTTTGATCGTGATGGTGGTGTTGTTAACTCTCTGGCTGTGTTGACTTTCATATGTGGTGGCCCCAAACTGGTGAGTGTACATAACTGTGAGAGTCATCGCTCTGTAGTGATGGAGTACAATGAGACTTCCTCCATAACCACTGATCAGGGGAGCCCCAAGACAAACCGTACTGAGTCTGATGCTGACATTAAGTCCTGCCGTCGTGGCACTAATGTCTTCAGTCTTCAGTCAGAAGTGTTGCAGATGTGTGGGTTGAAGAGGATGACTGGGATGGTGAAGTATGTGGTCAGACACTTGTCCAGTGACTTGGTTGTCTTTATCAACAAGCAGCTTAATGAACTTGTATGGTGCCAGCTGTCTGACATTTATATCGGTGGCAAGAGTTGCAGTTCCCGAGAAGACTTGACAAACATCTCTTCACGCTTTGATCTTGTGGTGAAACACTGTCCAGCTGTTCTTCTGGATGGTAAAACTGTCGACTATAAAGGTGTGGGAGGATTCCCTGAAGGTGAAGAGCTGCTGCCTGGCATCCATGTTTGTGAAGACCACAGTGGCTCCTTTATATTCAGTGATGATAATAAGGTCAGTGGCTTACAAGGAGTGGCTGAGGTCGAAGGTCAGGATGATGGGGCAAGTGGAAGTCAGGAGGTGAAGAATGTTGAGAGGACCAGACCAGGAGGAGATGACAAGGAAGTGAGCAAGGAATCCATTATGGCCGCAGCTTCCAATGTCAACACTGTAACGAGTCTCTCTCCGCTACACCAAAGATCCCCTGTGAGTCTTGCTCTCTTCAATGTTTATCTTGGTTTTATTTAGGTGACATTATATTTATGAAATTGTGTAATATCATACAGTGCTAGATAATCTTTATGCTCTATATGAGGCAGTGAGTTGCTAAATGAAAGGAATGAAGAGCCAGCAAACATAGCTGGATATGGTATGGGAGGGAGAAGAAGAGAAGTAGTGGAGGAGGAGGTGGGGATCAGGAGGTCAGAAGTGTGGGAAGCCATGAAAAGAGTGAAGTTGGGGAAAGCACCAGGAACAGATGGAGTGTGTGGGGAAATGTTGAGGTATGGTGGTGAGATAGTGATAGAATGGGTATGGAAAATGTGCAAACTAGCATGGGAGAAGGGGAGTGCACCCGATGACTGGAAGACTGGCATAATAGTCCCCCTATATAAGGGCAAAGGGGAAAGAGGAGTGTGTGGTAACCACCGAGGAATATGTCTTCTAAGCGTAGTAGGGAAGGTATACAGTAGGGTAGTGCTTGAGAGAGTGAGAGTGAGAACGGAGAAATGGATAGGCGACGAGCAGGGAGGTTTTAGGAAGGGAAGAGGATGTGTAGATCAGATTTTTACCCTGAATTGTGTTGTGGAGAAGTATCTGGAGAAGAAACAAAAGGTGTATGTTGCCTTTATGGACTTGGAGAAGGCCTATGACAGAGTGGATAGAGAAGGTTTGTGGAAAGTACTTAGAATATACGGAGTAGAGGGCAAGTTGCTGAAAGCAGTGAAGAGCATGTATGAGGGTGCAAAGGCGGCAGTACGTGGAGAGTGAGCAGAGCGAGTTCTTTGACCTGAATGTTGGTTTGAAACAGGGGTGTGTGATGTCCCTGTGGTTGTTTACTGTATATATGGATGGAGTTATGAAAGAAATACTATCAAGAGCAGTGGATGTTGGTGTATCGCTGAAAAGGGAGGGAATTGAGTGGAAGCTACCTATACTGCTGTTTGCGGATGATACAGTTCTGATGAGTGATAATGAATGGGAGTTGCAGGGTCTGGTAAATGAGTTTGGAACAGTGTGCGAAAAACGGAATTTGAAGGTAAATACGGGGAAGAGCAAGGTTATGGTCTTCGAAAGGGGTGAAGTCACAGAGTGTGAGGTGAAGCTGAACGGTCAGGCTATGGAGATCGTCAACTCTTTTAAGTATCTGGGCAGTGTGTTGAGTAAAGATGGGACTATGGATGAAGAGGTGCGGGAGAGGGTACAACAGGGGAAGAGGGTTGTAGGAACGCTAAAAGCAGTAACAAGAAATAGGGTGGTCAGTATGGAAGTGAAGAAGTCCTTGCATGACAGTGTGGTAATCCCGACACTGACTTACGGAAGCGAAGCATGGACGTTGGTTGAGAGACTCAGACCAAGAGTGAGAGCAGTGGAAATGAATTACTTAAGGAGGGCGTGCGGAGTTACATGGAGGGATAGACAGACTAATGAGGAAGTAAGGAGGTGTGGTGTGGAGGTAGATGTGCTGGAAAGTGTGAAAAGGAACAACTTGAGATGGTTCGGCCATATGGAACGTATGGAAAGCGAGAGAATGACTAAGAGGGTGTACGAGAGCGAGGTGGAGGGACAGAGGGGGAGAGGTAGACCGAATATGAGGTGGAAGGATGGAGTGAGGAACTACATGAACGAAGGCGGTGCTGGTTGGGGGGAGGGGCGTCGACTGACTGGGGACAGAGGTGCATGGGGGCGGTTCGTTCGTGGCCACCCCTTCGGGGATCACGGCGTCAGGCAATAGATAGATAGATAGATAGATGAGGCATATGTAATTTATGTTTTTTATTATTGTTCTATCAACATGAATGTAATGTCAGTACTGTATATAGTTAATCATTATAATCTACATAAGATTTTTATAATGGTAATATTGCAGAGGAAGAGCAAGTTGTCAAGCCAAGGGAGTGCTAAGAATGGATGGGAGCAACCGTCCACTCCTGAGCCTGTTGTCCACCCATCAACAGGAGCTCGGCGGAAGGTCAGGGAGTCTTCACAGGACCAGTGGAGCGATGAAGAACAGGTCAGTTTACCCCTTTGTGATGATGATGATGAACTATTTTACACTAGCTAAAGCTCGAGTCACACATTCCCGTCCTGACCTCCCGTCCTCCCCCGACCACCAAAAACTGTTGGACGGCATCAAACGGATGACCTTGTGTCCCGAGTGGGCCCGAGTGGCCACGTGTGGCTCTGATGCGCGACCTCAACACGTCACTGCCCCGGAAGATGGCGCATGCACGGTTAGTGGACGGAGATCTCAACACGTGACCGCCCCGGTAGACGGAGCATGGGCGGCGACTTGGTGCCACGACCAGTCCCTTTGGAAGGCGACCTAATAAGTCTGAATACGACCTGTCTGAGACGCACTGTGACGACACTGCGACGACACTGCGACCAAAATATGATGGCCGCAGTGTCGTCGGCGATGGCCCCCATCATGCATATATATTGGGGCGTGGCACAGAGACACCTCAGTCTCAACCAGCCCACTGAGTGCCAGCCAATTTTGACGGTGTGCTTCTGCCAGTGCCAGATTTTTTTTTTTTTTTTTTTTGGCTTAATCTATCAAGTTGGGAGAGAAAGGAAGGATAATGGTAAAAAAAACACTCCCCTTGTCCATTTTCGCCAGAAATCAGGTCCCCGATGGTCCCGAAAGTAGCTGAAAAGACACTATACAGTAGACTACAGAGACTTTTATGGTATCGGAATGTATGGGTAGGAGGGTCGTGGGAGGGTGGTTTGGGGGATGGTGGGGGGAAGGTAGAAGCGTAATTGACTCATGTTACAAATATGAAGCCGATTGGTGAGGTAGTTTCGCCACCACGGATTTTCCTTTTTTTCCTTATCTTCGTACGGATACGCTGGAATTGGGTGGTTGGAGGCGGTTGGGGGTGTGGTGGGGGGAAGGCAGAAGGGTAAGGGAATTGTCACACAAATATGGAACCGATTGGTGTAGTCGTTTCGCCGCCACAGATTTTCCTTTTTTTTCCTTCTGACGGGACCGACAGTCAGCGAGTGGGTGGAAGGAGGGATTTGGGATTTTTGTGGTGGGTAGCCAAAAGGGTAAGGTACATGTGGTAAAAATATGAAAGCCATAGGTGCAGTCGTTTCGCTGCTACAATTTTTTTTCGGCGAGGACATATATATACGTCCCTGGCACTCAGCGGGTGAAAATTGAAATTTTTCTACCAACAAATGTACAAATTAACAATTAAACCTACGAAGATGCAAGCCAACTGCATGCTACTATACAGTATTAATAAGGGCAGATTTCCACTTGAGGGATTTTTTATTTTGACGGCGGCTTGGGAACTGAGATAGGACCACACGCGGCTGGCTCTTTTATGGACGCTTGGTGGGCAGGGACTAGCGGGGACGCCGCGGGGTGATCACGTGAGGCGACGTTGGCACGTCGCAGTCTCAAATTTCAAATATTTTGGTCTGGGCATAGACTACGTCTGGTAGCGTCTAGGCGCCGCATAGACGCTTCTACACGGCGCCTATGCGCTGACCCGTCATGTGGGTGATTCGCCCTTGAACCGAGTTTGGCGGTTGGTCCGTTCTGATCCGTTTATTTTTGGTATGTCAAAAATGCACGGCTCCCTCGCCGCCGCGGCCCGTGCTGTGGCGTCACTGTACGTTCATGAACAGACCATACACGTTTAGGTCGGAGTCCTTGCACGATTGCATACGTTTTCAGTGGTCGGGGGAGGACGGGAGGTCAGGACGGGAATGTGTGAACCGAGCTTTACAGTAGCAGAGCCCTCATAAAGACTAGTGCAATGAGTAAGGATGATACTGGTAGTGAAAAAGTTAAAATATAATGATAATGGTAAAGTCCTTTTTGTTTTTAGCCATTTGGATACTATGACACCTTTCTTTATCCTACTCTGGTTATCATTACATGATTTTCGTCAGTTTAGGAAGATAGCTAGTGCTTTTGCAGGATTAAGAATTGGAAGGAAGAAGTTGAGATGTATGTATGAGAAGTGTGCTGCTTTATGGTAGTGAGATGTGGGCAATCGGCGAGGATGAACATAGTGAGATAAATGTGTATTACCACAGTGAGAGCAGAGTTGAGAGAGCAACTTGTTATAGATACAGTACCGGACTACTGGTACTATATGGGGAGATTGTAGGCTCCAATTAAGTAGGCAGTACCCAGGAGAGGCTACATAGGCATATGAAATATCGGGGGTTTACTGTATGTATGTAGGCCCATCTCTCACACTCTTCCCTCATCTCTCATACTCTTCCCTCATCTCTCACACTCTTCCTTCATCTCTCATACTCTTCCTTCATCTCTCACACTCTTCCCTCATCTCTCACACTCTTCCTTCATCTCTCACACTCTTCCCTCATCTCTCACACTCTTCCTTCATCTCTCACACTCTTCCCTCATCTCTCACACTCTTCCCTCATCTCTCACACTCTTCCCTCATCTCTCACACTCTTCCCTCATCTCTCACACTCTTCCTTCATCTCTCACACTCTTCCTTCATCTCTCGCACTCGCTTCCTTCATCTCTCACACTCTTCCCTCATCTCTCACACTCTTCCTTCATCTCTCACACTCTTCCCTCATCTCTCACACATTCTCCTCCTTCCTTCCCATTTTGTCTCACTCACTCACACTCCCCCCCCCCCCCCCAGATAAAGACCGGTCGGATGACGGAGGTGCATGCCATGATGGGTCGTCTGCAGCTGGAGGATGGAGAGATCATGTACATCTCCCGGGAGAAGTGTCACCTCTTTGGCCTCAGTCTTCAGAATGTGGAGCTTTGGCATGTCTTCTCTATTGGTCAGTTGGGTCTTATAGTTCAGTTGAAATGTAGGAGGATAGACATTTAACGCTTTTATTACCTCTGCCAGCGAAATTGGATGGAGGTTATGTTTTTGCCTCCGTTTGTCTATTTTCTGTTTGTCTATAAACAAGATTTCTCACAAAGTTATTAACTTTATTTTCAAGAAATTCGGTGGGCTAGTTGGATATGCACCAAGGAAGAAGTGATTCAATTTATGAGGCGATACATAAGTTATTGATAATGAGAGGCTGAGGGTCAAGATTTGTGAACTTGTCATAATGAATAGACTACTGTATAGTTATGTTGTTGTTGTTGTCGTTCCCTAAGCTGCCTGGCCGAACAGCCCCGAGTCCCTAAGGAAGGCCATGGCCACGATCAGGCTTTCCCACAGGGCTCTCAAGGAGTGTAGATTATGTTGTTGGCATAATTGATTGTGTAGAATGCAGTATTCTATGATATGTATAATAGTATGGTGTGTATAGTTATGTTATGCTATATTATAATGATGATCATTGTTAGCCTTTTCTCAACTAGATATACCGGTACCGGTATTATGTTATATTGTGACGACTAATATGAGGCTCATTCTGTAGATATGGAGGTCCACTACGAGCTAACGGGAGAGAGAGGCCAGGATCTGAAGCGTGTCTGGGTGGGAGGGTCACCACCGCAGGATAAGTACCAGTTAATCGCCGCCATCAACGCTTGGTGTGACACTCACCTTGTTCCTCAGGCTGCTAGAGGAACTTTGGTAAGTTTCCCTGTGCCTTTTGATTAATTTAGTGTAGTCACGGTCACTGGCAAACCGAGGAAATATTGTTTCAAGACTGAATTGAGTGTGAGAGGGAATACAGGAAAATAAGCATGAATTTGCATTGTTTGGGCCATTTAATCACTTCCAGGGACATAATGGGTACTGTGGAGTAAAACTTTAACTATGTATGATTAATAATAAGCAATTAGTTTTGAGATTGGATATGAAAAGTGTCTCGTATGCCAGCCTAGTCACGATCATATTCGTATTGTTTCTCCATAATTTCAACTCTGATTATCTTTCGTTATAAGTAAAAAAATATCCTTAACCCTCTCCGACATATGACGCGAATTTGAGCCTATTAGGGATACTTTAAAGCCTTTGTCACCATCAGGGGTATTTAGAAACCTTTAGTTTAGTTACTTCAACCTCTGTAGTTGTCTTTGAGTTAGCTGTGGGCAGAAAACTAATTTTGGAGAGGTAATTATAAGAGTGAGAGAACTCTTATTTCTTATTGCTAATCTGGCAACCTCTGCGTCATGTGAGCGTGAAAGGGTTAAGAGACTTACACAAAGCCTTTATATTCAAGGTTTGTTCAGTGTGCTTCAGGATTATTTAGAATTTAGGGTGAATCCCACGCGCTACGAAGCTCGTTCTGGTGTAATTTTGAAGCTATTTTCTTAAGTTTTTGGCTGAATACATTTAACTCCTTGCGACATATATGACGCGATCGCGTCATATGGAACTTATAACCAAAAATGCATGCTTATCTCCATGCCTCTCCAATATGTTTATGACGCGATTTTGCGTCATATGAGCTCAGTAAGTCCGATAAGTTAGCTTACGATAAAACCGTTGGTGGCAACCTCAGCCTCCTCCGATAATTCTAACGGCCGCAGTGTTGTTGTGAGTGTAGTGCGAGGCAGTGGCAATGATCCTGGGGCTCCCGCCTCCTCGGACTTATTGGAACATAATATGTCTGAAGGAGTTAATTTAATTCAGACACTTGTTTAATCATTCATGAGTGCCTGAATGAGCCCTAATATAGCAACAACAGGCGGAAATTTGCCCGCAGCGTAAGTGTTAAAAAAAGACAATACAATGCTTTATTATAGCTCAGATGCCCCTTGCCCCTCAACTTTCTCTTCATAATTGCTGAGGGGCACAGGGCCCTGGGTGGGGCTTTGGTTTCCCGGGCGTTTCTGCACCCTCCTCAGCTCCCCGCCATGGAGTGGCTTCGGTCACCCAGGCTTTATTGTGGTTCGTCAGGGAGGGTTCTGTGGGGGCGCTCGGTTATGGCCTTGGAATTGCTCGGGGCCTTGGGGCTGTTCGGCCAGGCAGCTTGGGGAACAACAACAACAACAACAACATAGCTCAGATGCTTCTGAATATGGCTTGTAAAGTTTCAGAGATTCAAATTGATGAACCTCTTTATATGCTCACAAATGTACAAAGTTGATCCTATAATGAGTGGTATTATTGTTACAGTTGGTGGATGCTGGTTGGCTGCCCCCGGACAAGCCTTCACCGCCGTCACCACCTCCAGAATGGTCCGGTTAGAAGGACTTCTCATCACATTAACCCTTTGACTGACACAGGCTTTTCTCAGCTTGATGAGAAGTTTGCCGACAATAATCTTGGATAAGAAATGATGTGAATTCCTGAGAGAAACACATAAATCTGACATTCCTTTGTGCAAAAATAAAGGACAACGGTTAAAGAGTGGCTGAATAGATGTTAATACTATCACGATAAGTGCTTACTATTAAACCCTTTTAATTCTGGTGATATCCTCTTAATTTTATTCTGGCTACTTTTAGGCAATTTTATTTATCGTAGGAAGGAGGGTAGCTAACCGGGGCAATGTTCAGAGAGTTTAGTGTGAGAGGAACCAACCACAGTCCGTAGCATGGTCGGTAGTGCGTCTGGCTGCTGATCAAAGGGTCGGCAGTTCAATCTCAGGCCGTGCCATTGGCAGGCATCAAGAGTTTGGACACTCAGATCTAGTGATTCATGACATGTCCAGTTAAGTCCCTGTAACAAGGGCACGCCCTATCCCTGTCCGTCAAGGGCGTGCAAGGCGTTGAAAACTACAAAAACAGAAGCCTTGTATTTTGAATAATAATGAGTAAACCAAAGGACTTAGCATTGAGACTGGATATGAAAAGTCTTGTTTGCCACCCTCATAGGAAGACATAGAAGAATGATAAAGGTTACAAACTACCCTAATTAATACTTAGCTAATCCAGATCCTTCCCAAGTTTTATAAAATGTATATACTGTAGCTCGTATAAACTTAAATTTATATCGCCTGTAATGAAAGGGTTAAAGTTACATAACTTATCTAGATTGTCAGCAAAGTTACATAACTTATCTAGATTATCAGCAAACTAATTCATTCTGCTGTACCTCTCAGAATAAAAGGGTTGATCAAAGATTAACTCTAACATAAAAACCTTGATAAGATTTCCCAATGCACAGCGAGCTAAGTATCCTACAGAATTAACTTGACTCGTGATCAGGTGGTTCGGTTTACTGTACCACCTTTCTATAATTAAATGTGTTCTGTCTTCAGTCACACTACTGTTGTACTTGATATTCTTACAAAGATAATGTACACAGTAGAAACACACACAACCTTTAATTGCTTACAAAATAGAGAATATGAGTACAGTACAGTAAGCCCTCTCTATTTTGGACCTTTCATTCTCTTTAAACATCGAACTTGTCAGACGACTAACTCTGGTTAACAAAATCCAAATTACTTAGGGAAATAATGTCTGATAAGTCGGACCTTGGTCATTTGGGAAAATTGGACTTCTCAGACATACAATTCCCTCATTTGGGCTGAGTTAGAGAGGGTTTACTATATATACAATATATTGATGTAAGCACGACATCATGAAGCACAGGATGATGAGTATGGCATTGCTTACCTAAGGGTCCTGTACTGTGCTCATCATTCCACAGATCACTATTGGCACAGACAGTAGCTTTAAAGACTGAGTGATACACAAGAGGTGTGGTTTCAGTCTCATGTCCTATACTGTATGTCTATTTCAACTACATTCCATTCCAGGAAAGTTGAACTAATTTCCCATTGAAATATTCCAGTGATGTGCTAATGTTGCTGACAGTAATATCGCTTTCTATCTGTGGCTTCGAGCTGTATGAGTGAAGCAACTGAATTATATTGACCCAAGTATCTTTATAGGATTCAATACAGTTTGAGTAAATAACACCGCTCTTACTGTTGGCAGCTGTACCTCTCTCTAGTGTACAATATTGATACTGTACTAGGGAGTGTTGAATTATCCATTCCCTCAGTTCATTGTACTGTACTAGGAAGTGTTGAAGTATCCATTTCCTCAATCATGTGTATGTACTGGGAGATATTGGTGGCCATTTCTCCCATGCTTAAACTGGCAGATATTGGTGTCCACTACTCTTATATTGTAGAGTTGCCATCCTCTCAGTAGCTGGGTTGGTGTAGCTTTGGCTTTCAGTCTGGGGAAGCAGTTGCTGGTTAGGGTTCAAGTCAAACTGGCTGAGTTTGATCAATGGATTTGACGAGTAGAAATTAGTCTTCTCAACCCACTGCTTCCAGGACTTAATATATAGGCTGGATTGTGTGGAGGATTGGACATGTACATGTTCTTCACCTATATTTTGTTTAAGTGTTCTTGTTAGTTACTACAAGAGATGATTGTTATTTTCTATTTTTTAACAGTGTATAGCCTAGGCAGTTTATTGATATCCCACAAATAAATAGAGGCATCCTCATTTAATTCTGGACTGGATACTGTGGTACCACCATTTAGTGATGTAAATTCCGAGAGAGGATAAGTTTGTAACAGACGGTACGTTCTCAACTTTCCTCATCCCCTGTAGAGATACAGCCCAAGAGCTCTACCCGGTCCACGGATGATCAAGATTAGAATATTTCCCAGTCTCGCCTCCAAGTAGATAGGCATTGAGTGTCCAAACCCTGATACAGTGCTTGGACAGGTTTGAGCAATAGCGCAAAGATGTCCTTCGCCTCATAGGTCTACGTAGTTCACACCCCAAATGAAGTTCAATAATGTGTGTCACATAATAGTCTTTACTTTATACTGTACAGTCGGGACATGAATGCTTTATCTACAAGAAATAATCAGTACTAATTAAAGAAACCTGGTGATTCAATTAGTTGTATTCAATCGAGTATTCAGTGTGTCATAATTGCTCATCCAATTTGTGTACAAGTATTCCTGACCACGACTGTACAGTACGTGTTAACATCCTGATCCTTTTTTTCGCCCACAAATTTTGCCACTCGGTTGGAAGCGTCACACAAGCATTTTGACAGTACAGTAGATATCCTCATTAATAATCCAAGTTTAATTACTGTACAGGTATACTGTAATATTCTCAAGTAACTCATGATTTTTCACTTATCTTAAAGTATTAAATCGGATAATGGGTAAAACTAATCACCTTTATCTATAGTTACGTTTTCCCCATGGTTTTCTATAACCCCGTATGACGTATGACCAGGCCGAGCTTGAACCCGGGCCTATAGCGTAGTAGACTAACACCAAATTGACCCGACCCGACCACCGAGGAGCTAAAAGTAGTAGCTGGAGTATCAGAATCTGACTCGTGGTCATGTAGTCTAGTGCATCACATCCACACACTAACACAAGGAACTTGCTCATGTAGTAATGTACACCCTATGTGGTGGATTGTGTTCTTTCATTTCATAAATTTTATTTTAGTGAGCGTTGTTTCCACATAGCGATTTTGATGTGTTGTTTTTACTTTATGTTGTCTTTGTCCCAGTTTTGGTTTGACTTTGTTTGCAAGTTTTACATTTTAATTTGTTTTTTACTGAAATAAAATTAAAGGAATGGAACATTCCACAGTACAGTCGGACCAGCTGCTGTCCATGTAAACACAAATTATTGCAAGTTATTAGGCAGCTACATGATACTGCAATCACTAGCTATTATGTTAACTGCATAATAATGTTGTAGACTATTTATTTTATGACAGATAAGACACCTTAGGCCCGTGAGTGAGGATAATATTGTACAGTCAATCACGCACAAGGCCCCTCAGCGAGGATGATGCTTAGAGAGCCTATCACGGGCGTCGTTACAAACCTCCACTAAGTGCCAGGTGTACTGTCAACTTTTTATAACAAAAAAATATATCAGAGAACACTTAGAGACGTATGTACTAGTATCAGAATCTAGACTGAAGATAGATGAACTTGAATGACAGAATTGTATAAAAAGTATGCCTCATAATGCTGCCAGACCGTTCTTGATAATTCTTGATTGAAAGAGCGCTTGTGTTATACCGGCTTGAACCAGCTACTACACTTTTTTTTTTATTTATTTCCCTTCAACTTTTACACTCAATACAGATCTGGCAGCTTAGGAGGTCAGCTTTTGAAGTAAATATGTAGCTGAAATTTCATCTTTCTTCAGACTAGTATTTTACACCAGTGCCAAAGATACCAGAAGTGGTTACCCCCCCCCCATAATTTTCACTGATGATTAGAGATTCTGTACTAATAGAGATTGGCCATCTTTTGTCTTTGATTAAATAAACAAACCAAAACTGGGACAACACAAGATAAATGCAAAAGAACTACCGGTAATCAAAATCGCTGTGGAAATAACACTTAATAAAATAAAAAACACAATCCACCACATAGGGTGTACACAACTACATGAGCAAGTCAATCTGGTTCCCAAGCAAACTGATTGCACATATAACAATTTAGCCCCAAAGACAAAACAATAAATCCTGTACCAGTATTGCCCAATGTTGGTTACGGGTGTGGACATATTTTGAGTGGAAAGAGAGGCTAATGGACACCAGTGGCATCAAAATGGTGGAGGTTGGCCGATCTATTACCAAAGGACCTCCAGTGGTGATAGCTTCGGTTATTCAGTATCTGCTTAGAGACTGTATGTTTCTTGTATATTAGTTCTGTGCTTTGTATTATCCATTTATATATTCTCTAGCGCACAGAGAAAGGATAGCCATTAATATTTTGTTTGACTTTGTTTATCCAGACCACATAAGCTCCATACTGTAGTCAACGGTGAAGAAGAAGAAGTAGTCCATTCATTATAGCTAGGCCAGAAGTTGTAAACCCAAACATGAACAAATAGGCTGTTAAGTTACACACCTATTTGCAAGCTTACTCTTCCCAAATGGTAGTGATATTAGGTAAATTACCGTACTCGTTGCTTTTTTGGTTATAGGTCAATTACTCGTTACTTTTTGTAGTTACAGTATAGGTTTAGGTTTTTGGCCTAATTACAGTATAGACTATGGAACTCTCATAGGGCTGGCCAAGGATATCTACTATATAAATCCATGTATCTCACAAAGCATGATATATCAAATGCTTCCTAGGTTTACTATCCTCTTTGTTTTTATTCTTTATTTCAAGCTTCAAAAATTGCTATTACGCTATATTCATTTAACCCGTCCAGCCCCGGCTAGTTTTGTAATGTTTGTTTACCAGAACCCGGCCGGTTTTCAAAAAATGGTTTTATTCCAGAAACAATAGCGAATGGGGTAGGAATGAAGGAAAAACCACGAAAAACCGCTCAAAAAGCTTAAAGAATGGTCCTACAGAGCCCCCGAAAACGTATTTTACAAGAGTAAAAAATTGAAGGCAATTACCCAATAAAAACAGGTTATTGCGCGCTCACGCGCACGCACATGGACTTTGAGAGTTTTCAACCATCGGCACGGTTGCGTGGGATACGTACACAGTTCCCATACAAATCTGAGCCCTCTTGAGTGGCTACACCTGAGGTTACGGTCGGCGCGCCAGGCGCGTCTCTGGGGCTGTGCGTTACATACATCGCCGACGCGTCAGGCGCGTCGCTGGGGCTGTACGGGTTAAAAAGCTTAATGCAATTTGATTACTATTTCCTCAAGATATTTTACTTGCAAGGAAATTGTTTACTTAACCCTCCAGCCCCGGCTATGTATTATATATATATTCCTCGAAACCCGGGTGTTTTGGCCGAAAAACGTCTAGGCTAGGCTACCGTATATTCGTTAATCAGACTGCTTCCCGCATTCCCGCGCATCCCCAAGCGTAGCTGTGTTATTTACCTGTAGAATGGCATTAAGTAGAGCTCTCTAAGTCAACTGGTTGAGCTGTGATGATGATTTCATTGGAGATAACTTTATGGCCAAAACAGCCACTTTACACCACTTTTCGATACTTAACAACAACATACAGGCACACACGAACAAGCGACGCTCTCCTTCTTGTGGCCGGAGATGCGGGGCGTCGGTCCAGCCGGCTGTTGTTTACATGCGTCGGACCGACGCCTCGCACACGAAGCTCACAGGCTTTCAACCACTGGGCGTTCAAGAGGCCTTCCGGGTACCTGTTATATGCTTTTTTATGGGCGTTCAAGAGCCCTTCCGTGGTGAGAGGGTTAATATGTTGCATGTCCATATTGTTTGCATGAATTTTATTACTTAAGGGGAGATTTCCACTTGAGGGATTTTTTTCTGGACCCCTTTCTCCCTCATGTTTAGCCCCATTGCTTTTGCGATTTTAAGATCTTCGCCCTAGTAGTTTGGACATTTTGCCCCATTTCTGTCAATTTTAAGACCTTTCGTGCCGTTAAGGTGTAAAAATTTTCCTGGCGAGCGATAGCGAGCCTGTAATTTAAGAACAACCGGCGGGACATTTTTCTACCGAAAAATGTACAAATTTATCTTGAAAGGGGGTCAAGGGGGTGTAATTTTAAGCTTGATGAAAAAGTAGGGAACAAACTAAATACCTGCCCTTAATCTGTCATCTATTTAGCGTTTTATGTATATAGAGTAACTGAAACTACTGTCTATGTAAAGGGTCTGATTTAGTGTTTATTTTAGTCTGGTGTTACAATTAGGCATACGATGAATTGCATAGAAAATTGAAGTTTGTGTTTTACGACGTGTCTTACTTATGCAAGAAGGTTAAGGGGGGGTGACCTGCTTTTTTTCTCGCCTTTTCTTTCTTTCTCTGGCTTGTACCCATTCGGCCCCATTCAGCCTACTGTTTTAAGACGTTTATCCCCATCCTGGTGTCGATTTATTCCTGGCGAGCGATAGCGAGCCAGCATTGTATGAAGAAATTCAGCTTCGCCGGAGACATTTTTCTATCGAAAAATTTACAAATTTAGCCTGCTGTCAAAACGTGTACAATATGCTGGCTCGCTACCGCTCGCCCGGAAAAAATTGACGTCTGGATGTGGATAAACGTGTTAAAACTACTGTAGACTGAGTGGGGTCGAATGGATACAACCCAGTGAGAGAGAAAAAAAAGGGAGGTGGGCCTTCTTAAGAGTAGCCAAGTGTTGGTTCATGAAAAAAGAAAAATATTTGATTAGTTTGTTTTACTTTGTAGAAGAAAGTAAAGTTTTCGCTGAGGTAAGGCATAAGAATATTGCTGTATCCAAAGAGGCGACTATAATGGTAGGCCAAGATAAGTATTGGGGTATGAAAATGCCACACTTCTTCCTCATGGCAATTTTAGGCCATAGGTGCACTGCCTCTTGTCTTTTTTTATTTTTATTTATTTTATTTTTTATTTTTTTTATTTTTTTATATTGTGTCATTCCCGTTTTGGTTTGTTTATTTTGCAAGTTTTACATTATAATTATAATGTATAACTTGCAAAATATGCAAACCAAAACTGGGACGACACAATATAAAGGCAAAAAAAAATTCCCGACCAAAGGCTGGTTCCTCTTAAAATATCAGTCTCGCTATTGCTCGATAGGAAAAATCGACATCTAAATGGCACAGGTTTCAAAATTGACAACGAAATTGGGCGAAAGGTGTTAAAATCGCCAAACTAATAGGCAGAACGTCTTCTGATCTCATAACAAATGGGGCTTAACACGAGGGAGAAATGGGACCAGAACAATTACTCATCTCCCCTTAATCAAATTTCAGAGCATTGACGTCTGCCCCCTGGATAATGGTCAAGGGGCACGCACAGATTGAACCATATATAATGCTCATCAAATCCCAAAGGGGGAGGAGTATGTGTGAAAGTTAAAGTATAACAGATCATCTTCAATCTTTTGATTCCTTATGCCCCTTCCTAAGCTGAATAAAATTGTCTCAATATGATCTTATCCCCCCTTTTATATTTGTGATATTTTACTCAAGCGATAAGATTTGGCCTTGCTGGTCTTCTGATGAATTGTTTTTTCTTATGTTCAATTGAGCTGAATCTAACAGTATATTATTTGAAATGTAATGATGTTTTAATTTGTATTTTTTTAGATAACCATTACATTATCCTTAATCTGCAACTGTATCTCTAATGTTTAACACATTAAATTAATGAACATAAAGTTAACTTTTAATATCCCTGAGCTTTTTGTTATTCCAACAACAGCAGTTGTATAAATTATATGGTAATTAGCATTTTTCTGGTCAGTTCACCAGTTACACTTCTCTAGAATCACATCAGGGTGCTTGAACTGTAGCTTGGGGCGACAGTAAGAATATACAACGCACGTAGCACCCGTTTTGCAACACAATCCCACCCATACTCTGCAACTCCAACCCAAGTGTGAAACATTATTCTTAATCTTACTTCTATTCAACAGCTGAGCTCTGGAACTCTCTCCCAGAATCAGTCTTTCTCTCATCCTATGACTTAAATTGCTACCTTTAGGCCTGCTGTTTGCTGATGATACAGTTCTGCTAAGTGATAATGAATGAGAGTTGCAGGGTCTGGTAAATATGTTAGGAACTGTGTGTGAAAAATGGAATCTGTAGGTAAATGCAGGGAAGAGCAAGGTTATGGTCTTCGAAAGGGGTGAAGCCACAGAGTGTGGGGTGAAGTTGAATGGTCAGGCTATGGAGATTGTCAGCTCATTTAAGTACTGTATCTGGGCAGTGTGCTAAGTAAAGATGAGAGTATGGATGAATAAGAAGTGCGGAAGAGGGTGCAACGGGATGATGGTTGTAGGAACGCTGGAAGAAGTAGGGTGGTCAGCATGGAAGTAAAGAAGTCCTTGCATGACAGTGTGGTAATCCCGGCACTGACTTGCGGAAGCGAAGCATGGACGTTAGTGGAGAAATTATTATGCTTTTTCCACCAACCAACTTCACATCTAAACTCAATGAAATCAACAAATACATGTGGCACTCCAAGAACTCGGACTGTCTTCAAAGCACAATGGATAAATGCACTGAATTTCGGTGTGAGCATCCTAGGTTCGAATCCCTGGACTGCCACATGGAAGTTGTTGATTTCATTAATTGAGTTTAGGAGTAAAGTCGGTTGGTGGAGGTAACATAATACTATGCATATTATGACATTCTGAGTTCATAGCATTTATTTCCAGATCATAAGCTATAGATTCAAAAGTTTGTAAGGAAATATGATAAAAAAAAAAAATTTATACAATTTTTTTATATTGCGCAATTCTAGTATTTAGATACGTGGTGTGTCAGTCACAGTAGTAAAAGGACCCCACAAGGCCAGGCAGGTGGGAAATGCACATGCACTCCCCCTCAATTCTGAACACTGAATGTTGGAGCTTGGTGGCGATCTGGCGAGGGTATTCTGTTGTGTCCTGGGATAAAGGTTACAATAGAAAATGAAAATTAAATGAATGACCAGATGTTTACCATATAGGCACAGATTTCCCTCAGCTTTTCAGACGAAAAAAGGCCGTATTCTGTGAGTATATAGTGCCTTTCCCACGCCCTGCCACCACACCAATGGCTTTGTGTGATACAGGAGGCTTATAAAGTTACTTTATAAGGCCTATTGAAGCATTTTAGACAGTTTTTGAAAGTTCAATTGTTTGACCCCTTGGGGTTCCAGTCTCCCCTTAATTAAAGTTGTACTAAAAATTAATATTTTCAAAGTTGCAGTCTTAGAGCCACGGCGGTCGAGTGGTGAGCACGCTCACGTGTGATAGAATCTGCAAGACCCGGGATCGAATCCCTGCCACGGCGGACATTTAGTGGGTGTGGTAGTACGTCTTGGGATGTTTCACATGTTTGCACCCAGTCAGGAGATATCCTGACGACATACTCAGACTAAACACGCAGGTAAGATCCTGTGTAGCGGGTAACTGTTTTTCAGATGCCTACTTTAACTTAACCTAACCTAGTATATTAGTGTACTATTTATGAATGTAAAATTTAAAAATATATTGCTACATACCAAATTATTGAGATATATATACACAGTAGCCCGCTACACAGGATTATACCAAATGGGAAAAGTAGAATGTAGATACGAGGTGCCATTGTAAGGCTTATTATCCCTCAATACCTTCATCTGATGATCTTGAAATTTCCACCATTTTATAGAAGAGAGAAGAAACAAGACTGAAGAAGACGGGATGAAAAATGAGATGCAGTACTGTATATTTATTTTTGCAGACAATAGAGCACGTCACAAAAAGAAAAATAACAAAACCTCTCGGGGAAGTGCCGACGTTAAGGCTAAACTTCCCGAATTCCAAAGTTTAAGGCTCTAGTAAAGTTCTAGTCTAGAGTTTTGAGCCTTTTTAATTATGATTATATCCAATAGCCAAGTGCGTTATTTTTCTAGTAGTAGGCCTAGTTAATACATTATTTTGCTACTATCGAGCGACGTTTGAGAACTAAATCTAGCGTTGTTATTGGTAAATGGTAACCCCACCTAATGGCGGTGTCAAGAGGGAGGTAGAAGTAGAATGTAAATACGAGGTGCCGTTGTAAAGCCACTCAATACTTCATCAGCTGTTGATGTGCTTGATACAACAATACATGTTTTGGTAACATTCAAGGAGACTACATCAGGACTCTTCTTCTTCTTACCTCTGACCAGGTATAGGCTATCCTAGTGTTTACTAGCCTATACCCCTTTGAATTTAAAGGACCGCCCCCACGCCCCCGCTATTTGACATATTGGTAAAATTCTAGTTTCACGTACACAGCGACAAAAGGGAGGCGCCGTTGTAAAGGCATAGCTTCCCGACCAACTATGAAGATCAGGGAAATTGCTGAATTTGCTGGGTAAAAGACGTAATATAAGGATAATAAACTACATTAACGACATTAGCCTAACCTAACCTAGTTGTTGTTGTTCCCTAAGCTGCCTGGCCGAACAGCCCCGAGTCCCTGAGGAAGGCCATGGCCACGATCGGGCTTTCCCACAGAGCTCTCATTGAGTGTAGATTATGTTGTTGGCGTAAGTGGTTGTGTGAAATGCAGTCTTCTATGATGTGTTTAATGGTATGGGGTGCTGTGTTACATCCCGGGCAGGCGTCGACAACGGAGTCATCCAGTCTCTTCTGATAGCTCAGGAGAGCTGGATGGTGTCCGCATCTCAGCCTGGCCAGGTGGACTCTGTCCTCGCGAGGAAGGGAGGATTCGGAAGGATGGATTTCGGGAGGTTGTGCATGCAGCTGCGTGTTGTCTGTGAGTGAGTGGATGGATTGGCGAGAGATATGAGTATGGATGTGCTTCTGGAAGTTGGTTCGGGGTGGGCAGGGAGGGAGAGAGGACAATAATTGTGTGTGATACCGTGTGCTGGGTGTTGTTTTGATATTTCTTGGTGTCTGTGGGTGTGTTGCCATGTAGTTTAGTGGGTGGTCTTGGTTCGTGGAGGCTGCTGCCAGGAATTGGGTGCCTCTCATGTCCAGATGGTCTTTGACTTTGAGGATTTTCAGCCTGTAATGATCTTCAGGGCTTTGTTTTGAATAGTCTGTAAGGTCTTATGATGTGTTTCAGCTAGGTTAGAAGCCCAGGCTGGGCTTGCGTATTCCATCACTGATCTTATGTATTGTTTATATACTGTGGTGGTAGTTTCTTTGTTGTGTCCAAATTTTGTGTGAGCAAGTGACCTGAGGGCGTTAAGTCTGGGTGTCAGTTTCTTTTTAATGTTTGTGGTGTGCTGTTTGAATGTCATATGAGTATCATATGTTACTCCTAGGATTTTGGGTGTGTGTGTATGTGTTAGGGGTGTGTTGTTTATGGTGAGTTGAGGGATGTATTCGTGTTCACCTGTCCAGCTTGTGAGCAGGGTTGCGGTGGATTTGACTGGAGCTAGATTAAGTCTGTTTGTAGTGCACCAGCCATGTAGCGTGTTGAGATAGGGTTGAAGGAGATCTGTTGCTCTTCTTGGGTCATGGTGTGTGCATGTGAGTGTTATGTCATCTGCATAGGAGGCTAAGTTTATTTGGGGCGTATTGGGTGTAGTTATATCGTGCATGTACAGATTGAAGAGTGCGGGCGATAGGACGGATCCTTGTGGGACTCCGTTTGGAAAGTTTCTGATTTTAGATGACTGACCGGCAAAAGATACGTGTGCACATCTGCCTGCTAGGAAGTTGGCCAGCCACCTTTTTGTGTTGTGCATGTTTGTGTTGTAGATTTTGTTTGTTAGGTTGTGGTGGGGGATGGCATCGAAGGCTTTACTAATGTCGAGTGTGGCTAATAGTGATCTGTGTGGTGGTCTAGCCGAGTTGATGCCGTCAAAAGCTCTTTGTGTAAGGTCTGTGAGAAGTGTGTTTGTGGAGTGCAGTGGCCTAAAGCCATGTTGTGTTGGAGCTAGGGGTAGGTCGGGTGTAATTAGTTGTAATACTAGGCGTTCCATGACTTTGGAGGGGGAGCACGGGTCCTTGGAGCGGCTTCGGTCGCGCGGGAATTTCCACCTAACCTAGTATTATGTAATCACTATGGTGCCGCATATGGGGAGATTTTTTTTTTTTTTTTTTTTTTTTTTTTTTTTTTTTTTTTTTTTTTTTTTTTTTTTTTTTTTTTTTTTACAATAGGTATAATTCCTTATGCTATAGCCTAATGCATTTCCGCCGCTTTGGACATATATAGGAATTAAGTATGGTATATGACAACTCTAAAGTAGCCATAGAAATTTATGAGTATGCTGTGAAAGCGAAACTAGAATTAAACCGACATCTTTGACAGATTTTTTGTGTAGGCCTAGGCCTATTTTTCTTTGAAATAAGATTTTTTCAAGTTAGGCTATCGATAATGAAAATCCTCTATGCGGACTAGGCCTATAATGAGAAAAATATGGCGATTCTATTGGTCGCTAGGCTAGGCTATTTTCCCAAATAAATTGTTGGTAAATCTATAGTTATACTACCCCTCCCCGAGTCCCCTACCACCCCCCACCATCTTCCCCCTTCAAAACACGCCTTTTAGCGTGTTTTTGGATGGTTCAGCAGATGCGGAAACTGGAAAAAAACTTATTTTGATAAATTATCACCAACCAGATAAAAGTTTTTCAGGTAATTTGTTGTCGTTTTTAATTTTTTCTTTGATATAGGCTACAGTGTTGTTTAATACCAAGGACCGTCGCATTTTAGTATTTTTAACATTAGCCTAACCTAACCTAACCTAACCGAAAAGTAACCTGTCTCCGCGACGGTCTAAACTCCCCCTCACGTTCCCTGTTTATGGGTGCGCGACGGTCTAAACCCTGCTCACGTTCCCTGTTTATGGGTTTGCGAAGGTTTGTAATACTTCAATGTATCTATTTCAAGTCAAATATACATTTCCGCGCATCATCAAACCATACTAAGTCTACACTCTACTACTAATAATATTAACCCATTAGTACCAACAGAATAGCGACAAAATAGGGGTAGTATAACTGTAGATTTATCAAATTGTTTCTAATAAGGCGGATGTAGTGTCCTTGACTATTATCCATGTTTTACTACTGTAACCGGTACGTTACGACGTAGCTCAGTAGCTGGCGTTTTACAATTGCTTGAATAACTTTTAAGTAGGCTAGGCTAGTGTTGGCATGACACAGTATAGGCCTATCCATCCTGCATTGAGTTATTGTCTAGCCCTAGGCAATGGCATAATGATACAACTTGGCCCTTCATACTTCATAGTCTTATAATTCATCAATCTATCTGCATGTCCATAGGGGTAACACTTAAGATGAATTGTGGCGGCTTAGGCCTCCGCTAGGCTAGGCTATTTAGCATTTTTTTTTTTTTTTTTTTTTTTTTTTTTTTTGTAGCCTAGGCCTATAGGCTAGGCTACCTAGGCTATATATATATATATATAGGCTATGGATAAAAAGTATATAGCAATGAAGCATAGAATGATAGGAACCCAAAACTACCGTTAAAAATGAGATCCCAGCTGTGGTGTGACTCGTAAATATTGACCATATATATATATATATATAGGCTATAGGCCTAGCCTAGGCCTAAGATGAAAAAGAAACTTTGAAAAGACATTAGCCTAACCTAACAACCTTACCTAATCTATCCTAGTATTATGGGTGGGGGCTGCCGCCCCCACACCTCCGCTGTTTGTTTCTTACAGTTCCTTACAAAAAGGGTATATTTTCAATTTGTCGATAACGAAAATCCTCCATGCAGACTAGGCCTATATGGAGAAAAATATGGCAAATCTGTTGGTGCCTATTTTCCCTAATAAATTGTTTCTAATAAGGCGGATGTAGTGTCCTTGAAGATTATCATAATATTAACCCAATAGTACCAACAGAATAGCGACAAAATAGGGGTAGTATAACTAGATTTATCCCCCCATGACATATTGTCATCATCATATACTGTATATTGCCAGCAGGGGGCAAATTACCGAAAAAATCGCTGTCAAAATAGACGCGAACTTAACCACGGCGATCGACAAATGTAAACATGACGGCGGCGGCGGTGGGGGAGACGTCAGACCTTTGCAATCATGTTCCTTTCTATTTTGAATGCCATTGGATACAATAATATGTTGAAGGCCTCACCCCCCCCATGACATATTGTCATCATCATATACCGTATTGCCAGCAGGGGGCAAATAACCGAATAAATCGCCGTCAAAATAGACGCGAAGTTAACTGCGGCGATCGCCCTATGTAAACATGACGACCGTACGCCCGAACTCTACATCCATCCCCATTCTTGCCAAAGTTGGCTCAGGTTTTTCAGTTTTTCAGAGTAAAAAACCCTAGACCTAATACGTGGGATACAAGACTAACCCTCGCCTAACACCTAGCTATTATGTGTTCATTGTACCCAGTATGTGGGATGCAATACTAACCCTTACATAACACCTAGAATGTGTCCATAGTACCCAGTACGTGGGATACAATACTGATTACTAACCCTTACTGTACATAACACCTAGAATCTGTCCATAGTACCCAGTACGTGGGATACAATACTAACCCTTGCCTACCAGGTTGTAAGTGTTCCTAGTACAGTACCTAGTTTATTCCATACTTACCACCTGATCCCTTGTCATTAACCTAACCTAACCTAACCTAGACCTAGTACATAGGATAGCCTACAAGACTAATCGGGATGGATGTAGTTTTCGGGCGTACGGTTGTCATGTTTACATAGGGCGAGGGCGGGTGCCCAACCCTGAAAGGGGTTGAAATAGGGGAGCTATTCCCCCGCCAAAGGCGGCTTTCTAGGGCCTTTCCTAGCTGATGCTGAGAGGATTGGGTTCTAGTCATGTGGTGATGGGCTGGTCTATCAGAGTGAGACCTGAGCAATCTCTGCCATACCCATAGCTTACTCTGACTTTTCCTTTAACTTACATATTTTCTAGATCTCAAGTGACGGCGTCTCTTCTGTGGATTGACCTCCCAATCTACCAAGATTGGAAACCAAAGCGTCACATTTTTCCCTTGCCCCTCAACTTTCTCTTCATAATTGCTGAGGGGCACAGGGCCCTGGGTGGGGCTTTGGTTTCCCGGCCGTTTCCGCACCCTCCTCAGCCCCCCGCCATGGAGTGGCTTCGGTCACCCAGGCTTTATTGTGGTCGGCGGGGAGGGTTCTGTGGGGGCACTCGGTTATGGCCTTGGAATTGCTCGGGGCCTTGGGGCTGTTCGGCCAGGCAGCTTGGGGAACAACAACAACAACAACAACATAGGGCGATCGCCGTTGTGAACTTCGCATCTATTTTGACGGCGATTTATTCGGTTATTTGCCCCCTGCCTGACACTATATATATGACGATGACAATATGTCATGGTGCAGCTCCCTCCACAATCACAGACCTGCATTTATTCACCCAATTTTGTTCATCCATTCTCTCCACATGGCTCGCTGGTGTAGTGACTAGAGTCTTGGACTTCCACCCAGAAGGCCCAGGATCGCGCCCACACTCGGCGCATTAAAGATTTTTCACAAGCACGGAGTCATTACCGTCCCTCATGAGCAAGGGGATGGGGTAGTAGTACAGGACCCCAATGGAAATACGCCTAATCGGCCTTATTGGGCTATCCGTAGCTGGCTTAGCATGCGCTAGCTTTAAGAACTATTATTATTATTATTATTATTATACCATCCCAGTCTACTTGTACGCATCACCTCGCTAATACTCTTTATACCTAAACGTCTCCTCAGCTCATCATTTGTTATTCTATCCTGCAGCCTGGTCCCACACATCCATCTCACCATTCTCGTATCATTATGTTCCATTCTGTTGACAACTTGACATCCTCTACTTTAACGGCCCATGTTTCTGATGCATACGTCATTGCACTTCTAACACATGAGGCATACACCTTTCCCTTCAGGGGGAGAGGCATTTTTTTCATGGTCAGATTTTTTTATTTTTATTTATTTTTTATTTTTTTCTATATTCCAACTTACTTCCTCTCGGGCATAGGCTGAGAGCCTTAACATTCACCGCTTTACAATGAACAGTGAAGCCCGTGAGGTCTTGTTCCAGTCTAGGGAGTGAGACATGTGAAGCACGTAGAGTACAACGAGCACCTGCCATCTTGCCTTCACATGAGGCACAGTGCTCACTCATGGCCCGAAACGACCCCATCTCTGAAGCCACCTCGTTCCCGTGCTTCACTGTCTCACCCCCTACACTCGGACTCTCACACTTACACACACACAACGCCACCTGTTGAGCAGATAACTCACCAGGCATTGCACCCCTATAGCATATTTTGAATATGGGAATATTCATACAGTGCTATTTAATCAGGGAACAATGAGGGTATTTTATTGACGTTTCGGTGGGCTTGTGGTAATGCACTGATACTAGGTACAGCACAAATTCCATCCCAATAATATCTTCCCATTGATACATCGGGATTTGAACCCGGGACCTTTGGATTACCAGGCCAGTGACAAGACCACTCCACCAAACCTCCCCTTGAATTGGCAGCAGTTCTCTGAACTTCCCCCAGCCACATCTAATTCTAGCGACAGTGGCAGCCTCGGCCCCACCACCGGCAGAGAAGGTATCTCCTAGGTAACAAAACTTGTCCACCAGCTCCAATGACTCATTTCCAAAATGCACAGCCACAGGATCATCATTTAACACAAGCTCGCCTTTGCACACTACGCACTCAAATTTCTCTATTTCTGACTTATCCTTCGGCAGGGGTCCTTTTATTCTACTACAGTACAGCGCTTACTCCCATGGTGCACCCAACATCGACAGATGCTATATCAAATCGAGTTAGCGCCCACACCCTTTCTACACACTGCACATGGGTATGCACCGCTCTTTTCCACATTGCCTCGTCTCAATCTACAATGCATAACCTTGGTTTTGTTAATATTGACTCTTAAACCCTTGCTCGCCATGCCCCCTCTCCATCTTCTGAATTTGGCCTCAGCATCTTGCATATTGTCAACTATTAGGGCTAAATCGTCTGGATAAAACAGTTCCAACGGGAGTCCGCATTTAAAAACTCTAGACAGTGCCTCCAGGACCATAATAAAGAGGAGGGGGCTTAACACTGAACCCTGATGAACTCCAACACGGACTGCGAACTCATCACTCTGTACACCTTTCACCCTCCCCGCAGTTCGCGAATCCTCATACATCTTCATTATCACATGCACCAGCCACTCTTCCACACCAAGTTTCCTCATAGCCCACTGCACAACATCTCTAGGCACCCTCTGACTATGTATGTGAGGTGGTACAATTTACATGAATTGGGGATGGAAAGTTAAGGAAATCCATAAAAACCTACATGTACGCGCCACGGCCTTCCCCCCATTTCTTACGCGAGGGTTGTCGGGCACCTTAGTCGTCTCGCCCAGCTTTGGAACCCCCCTTTAAGCCAATCAAGCCTTCCTACTCTTTATTTGAGGCGAATATGACTTCTATTTTTTATATTTTTATTTTGTTTTACTGTTAGGATGTTTAATATGTTCCATAACCACTTAATTAACCTAGTGGCTACAACAACCCTCTCGAGAGGTTTTACTGGTGGGCTGCGACACTCCTCTCGGAAGAAGAGATGTCTGGCACGTGCCAAAACACAACAAATAAAAAAGAAAAAAGTGTGACTGTTAGAGCTATAGGGGTGAAAATCCAAAGAAATTTACTGCCCCCCATCTTGCCTCCATCCTGCTCCTCCCTCCACCCGACCAATATTCCCAATCCCATACACACAGCCGCTCGTTGTTGATTTTGCGCCACATTTTCAAGTACGGACCACCGTAGCACCTCAACCACGCATCTTTTGGGTATTCATATATACATACAGTATATGGTTGGATGCACAATTGGATTTCCTACAAGATGATGTGGATTTTGTTGTGTTTTGGAAGTCGCCAAATCGGCCTAGGTCTAGCACAGGGCAATGGTGAGTCCCAAGGGAGTCTAGCATTCCCTGGGTTAATCCCATAGGGTACTTTATTCTAATTATGTGAAAAGAAATTACACAAGGCCTTGTGTTGTCCATATTCACGAATTTCACGTGTAAGCGGAGTATCAACTATATATTATCTGTATATCATTGTCCACTTTTTTTTAACCTTGAGGAATTTGTTTTAACTTGTTGGATCAGGAGGGTTTATTATCAAGGTTACCAAGGGAGAGACTTGACAATTTGGCATACCCCATGACCCACCAGTCCCCTACTCTAGGTTTAAACAAAAAGGTTTCAAAGCTATTATTATATTTCAGATAGTGTTGCTGGCTACGACATTTGAGGTTTGCTCAAAATTAATACATGGACGGATTACAGTACCGGTACTTTAATAGACAAGTGACATCATCGATGGCTATGACTGGACGAATCACAACCGAGAGGAGGCACTGAGCTCACCTGTATCAAAGGAGGACATTATAGATCCAGAGGAGGGCACACACAACACTGACACGATGGAAGCAGGGGACAGTGAAAAACAGGAATCTGAAGGTGATTGGGGGGAAACAAAAATGAGGAGAAAGTTATCGTTGAAAGGGGTTGATAGTGAGAGAAGAACCGAGAGTAGGGATCCTGAAAGTGATAACGATATTAACAGCAAGTACAAGATAATATACACAGACTCTCGAGAAAATTACATTGAGAGTGAGAGTAGTGAGGAGGAGGAGATTGGGACTGATGAAGAAGGTGATGTAGATACTGATTATTACAGTGATGTAGATGGTAAAGATGACGTGGAAGAAAAAGACGAGACTTCACAAAAGAAAGAACTAAATGTACGAAGAGAAGGAATCTCTGAAGGTGGAGTAGAAGCTGGTCACTCCATTATCTCTACCAGCTCTAAAACCATTCCTTCTGTTCCTCCTTGTACTCGCCCCCCTGTCTGCCTGTACAACCAGTCTGGTAAGTTGTGTAGAGTGCTGGGTGAACGCTGCATCCTCACAGAATTCAACGCTGGCCCAGTGTTTGTGGGGACCAGGATGGAGGAGTGTGAGTGGGGCCCAGTTGGTGTGGGTCTTGTGTGGTGTAGTGGCCGACCTCTCTCACTGGACCAGGTGCCAGATGGAGCTGAAGTTTGTTTTGATGCTGTCATTCTTCCCGGTACGTCCAAGTTCATTGCCCTGGTTGTTTGGCAGGACACTAAACCCACCATCAGTACTGAGCCTTATTTTAACTCTTATGTTGTAGCGGAAGAATTTGAAAACATCAAAGTTAACGTTGTGTCATTTGAAGGTGATAGTGGAGTTGTTAGAGCCACCATTCAAGATAAAGAACAATTAGTTGAGTTCTCCAACTCTGTTGTGTTCAAGAATGGCCAAAAAGTTGAAAGTAAAGAAGAGATTGATGATCTGTGTGGACCTGGTTGTGGTGAGTTGTTTGCTAATGTGTACATGTTGGTGACTGTTGATGGTGGTGACCAAACTAGTTACCAGTATGGCTTTATGTGCTCCTGCTTGTGGTCAGAGATGAAGCCACAAAACACAGGGATCACCTCAAGGTTTGATAAGTTTACTTTGTATCAAAAGGTAGGAAGTTCTTATTCAGATAGTAAGGAACAGTTGTACATGCACTGTGATGCCCAGAGTGAACTGGTCCTGAGTGACAGTGGATGTAAGTTAACATACAAGAATAATAACCAGGAGATCATAGACATCCTGTGTGAGGAGGAGAGTTTTTACTGTGATAACCAACGTGTGTCACCAGTGAGGGGAGGACAGGTCAAGGTTCACCTCAGGAGGACTATAGACACAGACGGGAAGGAAAGGTGGAGTGCTGTTATGGTTCAGTTACCTCACAGTCTTATCCAGACAACCACTACAGCACCTCCTCATGCTGAAGACAGTTATACTTCAAAGGTATTTAAGAATGTCAAAGGTGTACTTCAATGGAACGAGGACCAAAAGAAGTTTGTAATAACAACAGACTTCGGTAGTCCTTTGCCAGAACTCCTAGTAGTGGGAGATAGGGCAAAGTTGGTCCTTGATAATGAACTAACTGATTTCAATGACCAAACTGCCTTTGATTCCGTTCAGTTTGATGTATATTATGAGAAATTGCGTCCAGTTATTCTATCAACTTGGAAGTCACTGTCACACAAGCCACATGTTGTTTACAATAAAAACAAGACAAACACATATTTCTATGATGTACCCGGTTTTTATCGAGGTAAGGCTAAGAATAAGAAGCTCAAGTTTGATGTTGTACTAGATGGAGAGATCAGATCCATCCAAGCCTTCCGGAGAAGGAGGGCAGTGTTCTCTCCAGAGGGTAAAGTTCGTAATTCTATTCCAGTAATGTCTCGGGTCACTCTCCATTTGAGAGAAACAATTAAGGTTGACGGTAAATCTATCTGGAAGGTATATCTTGTGATTGTGAATACAGGCCAGAATGATGCCACAAACTCAGAATCAAACGCTGAAGCTCCTGTGGCAGGAGACTCTTCAGATACCTGCAGCAATCTGACGAAGTGTAACAACAAACATTTGACCAAAATGCCAAATGACAACCAAAGGCCTAAATCTAACCAGACATCTAAAATATTAAAAAACTGCCAAGGAACGTTGTACTGGTATAAGCCTTTGAAACTGTTCAAAATAGCAACCCAAACAAAAGGATTACCTTCAGAAATATTAGTTGGAAGCAGATCATACTGTGCGCAGGATGGAAAAGTTACAGATTTGATCATAGATTGTGAAGACGAGAAGATCAATTTTGATTGCTATGTTGATGGCAATGACAAGTTCCACATTCTATCAATATGGAAAGGTACCAAGCCTGCTGTAGCTCGCAACAAAAATGGTTCTTACAAATATTACTATGACGTTGCTGGAGTTTACCGTGGTGTGATAAAAAATCTAATGATGTTTGATGTTACGCTGAATGGCCAGCTTAGGTCCATCACAACAAATATTACCGAAAAGGTCGTTTTCAGTGAAGAAGGACAACATTGTGCATCTATTCCAGTATTGTCGCAGGTTGTACTTCACTTGAAGGAATATTGCAACCAAAAAGAATGCCCCTGGTTAGCAATGGTTGTGGTTGTTGAAAAAGTTCCCACAGAGTTACCTTCTCAGCAAAAGCCAAAGACAAACGAAGGGGAAAGGCAAGGTGTGGCAAGAAAACCAATAACTAAGACAAACATCATCTGGCAGTCTGATTCAGTGGAGAGAGATGACAACTCGCATATCGAAGAAATACAGACTTCAGAAGTATTAAAGAATTGCCATGGTACTCTATACTGGAACTGGAACGTGGAACATTTCATAATTGCAACTAAAGTTAACGGTATACCCTTTGAAGTTAATATTGGAAAACAAGCATTTTATGTCAGCAATGGAAGAGTGATGGAAGTAAATGACAAGGTGTCTAACATACCCGTTCAGTTTGATTCACACTTCAGTACCGGTAACACCAAATTACACATTTTAGCAATATGGCAGGGAAACAAACCACAATCAGCCATTAATATGAGCAAGAGAAGGAGATATTACTACGACATGCCAGGAGTCTACCGAGGCCAGAGCAAGAACAACCTCCTCGTGTTTGATATCATTGTGGACGGCCAAATAAAATCCATCACAACGGAACACACCAATGCCGTCTACACTGCCGAGGGTTATCGCTGTAAATCTGTTCCCTTATCATCACAAGTCTCTCTTCACTTAATGGAACCTTGTAAAGTTAAATCCCCCTGGTTGGCATCACTTGTTATTGTTAAAGAGCAATGTCATCCATCTGACTCATCCCTGTTAGCACTTGCCAAAGACTCTTATCTCAGAACACAAGGTGGTATGGCCTCTGCAAGTGTCAAGGATTCTAATCCCCATACTGAAAGCGGTGTGACGTCTATACACATTAAAGATTCTTATTCCAGAACACGAGGCGGTATGATGTCTACTCATGTCCAAGATTCAAATCTTAGAACACAGGATGGTGTGTCTTCTACACATGTCAGAGATCTTAATCCCAAACCACAAGGTAGTATGGCTTCAGCACTTGTCCAAGATTTTATTTCCAGAACACAGGACAATATGACTCCTGCACATGACAGAGATTTTTATACTATTGCACAATACAGGTTTGCTTATACAGACAGAGTTCCAACAAGTAACATACCAGATGATGACAGTATGTGGCTGTGTCCAGAAACATTGAAACAATATTTATCAAGTGGCTCATTGGAAGAATTGAGCATTAAGCATTGCAGCTCACATCCTGTATACAGAGGTCAGGTCGAGGATTTGCCTGGTGGTAAATCAGTGTTCCACTGCAGCCTTCTACCTTCCCCTCTGACTGTGTCAGACATACCACAATACCGCTGGAGGAAGTCCAGCACCTCAGGAAATACCTATTGTTTATTACTCACGCAATACAAGATTCCATTGTTTATGTGGCCAGAAGGAGCCAGCTGTGACCCTTACATTATCACTGCCAATCGTCCAGTTTTACATGATGAAAACAAAAAACTTTTGGGTTTTGAAATAGGAGGTAAGGTGGTAATTTACTCCTATGGTTATGATATGGCCTTTACCAGAAAGTGCAAGAAAAGCATCAATGTATTCTTTCACAATATCGAAACTACAATGTTTGCTGTTGTAGAGAACCTTCCTCCAATGGATGTTGATGGGTACTTAGTTGAAGGAGAAATCCTGTTCCTCTGCTCCAGTTTACATGTTGCTTTAGCTGGCATCAGCACTATGATTGGAAATGAGGTAGGACAAAACAAAATCTTCAGGATAGGCAAAAAGACCAAATAGATAAACAGGTAGGTAGGTCAAATCAGTCAGTTTGTGTTTCTAGTACTGTACCAACATTCAAGTTGGGGAGGGCAGATATTTTTGTTTCTCCATCTCACCATCTGGCACATCAAGCCAGTCATTTCCTTCATATTGCACCGGGAATAGAACATTTAAGGGTGGTTTGATTATTTCGCTGGTTCAGGGTGTCAAACCAGTTCAATTTTGTTCTAAGGCTGGAGTGAATATGAGAAAGAATAGGAAGTTGTATTGTATTGGGCATATTATCACTTGCAAACACATAAGAGGCATATATATAAAACCGTTCTTTTAGTAATAATGCCTAAAACGAGTTAATATATATCTCGTTTGACACCCTGCGCTGGCTACCAAGAAAGTGATAGGCGGTGGTTAAGCAAGACCAGACAGACTGACCCAGAATGTTCAAGCAAGACTGGGCCAGTCCGTTCGAGGCAAAGAGAATTAGGTTTTAAAGTCAGACCAAACCAGACCACTCAAGGCAGATCAATCCAGGCATTTCAAGGTAGACCAAACCAAATATTTGAAGGCTGTGAATAATTCACTTCAAGCCCATAATATGAATGGTGATGGTGGTACAGTAGTGGCAGCCACATCTCACTCCCTCGCATCGCAAGCATCTCCAAAGCACATGATCGGTGAAAGACAGTCGGCAATAAAATATCAATTGAACGCTTACTCCAATAGTCATCTTTTAATAAATGCCATTCCAGTGACTTATAAAGTGCCTTGTGTGTGAACGTTATGGCAGATTTATACAAGTTTTTTCTGTCAGTTTTTAATTCACAACTTAATTGTGGTAACAATTTTAAACTTTTTGTACCGGTATTGGCAACTAGTTTGAAGGTATATTATTGTATGTGATATAATTTGTATAAAAGTATTGCTTCTTATAAAAAAACGGCAAGATCAAAGCTGCAGGAGGGAAAGCACTGTTATAAATCGTCCTTTATACTGGTACTACTATAGCTTAAAAATCTCACTTAAGTTCAGTTATTCTCTCGACTGTATTTGTTGCATAAATTGTGTGTTGAAGTAAGTGTTGACTGTTGAACTCACTTAACCCACTGAGCCCCAGCTAGTTTATAATAAATGTACCACCAGGGACCAGCAGGTTTTGAAGAAAAAAAAAAAAAAATCCATAAACAATAGCGAATGGGTTAGGAATGAAGGAAAAAAAAAAAAAAATACCCAAGGTCAAAAAGGGGTCCTACGGTGTGTCCGAAAGTCGATTTTACAAGAGTAAAAAATTGAAGGCAAAAACACCCAAAAACCATGTTTTTGCACGCTCACGTGCACGCGGTTGCACTTTGAGAGTTTTCAACCGGCATGGTTGCGTGGGATACTTACACAGTTCCCATACAAATCTGAGCCCTCTAGGTGCCATAGGACCGGAGTAATTAACAGTGACGCAACGTATGCGTCGCTGGGGTATAGCGTTACATACATTGCCGACGCAAATGTTGCGTCGCTGGGGCTCAGTGGGTTAAAGGTAGTATAGTGGTGAAGCATTTGGTTGAAATAGTTTATTGCTTTAGTTGTCCTTTAGAAATTTCCGTGTTACTGAGTACCGGTATTAGTTTTATAATGTAATGGTTTCAGGAACTAAAATTTTACATCAGTGGAACTAACGAGTGAAGCCGTCAGACCAGTGTTGATGATAAATGTTGAGGGAAAAAGCGCTCGTGTGATACCGGCTTTACTTAGAGTGAACTAGAGTATGTAATCAAGTTCATTTGTTACCTATTAGGAAGAGTCAGCTAGGGAATAGATGTAGAATGTTTCAGCCCATTTGCTTTAGCCCTTTTTTAGTTAGAGAGAGGTGAGGATTTTTGGCCTACCTATAAAGGCTATAATGGACAGGGTATAGTCAGAAAATGTAACTTCCATGTGCGATGTATTGGGTTTATATTGCAGCCTTTATTGCTGATTATAATACCTTTCACCCCATTTCTTTATCAATATTAAGATTTTTTTTTGTGTCATTTAGGAAGAAGGGGGACCAGAAAAACGACCCAGCTCCCCTTAAACCTATGAACTATGGCAGTCTATGAATATGTTGCTACCCTATTAAAATGTAAAACTTGCAAACTAAACAAACCAAAATTGGGACAAGGACAATATAAAGTCAAATTAAATTATCAAAATCGCTATGTGGAAACAACGCTTACTAAAATGAAAACTATTAAATAAAAGAACACAATCCACCACATAGGGTGTACATTACTACATGAGCAAGTTAATCTGTTTCCCAAGCAAACTAATCGCACATATAACAACTCACTATCGTCACGTTAAAGGAAGTAGTCAAGTTTGGTAAGTCCGGGACGTTCTGGCAAATTTTACTAAACTCTGCATGAATAAAGAAACTAAATGTTAAATGTCAAAATATTATTTAAAATCAAATTTGCAACATGACAAGACATTAACAATAGTACAAAATACAAATATTGATAAGATATCTATACTATTACAAAATAATATATAAAATACAGTACAGCACTCACTAACGATAGTGCTATCGGGTAGGTACCTGTAAGCATAGCATGCCTCAAGTGACCCCTATCAATAACTACCCTACAAATAACCTACATTTATAGCACAAATAAACTAAGGAAATCGCAAAAGTAAGCAATTGATACTATCGACAATGAATACATATAATATAAAGACAAATAATTGCAAAATATGAAGTAACAACAGATTTAAACAAAGAGTACTCTTTTAACAAGAACAATAAATTTAAAAAATCATCAATATTAATATTAATAATAGAAAACGAAAAAGATAAACAATAAATACAGACAAAAAGTAAGCAGAGGTTATACAAGAAACTTCAAGTTAAAAATGGTTGATTAAAATTATTGATGTCAAATTTTAGAATACAGTCACAATAATTGACCCTAAAAAGATTAAATTTATGGAACAATTTACTTGCCTCAAAACCTCTGTCCACTAAGAGTCTGTATAGTAACCTAGCTCTAGCCCAAAAGTCATCTACTTTAGTGCAGATTTTACAAAATCTTATTAATTGGGAATAAAAACAATTATAAGTTATTTTACTATCGATATTACTACTAGGGAAAGGAAAGTTTATTACGTTAAAATTAAAATCATCAACTTTGTGATATACTTTAAGTATGCACTGTTCATTAACAATCTCTATATTTATATCAAGAAAATTTTCAACTTTATAATTTACGTTACATTGTGTGAGGGGAATAGAATTAGGGTAAATAAGTTTAGCAACTTGATTAAAATTTAACAAATTGCAAACAAGAATATCATCAATATATCTACTATTATTACTTAACAGTTTAGCAAGTGCTAATTTTTCTGGGATTTTATTTTTCTTGCTACTGTCAACTAAGTCTTTTATATATTTAAATTCTAAAGCAAGCAAGAATTAGTCTGTAATTAAAGGGCTAGCATTTCCACCCATAGGAATTCCTAATATTTGTTTGAAAATGTACGGGCCGAATCTAACATAAGTATTGAAAAGGAGGAATTTAAGGGCATCTTTAAGTTTAGTTCTATCAAAATATACAGAACTAGTGGGAGTAGAGCTAAGTGATGCATTATTAAAGTATGTATAAACATTTATGAAATAATTTCCTAACTTTGGCTGTATTCTACCCATGAACACACAGGCAGTATGGACTGTGAGTGAATTCATATTGTTTATCCACTGCCAGATATTTACCTAACTTTGGCTGTATGGATCTGATTGGTTACCCAGTATATACAGATCTCCCTCACTATTCCATGCCCCAATTTACGATATTATTACAGGTTTTTAGGTGTTTATGTTTGGGTTTTGGCTGGTCCAAGAACGCATCCCCGTTTACTCCATTAATGTTAGGGTTTGTCATATGTTTTTTCTATTTAACCCTTTCACGCTCATATGACACAGAGGTTGCCAGATTAGCAATAAGAAATAGAGTTCTCTCACTCTTATAATTACCTCTCCAAAATTAGTTGTCTCCCCACAGCTAACTCAAAGACAACTGCAGAGGTTGAAGTAACTAAGCTAAAGGTTTCTAAATACCCCTGATGGTAACAAAGGCTTTAAAGTATCCCTAATAGGCTCAAAATCGCGTCATATGTCGGAGAGGGTTAAGATCGGGTTTTCAGGAACATAACCCAAAATTAATCGAGGGAGACCTGCACATATCGTTTCTCCAGTAACAAATACTTACCTAATGCCGGTATCATACGAACGCTTCTTCCCTCAACATTTATCCTCAACGCTGGTCTGGCAGCTTATGAGGTCAACCTTTACAATATTTCAGTCACCGAAATTCATTTATCATTAGTTTAGTTTCCGATACCAGTGCAAAAAACTCCAGAAATGGTGCCACAAAATGTTGTTCATCGAATGTTGACTATAAAAGCTCTCGTGTGATACCAGATTTTCTTTGGCTAGGAAAAAATTAAGGGGGGATGGTTCATTTGTTTGGCCATTTTTTTAATTTATTTATTATATTTTTAGTTTCATCCCTAGACCTCCATCAAACTTTAAAAAAACATCCATTAGATCCCCCTGCTAGATTAATTTATACATTTTTCGGTAAAAACAATGTCCCGGCCAGAGGCCGGTTCTTCCAAAATTACAGGCTCACTTATCATTTGCCATGAAAAAGATTGACACTTAAATAGCGAGAAAGGTCTTAATATTGACAAAGAAATGAGCGAAAGGTCTTAAAATTTAGACACTAATGGGGCAAGCATCTTAAAATCTCAAAACTAATGGGGATAAGCATGAGGAAGAAAGGGGGACCATAAAAAAGGCCCATCCCCCCTTAATGCACATGATTCCCCGCAGCATTTGGCATTGTTGTTTGTGATTCCCTTTTGACAGCTGTTACCAAGCCAGCTGTTACTATTACCGGTACTGTTATAGTCTATTCGCTGTAAGTAGGCGAGAAATCATGACCTCTAACCCTCTGTAACTCAAAAAGGGCTAGAGTAATCGAGCTAATATTACTACCATTTACATATATATATACAGTACATACATAACATTTTAAGACTGAGTGCTCCACACATACGTGGGAAGAGTCAATCGAGGAATAGATATTGAAATGTACAGCCAATTTGCTCTAGCTCTTTTTGAGTTACAGAGGGTAGAGGTAATGATTTCTCGCCTACTTACAGCGAATATACTATAGCTTGACTTTAAGAGGCTGTTAGGAAGTGTTAATGTTCAGCTTTCCAATGTACCGGTATCAGATTTTTTTTTTTTTTTTTTTTTTTTGGACATCATCCTCCATTTCAGGCACCTTTATAGTTATGTTTTGTATTATTTTATTTCAATGTTTTTTATTTTATTAAAGCGTTATTTCCTCATAGCGATTTTGATAAGTTCTTTTGACTTTATATTGTGTCCCAGTTTGGGTTTATTTTGCAAGTTTTACATTATAATATATACAATCTTTATGACCCATACATCATTGGTATACATGTTATTACCACCGTAAATTATATTATTTTTCATTGGACTTTGGGTGGAAGCAATAAAGGCAGCCATTTTGAATCATTGAAGATATAATTTGTTCACTTTTCCACCATATTTTAAATAATGTACGGAATTTTGTCATCCTCTATTCCAGTGCTAAGACTAGCTGGGGTCTGGGATTAGAGTAGGCGAATTATAAAATATGGTTCTCGGGGAGAATATCCTAACATGGGTTGGATAATGGGTGAATACTAATTTGTGGTGGTAATGACAAAAAGGAATGATGTATGGGTCATATAGATTCTATGACATAATTATCGAGGTGTCTGAATCAGAGGATTAACGTAACCTTGATTTTTTTTTTCAAGGTATTTAGGGAAGAAGTTTTATTTACTCTTCTCCAATAATTTACTGAGATGTTTGTATTATGTTATGCCTTAATAGTAAATGATGGAGTTTCCATTTATACTTTGTTACTAAGAGCTTGTTTTTTGTTTTTTGTTTTATAATTTCCCAACATATTTAGGGAAGAAGTTTTATTTTATCTTCTACTGTATCTCATTGTGAGAAGTTGTATTACTATATTTATTAATAGTAAGTGATGCAGTGTCCATTTATCATTAGTTATTTTGTATGGAGAGTATTTAGCATTTTGGTTTATGTTTGGGATAATTATCATACATACTGTATGATAATTATCCCAAACATAAACCAAAATGCTAAATATCCATTCCCCATTATATACATTATGTTCGAATTTGATGTCAGTTATATATATGATATACCCTACAGTAATGCTAATAATGTTAATGATTTAAATACTTTTAGATTATGTTACTATATTTTCCACTTTCCAGGAAGATTAGTTAATGAGAGTATCTAATTGCTTATTTCTGATTCAGATTCTGCCCATTTAATTTTGGGTGATTTTGTATAGATAAAATTGTAAATAAAACGCACAAGTCCTGAGCATGGCATCATATAATTAGCCTATCCTACCTAAATACTTGTAACCACCTATCTAAGGTCCCCCAGAGCCCTTAATTTGGTCACAATTTATGTATATATGTATGTTTACTGAAGGAAGTATTGTTCTCTCAATATGTTTAGCACCAAAAGAGAATATTAAGCTCCGGGCCTTGGCATGGTCTGTAGCTCGTTTGACTGCTGATCAAAGAGTCGGCAGCTCGATCCCAACTTGTGTCATTGGTAGACATGAAGAGTTTGGACACTCAGGTCTAGTGATTCGTGGCAAATGTCCAGTAAAGTTCCTGTAACAAGGGCATGTTCTAGCCCTGTCAATCAAGGGAGTGTATGTGGTTAAAATGGCATCAGGGAATATTGCATTTATCATAGTGTGTAATTTACTTATATTTTGACCTACTGTAAATTGTAGTTTCTTTATTCATACAGAATTTAATAGAATTTACCAGAACGTCCTGAACTTCCCAAATTGACTAATTCCTTGAACATGATGAGAATACAGTATGAAACACAAAGGGGAATAACAACAACAAAAGATGCGATAAGGAGAGCGATAGCAAGGTGGGAAACAGGAAATGAGACGGATGAGAGAGAAAGGGGCTAAGGGTAAGAAGAAACGGTATGGATGGCTGAGGGGTGAAGAAGGAATAGAGAAGGGAGTGAAATAACTAATAAGTGGTGAAAGTTCTGAAGGAAAAAGGGATGAGAGAAGGGATAAAGAAATATTGGGAAGAAATAAAGGGGGGGGGGGGAGAGAGAAGGGAAGATTTGAAAATTTATATGGAAGAGGCAAATAAATGCAGAGATCCTTGAGACAGATATTGACGGGATAGATACAGTCGAGTGTAATGAAGCTGAGAAATGGGAAGGTAGCAAGGATGGATGGAATACCTGACGAGATGTAGGCCTACAAAGAAGGCGGCAAGAAGATGGAGAGAAACTTGGTGAGGATGATGAACCAGATTCTTAACCCAAGAAGCGCGATAAGCCTCACGGAAAGGTCACTATAACGAACACAATAGGCCTCACGGAAGCAAGACCATATAAATAAACTTTCCATAATGCCCCAGGGGCTCTCAAAACAAAGAAATATGCGATCAGGTGAGATAATTCCCCTCTACTATCTCCTAACACTCATCCACATGTGTCCCAACTCCCCCCTTCCCTCCTTTTTCCCCGGCCTCCTCAATTATCGGGTTAGTTCCTCTTATTTCCTTTATTTATCGGTATTTTCTGCGCGAATTACTCTCACGTGGTCTCGAAGACATGGGTGAGTCATTTAGAGACCCTGTAGCAATGTGAGATCTCTCTTACGGAGCTCGTGCAGTTGGTTGCTAGACGTTGCAATGGGAGGTTTGTCTCTCAGCCCTCCGCCCCATAATACAACAGTTTTCACCCCCTTATTGCTGTTCCCACTTCTTTTATCGTTCTTCAAGGTTCATAATGTTCATCATTTAAGTAAAATAAATGCACATGGAGAAGAAATAATTCTATATATGGTAAATAAAAAGAATTCTGCCAGAATCGAAAGGTAGAAATGACTAATTCTGGACACTTTTCACTACCTCAATTTTGCGTTCCTCAGGTTAAAGAAGGAAAGGAACCGGAAGAATGGACTGAAGCAAGGATATCACTGATGCATAAGGGAGGGGGTAATAATAATAATAATAAGCATGTTACTTATTTCTCATAAGTGCCAATTTTTCCGAAGAATTCACTAGCGCTCGGAAAGAGAAAGAAAAAAGAACAAAATCAATGCATCAAAAGAAAGCTTATATACAACACACATTTAACAATGTTTCCGAGAGACAGAAACGAGCGAGGTACGTGGAGAGTAAGAGGGTGGTGAAGAGAGTAGTGAAGGAAAGTAAGAGAAGAGTAGATGAGGAATTTGGAAGGAATCTGAGTGTAAAATGGAGGGAGAGTAAGAAACTGTTCTGGAAAGAAGTCAAGAAAGTTAGGGAAGGTAGCAAGGGAAACAGTAAGGGTGTGAAAGATAAGAATGGGATAATGCTAGCCGAGAAGCAAGAGAGAGTCGAAAGATGGAGGGAGTACTTCAGTGAGTTGCTAAATGAAAGGAATGAAGAGCCAGCAAACATAGCTGGATATGGTATGGGAGGGAGAAGAAGAGAAGTAGTGGAGGAGGAGGTGGGGATCAGGAGGTCAGAAGTGTGGGAAGCCATGAAAAGAGTGAAGTTGGGGAAAGCACCAGGAACAGATGGAGTGTGTGGGGAAATGTTGAGGTATGGTGGTGAGATAGTGATAGAATGGGTATGGAAAATGTGCAAACTAGCATGGGAGAAGGGGAGTGCACCCGATGACTGGAAGACTGGCATAATAGTCCCCCTATATAAGGGCAAAGGGGAAAGAGGAGTGTGTGGTAACCACCGAGGAATATGTCTTCTAAGCGTAGTAGGGAAGGTATACAGTAGGGTAGTGATTGAGAGAGTGAGAGTGAGAACGGAGAAATGGATAGGCGACGAGCAGGGAGGTTTTAGGAAGGGAAGAGGATGTGTAGATCAGATTTTTACCCTGAATTGTGTTGTGGAGAAGTATCTGGAGAAGAAACAAAAGGTGTATGTTGCCTTTATGGACTTGGAGAAGGCCTATGACAGAGTGGATAGAGAAGGTTTGTGGAAAGTACTTAGAATATACGGAGTAGAGGGCAAGTTGCTGAAAGCAGTGAAGAGCATGTATGAGGGTGCAAAGGCGGCAGTACGTGTGGAGAGTGAGCAGAGCGAGTTCTTTGACCTGAATGTTGGTTTGAAACAGGGGTGTGTGATGTCCCCGTGGTTGTTTACTGTATATGGATGGAGTTATGAAAGAAATACTATCAAGAGCAGTGGATGTTGGTGTATCGCTGAAAAGGGAGGGAATTGAGTGGAAGCTACCTATACTGCTGTTTGCGGATGATACAGTTCTGATGAGTGATAATGAATGGGAGTTGCAGGGTCTGGTAAATGAGTTTGGAACAGTGTGCGAAAAACGGAATTTGAAGGTAAATACGGGGAAGAGCAAGGTTATGGTCTTCGAAAGGGGTGAAGTCACAGAGTGTGAGGTGAAGCTGAACGGTCAGGCTATGGAGATCGTCAACTCTTTTAAGTATCTGGGCAGTGTGTTGAGTAAAGATGGGACTATGGATGAAGAGGTGCGGGAGAGGGTACAACAGGGGAAGAGGGTTGTAGGAACGCTAAAAGCAGTAACAAGAAATAGGGTGGTCAGTATGGAAGTGAAGAAGTCCTTGCATGACAGTGTGGTAATCCCGACACTGACTTACGGAAGCGAAGCATGGACGTTGGTTGAGAGACTCAGACCAAGAGTGAGAGCAGTGGAAATGAATTACTTAAGGAGTGCGTGCGGAGTTACATGGAGGGATAGACAGACTAATGAGGAAGTAAGAAGGAGGTGTGGTGTGGAGGTAGATGTGCTGGAAAGTGTGAAAAGGAACAACTTGAGATGGTTCGGCCATATGGAACGTATGGAAAGCGAGAGAATGACTAAGAGGGTGTACGAGAGCGAGGTGGAGGGACAGAGGGGGAGAGGTAGACCGAATATGAGGTGGAAGGATGGAGTGAGGAACTACATGAACGAAGGCGGTGCTGGTTGGGGGGAGGGGCGTCGACTGACTGGGGACAGAGGTGCATGGGTGCGGTTCGTTCGTGGCCACCCCTTCGGGGATCACGGCATCAGGCAATAGATAGATAGATAGATTTAACAATCACTAGCAGTGGCAAAATAGCCTAAACTCTATAGCCATCTGTCATGACACCTCTCTCAAGATCATAGCTTCTCTCAAAGAGAAAAGTCTTAAGTTGTCTCTTGAAGCATTCAACAGAACTCGGTTGTCTCATGGACAGCGGCAACCTGTTATACAACCTCGGAGCCATGTAGGAGAATGACCTCTCAAAGAAAGAAGACTGCTAGAAAGCCCTTGGTTCATCAAGACGAAAAGGGTCATTGTCATGACACAACTACACCATGGTGTTCCAGTGGGCGCCTGAGCAGCTCCGCAAGGTACCTAGGCTCACCAAATTTGAGGACCTTAAAAGTCACTAAACACAACTTAAATTCTATTCTTGCTCTTACTGGCAGCCAGTGCAGTTCTATGTGAAGAGATGTAGTAGGAGTTCTAGGTGGAACACCAAAAATGAGTCTTGCGGCCCTGTTAAGAACAGACTGAACTTTCTTTAAAATATAATTTGGAAGACCCACCAACAGGGCATTGCAATAATCAACACGAGAGAAGACCAATGAGTGAACCAACGTCAGGAGGCAACGTCTGGTTATAAACGGCTTCACCAAATAGAGATTTCTGATGTGCAAGTAACAACTTTTAACTATCTGGTTTACATGCTCTTTGAAATCTAATCGGGAGTTCACATATACACCCAGATTTCGAACAAAGTTGGCCGGTCGCAGCTGAGATTCACCCACATTGATGGAGAGGGCACCTCTATAGCTAGACTGGTATCGGTGATTAAAATTATATATAAGATTCTAGGAAATATTCCAAAATATTACAAAATATACATCTTACTAAGTACGGTATGCTGCTTAACCTAACAAGTGCGCATGGGGGTAATTGGAAACGTCCCCCTGTGCTGACGTATTTGAGGTGTTTCCGTCACTAAAATATTCATTGTGCCATTAATAGCATTAATACTTATCCATATGCGCCTATTATGGGTTGATTATAAAGGTATTAACCTGAAACCACAATAAAACGAGTGAAAACAGCGTTTGGATGGTCAAAATCGGAGATATAGCCCGCGAGTTGTATAATGTATGGGTGAGGCAAGCTGCTTTCCCGCCAATTTCCCCCAAGGCCACTGAGACACAGTCGATCGATACTCTCTCTCTCTCTCTTGCACTCGCTTGCCATCAGTGATGACAACACCCTGCTTGCAACTCGCTAATGTTAGCACGAAAATATACCTCAGAATAAGGGAATAACAGGGAAAATAGGTGATAACTGAAGGAGAGGAGGAAAGTGGGGAAGGAGGGGAGGTAGAGGACTGAGATTTTGCATGGCCCAGGGGCCAAAAAAAAAATAAAAAAATAAAAAAATAAAAATATATATATATATTTTTTTTTCGATGTCAAAAGTTGACTTTTTTTTTCACTCACTCTTAAGAGTCTCCCCGCAGTCCGCCGGGGGAACTCTTAAGAGTCTCCCTGCAGTTCCTGGGTTAAGTAGTTACATACATACATATATTTTTAAGACAGTGCTCCACACACGTGCAGTTTCAGTCTCTTGTCCTAATGGCGGTGTTCCAGGCAACCCTGTTAAGGGCTGCTTCACTTGTCAAGTTTTGGGATTTGAGATCGGCACTATAGTCCGATCCCTGCAGGTCTTTCTCGGTCCACCCCTTGGTGCAGCTCCCTCCACAATCACAGACCTGCATCTTTTCACCCAATTTTGTTCATCCATTCTCTCCACATGCCCATACCATCCAAGTCTACTTGTACGTATCTCCTCGCTAAAATTCTTTATACCTAAACGTCTCCTTAGCTTATCATTTGTTAGTCTATCCTGCAGTTTGCACACACACATCCATCTCACCATTCTCATCTCATTACATCCCATTCTGTTGACATCCTTTTTTTTAACGGCCCACGTCATTGCATGCACTTCTAACACATGAGGCATAGCCTACACCTTTCCCTTCAGGGGGAGAGACATTCTTTTCATGGCCAGAATTGGCAGAAGTTCTCTGGACTTCCCCCAGCTACATCTAATTCTAGCGACAGTGGCAGCTTCGGCCCCACCACCGGCAGAGATGGTATCTCCTAGGTAACAAAACTTGTCCACTAGTTAAAATGACTCATTTCCAAAATTCACAGCCACAGGATCATCATTTAACACAAGCTCGGCCTTGCACACTACGCACTCAAATTTCTTGATTTCTGACTTATCCTTCGGCAGGGGTCCTTTTATTCTACGTACTAGTACAGTACGTGTTTGCACCCAACATCGACAGATGCTACACTGAATCGAGTTAGCGCCCACACCCTTTCCAAACACTGCACGTGGGTATGCACCGCTCTTTTCCACATTGCCTCGTCTCAATCTACAATGCATAACCTTGGTTTTGTTAATATTAACTCTTAAACCCTTGCTCGCCATGCCCTCTCTCTATCTTCTGAATTTGGCCTCGGCATCTTGTATATTGTCAGCTATTAGGACTAAATCATCTGCATAAAACAGTTCCCACGGGAGTCCGGATCTAAAATCTCTAGACATTGCCTCCAGTACCATAATAAAGAGGAGGGGGCCTAACACTGAACCCTGATGAACTCCAACACAGCCTGTGAGCTCCTTACTCAGTACACCTTTCACCCTCACCGCAGTTCACAAATCTTCATACATCTTCAATATCACACGCACCAGCCACTCTTCCACACCAAGTTTCCTCATAGCCCACTGCACATCTCTAGGCACCCTGTCAAAGGCCTTCTCCAGGTCTACAAACACAAAGTAAATATCCCTGCCATTTAGTAAGTATCTTTCCTGTATCTGCTGACTTTGAAGATAGCATCGATGACCTTTAAGAAGGAAAAGGATAATTTAGAGAGAAAGCTATGGGAGTGGTGTATGCAATAGGACTAGAAGAAATTGAGGATGAAAGGATGCCTGGGAGAATGGAAGCTGTAAAAGAGTATGCAAGGAAAGTAGGCCTACTGTGTGTGAGAGGCAGAGACCCTATAGTATAACATGTTATATACTATAGGGTCTGTAGTGAGAGGGAATGAATGAAAGAACTGGAGATTTATGTTCAAGATTATTTTTGTTCTTTACTCTATAATAAACAAAATAACCCTCTTAGGTTTTCCTTTCCCATCTTCCTTACTACTGAGAGTACTATGCTTAAGATATTTTTCTGTCTTTACTTAATAATCTAAAATAACCCTCCGGTTTTCATTTTCTATCTTTCATACTAGCCTCTAGCTCACATATCCTTGAGGAAGGAAGCCGATAAGAAGGCGAGGTCGGCAAGGATACCATGCTGAATGTCTGTGAGGCCAGCCCTCGACCGTTTCCAATAAGAAGACGACAAACGCGGTGTGACGCCGCTTCGGCTCGTATGATATTTGTTATTACCATAAGCTGTACGTGGCATTTGCATTTGCAATTGCATTACAATCTTAGAAGTAGTTTAGGCATGACACGGTATAGGCCTATCCATTCTGCATAGGCTATGATGCACAACTCTGACATTTTTACTAATTCTAGCAGTAGGCCTAGGCCCAAACGCCTATCTCCTATGGTATCCTATGGTATGGTATATCCCTCAATAGTGTCAATACCGTCACCTGATAAGATAGCGTAGGGCTACCTGCCAGCAGATTAGCCTATGAGATTTTGGAAAACAGCCTAGGCCTATTACCGAAACTAGGCGTATGCTACCACTAGCCACTAGGCTAGCCTAATTTTCTTTATGGTTTTAGGTCGGCCTAGGGTCAATATACAGGAGGCGCTACAATATAGGTAGCAAAATTATAATGGTAGTTTTGGGTTCCTATCATCATATGCTTCATTTCTATATAGGTAGGCCTACTTTTTATCCCCGGGGAAAAAAAAAAAAAAAAATCTTGGGTTTTTTATTTAGGCCTAGGCTATTTGTTTATTTATTTTGTATTAACCTAACCAAAAAACCTAACCTAACCTAAATGTATTTGGGGGCTATTAGGTTAGGTTAGGTTAGGTTTTTTGGTTAGGTTAATGACCAAAACAAAAAATCACAAGGAAATAAATGAAAAATCCCAAGATTTTGTTTTTCTTCCCCGGGGATAAAAAGTATATAGAAATGAAGCATATGATGATAGGAACCCAAAACTACCATTAGAATTTTGGGTTCAATGTTATTTTAATACCACGAATTTTGTTGATATATTTGAAGATAAATATTGAATCTATATGCTCTAAAGATCATAATAAAATTTATTTTAACCCTCGGCAAAACCTAATAAAAAAGTATGGTACTAAAATTTCTTTTTCGTAACAAGGTTGTCAATACGGTACTTTCAGTCATCGATAGCTCTAAAGATCATATGAAAATGTGTTAAACCCTCGTAAAAGCCTAATATAAAAGTATGGTACTAAAATTTAATTTTCGTAACAAGGTTGTCAATACGGTACTTTCCCGTTATCAATGTACAATCAAGCTGAATATTGCAGAGTAAACACCATAGTAAACCCATAGACTTCATCGATTTTATTTTTTCAACTTTGTATAATCGACAGCCAATTTTTTTGTTTTTATTAAGGTATTAGTACTCAACCAGCGGGGGTGTGGGGGCGGCAGCCCCCACCCATAATACTAGGCTAGGTTAGGTAAGGTTGTTAGGTTAGGCTAATGTCTTTTCAAATCACTATGGGGAGCGAGCGTGTCTCAACATCGATCGATAGGCCTAATGGGGAAAATAAGTTTTCCCGAGATTTCTAATTAATTACAAACACTATATATTGATGCAAATGACCAATTTTGTTTATAAAAAACACTCGGAAAATTCGTGGTATTAAAATAACATTTTTCCGAATTTTGCTACCTATATTGTAGCACCTCCTGTATATTGACCCGGCCTAGTTTTCATCATTATAGCCTAGGCTACAGTAGGCTAGTTTCTGGTGATAAATCTACAGTCATACTAGGCCTACCCCTATTTTGTCGCTATTCTGTTGATACTAGTAGGTTAATATTATTAGTAGGCCTAGTAGACGTCACTTAGGCTAGGCCTAGTATGGTTTGATGATGCGTGGAAATGTATATTTGACTTGAAATAGGTCATTGAAGTAGGCTATTACAAACAAACCTTCGGCAAAGTGAGACTCGTCTGCCACGGTTTCTTCGTCCGCGGTTTGTTTACATGAATGTACAGTCGGTTGGGCCGCGGCGTACTTGTTTTTTACCTACTGCTGTCAATATGATGATGACATTAAGTCATGGGGGGGGGGACAAAAGCCTCCCCCCCCCCCCCTCATGGGGAAAAGGCTATATAAATCCATGAGAAAATTAGTGACATTAATATAAAAAATTAACTTTCCGCATCTGATCCATCCAAAAACACGCGAAAAGTTTTTATTTGAAGGGGGGATAGTGGGGGTGAGGTAGTATAACTAGATTTACCCAAAATTATGACACTGAAATGTCTTTTTGGTAACATGGTTGTCAATACTCCTATAGACGGCATCGATTTGGATAATATTCAAGGACACTACATCCACCCTATTAGAAACAATTTATTAGGGAAAATAGGGACCAATAGACTTGCCATATTTTTCTCATTATAGCCTAGTCCGCATGGAAGATTTTCATTATCGACAACTTGAAAAAACCTGATTTCACCGTAAAATAACACCGAAATTAATCAAAGTCCGGTTTTAAGTAAAGCATGGCAAGAATGTTAAGTGCGGGTGTACCGCCAGCCTTGTTTACACTATGCGTAGTGGCGTCGGATCTTTGCCATCATGTTCCTGTCTATTTTGACTGCCTTTGGATACAATAATATGTTGAGGGGGGGGGCTTTGCCCCCCTTCATCCCCCCATGACATATTGTCATCATCTTATATATTGTCAGCAGGGGGCAAATTACCGAAAAAAATCGCCATCAAAATAGACGCAAACTTAACCACGGCGATCGACAAATGTAAACATGACGGCGGCGGGGGAGGCGTCGGACCTTTGCAATCATGTTCCCGTCTATTTTGAATGTCATTGGATACAATAATATGTTGAGCCCCCCCTCACCCCCCCATGACATATTGTCATCATCATATATATTGCCAGCAGGGAGTAAATAACCGAAAAAAATCGCCGTCAAAATAGACACGAAGTTAACCATGGCGATCGCCCTATGTAAACACGACAACTGTACGCCTGGAATCTACATCCATCCCCAAAGCAGTCCCAAGCATTGCTCACAATGAAAACTCCATCAGCTTCTCCTTCTTGTGGTGATTTTGATACTGTGCGTGATTCACCCATTAAATGGCGCGAGTCGTTACTTGCCATTGAAACAAAGAACCAACATGTTTTTGCCCCCTTACAGATCAATATATATGAGGATGACAATAAGTCAAGGGGGGGTGAGGCATCATGTATCCTTTTACCCAACAAATTCTCTCTCCTACTGTAAAAGCGCGATTCACCCAATAAGTGGTGCCATTTGACGCTGTATCTTCAAATTAATGAATAATGGGTAAGCTAATGCGAGTCCTCCACTCAAACCATGAAAAACAACTATACACTATATTCCTTGAAGAAAAAACAAATAGCATGGTAAATAAGGCCGATGTAGTCTTGTTGAATGCTACTGCTTTGCCCGCCTCACCCCCATGACTTATATATTGTCGTCATCATAATATATTACCAAGTCATAAATCCTTAAAGAACCTTTATTCTTTGTAAAAATTATATCTAGCAAGAGGATATTATTCCAATTCAACAGGATTTGTGGACCCATTTTGCAGAGACATTTGATATTTTAGCTTGAAAGGCTGTCCCAACTCTGTATAGGAATTAAATTTAATATATTTATGACCTCATGGTAAGTGGATATCAAAGCTAAGATATCAAACCTTATGTTCTACACTTGAACCCTGGCAGTACAGTATATAAATACTGCATATCATTGTTCACTTTGTTTTAACATTGAGGACCAATGTTTAATTTATTGGATCTGTGGGTTGATTATCAAGGCCCGGGTTTAAACAAAAGGGTTACAAAGCTAATATTATATTTCAGATAGTGTGGCTGGCTACGACATGTGAAGTTTGCTTAAGAAGAATACATGGCCAAATTACTTTATTAGACAAGTGACCTCATCGATGACTGGATGAATTACAAGTGAGAGGAGGCACTGAGCTCACCGGGACTGAAGGAGGACATGGTAGATCCAGAGGAGGGCACATGCAACACTGACATGATGGAGGCAGGGGACAGTGAAAAACAGGGATCTCAAGGTGATCGCAGGAAAGATAGTAGAGTGGAGGACGTTGTCATTGAAGGTGATGGTAGTGAGAGTAATAATGATGGTAACGCCAAGGATGAAATGGTCTATACAGACTCCCAAGAAACTGATAATGAGAGTGAGGGTAGTGAGGAGGAGGAGACTGGGACTGATGAAGAAGCTGATGTAGATACTGATAATGAAAGTTATTTAAATGGTAAAGATGAAGTGGAAGACGGTCTGAGGAAGGATGAGGTTCCAGTATGTTTGACAGCCACGCAAGCGGAACTTGTATGGTCAAATATTGTAGACAATGCAGATATTACAGAGTTTCAAGATGCACCATCAGTCATATTTGAAACAGAGGCTGATCTAGAAATGGAACGAGATGAAGAAGACAAGACATCACAAAAGAAAGAACTAAATGAACAGAGTGAAGGGATCTCCAAAGGTGGAGTTGAAACTGGTCTTTCTTCTTCACTGAATGGTCTCTCCATTGTCTCTACCAGCTCTAAAACTATTCCTTCTGTTCCTCCTTGCACTCTCCCCCCTGTCTGCCTGTACAACCAGTCTGGTAAGTTGTGTAGAGCGCTGGGTGAACGCTGCATCCTCACAGAATTCAACGCTGGCCCAGTGTTTGTGGGGACCAGGATGGAGGAGTGTGAGTGGGGCCCAGTTGGTGTGGGTCTTGTGTGGTGTAGTGGCCAACCTCTCACACTGGACCAGGTGCCAGATGGAGCTGAAGTTTGTTTTGATGCTGTCATTCTTCCCGGTACGTCCAAGTTCATTGCCCTGGTTGTTTGGCAGGACACTAAACCCACCATCAGTACTGAGCCTTATTTTAACTCTTATGTTGTAGTGGACGAACTTGAAAACATCAAAGTTAACTTTGTGTCATTTGAAGGTGATAGTGGAGTTGTTAGAGCCACCATTCAAGATAAAGAACAATTAGTTGAGTTCTCCAACTCTGTTGTGTTCAAGAATGGCCAAAAAGTTGAAAGTAAAGAAGAGATTGATGATCTGTGTGGACCTGGTTGTGGTGAGTTGTTTGCTAATGTGTACATGTTGGTGACTGTTGATGGTGGTGACCAAACTAGTTACCAGTATGGCTTTATGTGCTCCTGCTTGTGGTCAGAGATGAAACCACAAAACACAGGGATCACCTCAAGGTTTGATAAGTTTACTTTGTATCAAAAGGTAGGAAGTTATTATTCAGATGGTAAGGAACAGTTGTACATGCACTGTGATGCCCAAAGTGAACTGGTCCTGAGTGACAGTGGATGTAAGTTAACATACAAGAATAATAACCAGGAGATCATAGACATCATGTGTACGGAGGAGAGTTTTTACTGTGATAACCAACGTGTGTCACCAGTGAGGGGAGGACAGGTCAAGGTTCACCTCAGGAGAACTAAAAACACAGACGGTAAGGAAAGGTGGAGTGCTGTTATGGTTCAGTTACCTCACAGTCTTGTCCAGACAACCACTACAGCACCTCCTCATGCTGAAGACAGGAATACTTCAAAGGTATTTAAGAATGTCAAAGGTGTACTTCAATGGAATGAGGACCAAAAGAAGTTTGTAATAACAACAGACTTCGGTAAACCTTTGCCAGAACTCCTAGTAGTTGGAGAGAAAGCTATGTTAGTCCAGGATAATGTAGTAACTTCTTTTACTGACCAAACTGCTATCGCTTCTGTTCGGTTTGATGTGTATTTTGAGAAGCAGCATTCAGAAATGATAGCAATATGGAAGTACCACAAGTCACACAAGCCACATGTTGTTTACAGTAAAATGAAGACCAACAAATATTACTATGATGTACCTGGCATATATCGCGGTCTGGCCGAGAAAGAAAACTTGCACATGCTCAAGTTTGATGTTGTACTGGATGGTGAGATCAGATCCATCCCAGCAGTCCGGAGAAAGGCGGTGTTCACTTCAGAGGGTCAACCTTGTAATTTTATTCGAAAATCGTCACAGGTCACTCTCCATTTGAAGGAAACAATTAAGCGTGGCAGTAACTCTCACTGGTCGGCAATGCTTGTGATTGTGGAAACAGGCCAGAATGATACCTCAAACTCAGAATCAAACGCTGAAGCTCCTGTGGCAGGGGACTCTTCGGATACCTGCAGCAATCTGATGAAGTGTAACAACAAACATTTGCCCAAAAAGTCAAATGACAACCAAAGGCATAAACCTAACAAGGCATCTAAAATATTCAAAAGCTGTCAAGGAACATTATACTGGGCTAAGCCTTTAAAAGAGTTCAGGCTAGCAACACGAACAATAAGTTTGCCTTCAGAGTTATCAGTTGGAAGCAGATCATACTGTGTGGAGGATGGAAAAGTTACAGACGTGAACATAGATTCTGAAGATGGGAAGGTCAAGTTTGATTGTTATATTGATGCCAATGAAAAGTTCCACATTCTTTCAATGTGGAAAGGTACCAAGCCTGCTGTAGCTCACAACAAAAACGGTTCGAACAAATATTACTATGACGTTGCTGGAGTTTACCGTGGTGTGAGCAAAAATCTGATGATGTTTGATGTTATCCTGAATGGCCAGCTTAGATCCATCACAACAGATCATACCAAGCTCATATTCAGTGAAGAAGGACAACATTGTGCATCTATTCCAGTATCATCGCAGGTTGTACTTCACTTGAAGGAATTTTGTAATAACAAAGAACGCCCCTGGTTAGCAATGGTTGTGGTTGTTGAGAAAGGTCCCACAGAGTTACCTTCTCTGTTATCTCTGAAAGTGCAAAAGCCAAAGACAAATGAAGGGACAAGGCAAAGCACGGCAAACTCTAATGTCCATCGCAAAACTCAAGCCGCTAAGCAGATGAAGGAACATGAGCAGGCCAGTAGTCACATAGGGTCTACGAACACTTTGGAAAGGAAACGTGCAACGCAAAAATTTAATGAAACCGTGTCAAGAAAACAAATAACTCAGACAAGCATCTGGCAGTCTGATTCAGTGGAGAGAGGAGGCAACTCGCATATCAAAGAAATACAGACTTCAGAAGTGTTCAAGAATTGCCATGGTACTCTATACTGGCATAGGAACAAGCAACATTTCATAATTGCAGCTAAAGTTAACGGTATACCCTTTGAAGTTAATATTGGAAAACAAGCATTTTATGTCAGCAATGGAAGAGTGATGGAAGTAAATGACAAGGTGTCTAACATACCCGTTCAGTTTGATTCACACTTCAGTAATGCCAAGTTAAACATTTTAGCAATATGGCAGGGAAACAAACCACAATCAGCATATGATATGAGCAAAAGCTGGAAGTATTACTACGACACGCCAGGAGTATACCGAGGTCAAAGCAATAACAACCTCCTCATGTTTGATACCATTGTGGATGGCCAAATAAGATGCATCACAACGCAACACACCGAGGCTGTCTACACTGCCGAGGGTCATCGCTGTAAATCTGTTCCCATATCATCACAAGTCTCTCTTTACATGATGGAACCTTGTAAAGTCATGACTCCTTGGTTGTTAACACATGTCATTGTTGAAGAGCAAGGCCTTCCATCAGACTCATCGCTGTTAGCACTTGCCAAAGACTCTTATCTCAGAACACAAGATGGTATGGCCTCTGCAAGTGTCAGGGATTCGTTTCCCCATACTCAAAGCGGTGTTACATCTTACCCCAGGACACAAGGCGGTATGATGTCTACACATGTCCAAGATGCTACTCCTAGAACACAGGGTGGAATGTATTCTGCACATGTAAAGGATTCTTATCTCAGAACACAAGGCAGTATGGCTTCTACATATGTCCAAGATTCTATTCCCAGAACACAGGGTGGTATGCCTTCTACACATGTCAGAGATCCTTATCCCAGAACACAAGGCAGTATTGCTTCTACATATGTCCAAGATTCTATTCCCAGAACACAGGGTGGTATGCCTTCTACACATGTCAGAGATCCTTATCCCAGAACACAAGGCAGTATGGCTTCTACACATATCCAAGATTCTATTCCCAGAACACAGGGTGGTATGCCTTCTACACATGTCAGAAATTCTTATCCCAGTGGTCAAGGTGGTATGGCTGCATTTGTCGAAAATTGTTTTTCAAGAACGCAAGACAATGTGACTTCTGAATTTGACAGAGATTCTTATTCTATTGCACAAGACAGTTTTGCTTATACAGACAGAGTTCCAACAAGTAATATACCGGATGATGACAGTATGTGGCTGTGTCCAGAAACATTGAAGCAATATTTATCAAGAGGTTCATTGGAAGAATTGAGTATGAAGCATTGCAGCTCATATCCTGTTTACAGAGGTCAGGTCGAGGATTTGCCTGGTGGTAAATCAGTGTTCCACTGCAGCCTTCTACCTTCCCCTCTGACTGTGTCAGACATACCACAATACCGCTGTAAGAAGTCCAGCACCTCAGGAAATACCTATTGTTTATTAGCATCCAAGAACTTTGAAAATGGTTATCAGAATTACTACCCACTGTTTATGTGGCCAGAAGGAGGCAATTGTGACCCTTACATTATCACTGCCAATGGTCCAGCTGTACATGATGAAAACAATAAACTTCTTGGTCTTGAAATAGGAGGCGAGGTAATGTTTTACTCCTATGGTTATGATGTGGCTTTTAACAGATGGGACAAGAAAAGTATCAATGAATTCTTCCACTATCTCAAAACTCCAATGTTTGCTGTTGTAGAAAACATTACTCCAATGGATGTTGATGGGGACTTAGTTGAAGGAGAAATCCTGTTCCTTTCCTCCAGTTTAATTGTTGCTTTAGCTGGCATCAGCACATTGATTGGAAACTACAGTCCAGTACAAATTGAGAGACCGATGCCTGGTAGTGGTGTAAATGAGGTAGAATGGCCAAATCGGTCCGTTCCTAATTCTAGAACGAAGAAATTGATTGGGAGTGGTACATTGAAGTCTGGGAGATCAAATATTTTTGTTTCTCCATCTGGTACACAAAACCAGTCAGTTCCTTCCTATGACACAAGGAATAGAACAGGTGAGGGTGCATTTTTTGGTGGAGGGTCTGGTACAAAGAAACTGATTGGTGGTGGTGGTGGTGGTTCACTTTTGCCAGGGAGACCAAATCAGTCAGTTCCTTCGTATGGTCCTAGTCACACAGCTGGAGGTGGATTGGGTAGACTAAATTCTCCTCATGGCCCTTACGTTAATTCTCTGACTACCGAGAATGTGATTGGTGGCGGTCTAATAAGACAAGACAGACTGACCCAGAATGTTCAAGGAAGGGGGGGCCAGTTTATTCAAGGCAGACCAAACCAGAACCACGCATTTTTAGGTAGGCCATACTAAGCATAAAATGCAGATTGACTAATTCACTTCAAGCCCTTGATATGAGTGGCGATGGTGGTAGTGATGCTTTAACCAAGGGATATCATACCTCACTCACTCTCATCCCAAGCATCTCGCTTAGTAAAATCCCAAGCACATAATCGGAGGAAGACAGTCGGCAAAATCAAATCAGTCAAACGCTTTCTATGATAGCCATCTCTCAGTAAATACCATTCCAGGGACTTATAAAGTGCTGTGTGTGTGAAAGTTTTGGTAGATTTACACATGGGCTGTATGGAGTTAAATAATCAAATGAATACAATGGTAGCCACATATATTTACCTAACTTTGGCTGGATTATACCCTGGACTACAAAGCAGTATTGGTGGGTGGGAATGCATGTTGTTCCTCTGATGTCAAATATTTACCCAACTTTGGCTGTATTGTACCCATGAGCACACAGGCAATATGGACTTGTGTGAATATTTATTGTTTCTCCACTGCCAGATTTTGACCTAACTTTGGCTGTATGAACTTTATTGAATACCCGGTACATGTCGTTTCTCCAACAGCAGACATTTACCTAACTTTGGCTGTATGGACATGATTGAATGCCGCGTTCATGTCATTCCTTCATCAGCAGACATTTACCTAACTTTGGCTAGGATAACATTAGTACACATGATTCCCTGCAGTATTGGGCACTGTTGTATGTGATTCCCTTTTGACCAATCCAGCTGTTACTATTACCGGTACTGCTAGCTTGACATTTAACCCTATTTGGTCCAAGAGGGATCTTATTGGAATTCTGACTCATTCCATTAGTTTGGAGATTTTTAGACATTTCACCCCATTACTTTAGCGATAAGATGCTTCACCCCATTCAGGTGTCTTTGGTTTTGTTTGTGTGTGTGTGGGAAGGGGGAGGGGGATAATAATAATAATAATAATAATAATAATAATAATAATAATAATAATAATAATATTTATTCAGTTAGCAATTTACAGAGTTGGTACCGGTACCACATAGTTTGTTATAAATATGACATGTACCAGCCTTGCATAATTCCAACTAAGGATAGCCCAATAAGGCCGTTAGGCATATTTCCATTGGGGTTACGATCAATAGCGAGCTTGTAAGTTATTATTTTTTTTTTTTTACTTTGAAGAACTTTGTGTTCAGCCAGGATATCTATCTATCGAATAATGTAAAAATGTAGCTTGAAGGGGGTCTGGGTGGATATTTTTTTAGTGTGAAGGAAGTTTTGGAAGGCATTTTTGTTAGCTTAGATGACAAACTAAAATACATTGCTTGGAAATAGCAAAAGCAAGAAAAATCCTCAATAATAATTAAACAAAATACAGTATATTAACCCACAAGATTTCCAACCAAATAGTGCTAAGAGGCTGTTGGGAAGTTTTCATGTTTAACTTTCCAATGTACCAGAATGTCAGTTTTAATTAACCTCTTCTATACCGCTGTTGTATTAATTAATATATTAAACTTGAAAACTAACTCAAAAGTTACTGCTCAAATAAATATAACAAACTCATTAGAATTAAAAACTATCGAAATGACAACACACTAAACAAAATCTATATGTGGAAAAATGCATTTAAATTTATTGGAAATTAAACTTTGAAAACAACAAACCTATAATATTGATTTCAGCTACATTTAGACAATTATATTCAGCTACGGAAGGTCGTCTACCAATTAAAAGGCTACAAACTATCTTAATTAATCCTTTTAGCTACCACATAATCTTCTTTAGCTTCATAAAATTGTCTGAATGTAGCTGAAATTGAATGAAAATATGTCGACAGTATAGAAGGGGTTAATAAGGTTCACTGAAGGAAGAATTGCACCAAGAGACAATATTGCATTTATAGCAGTGTAATTTACTTTTATTCACTAGCATATGTCAAGGAAGGCATTGTGACTTCTTATAAGCTTGAATATTTAAGCTTTAGGCCTCACTTAAGCTGAATTTAGCAGGTGAGCTTTGTCTCATGCTCTACCACTGCAACAGATTCATTGTTTAATTATTGTAAATACCTAGCCCTTTAAACAGGTTTTAGAGGTATGATGATTTTTGTTTGATACAGTAGTACACTCGAGGATTTAGATCATGGCCTTAAATTTTTGAAGTTATTCCAAACGGAATCAATTCTTTTCATGTGTATACTGTATTTACCTAATACAGTATTTACATTTTGGTGGTTAATTTTGCTGCTTGAGGGTTCTTATTCAGCCAGGATTTATATCTTAAAGTGTACAGTTGACTGGAAATTCCTTTGCTCATCCTATCTTTACATTACTTATCTGGTTATTTGCATTGAAGATTATCCTATTAGCATATCATTACATATTAAAATGTAAAACTTGCAAACTAAACAAACCAAAATTGGGACAAGGACAATATAAAGTCAAATTAAATTATCAAAATTGCTATGTGGAAACAAATACAAATAGACCAGAGCAACTATTAGGAAAACCTCAAGTAGACATTTGAAAGCCTCATTTCCTTGTGTTCAGTATTCTTTAACATATCATTACATATAAATAAAACGGTAACTATGAGCTAAAAACTTCGGCAGGCATTGGAATCTTCCGTTGTCTAGTGAGCAGTTTGTAAATTATTATGAGTAAGGACATTTTTTGAATCAATTGTACCAAGATTACTCTTACAATTCATGAGTTGTTTTTATAGGTGTTAACCCTTAAAACCCAGGTAACCATATGACATCAATAGGGTTGTGTGCTACAACCCTGGGTGACGCCTTATGGCGTCCATATGTTTTGCACTAAGCAATAACATTTCCATGGTACAACCACGGCCTTATCAGCCTAGTGAACTAAGCTCCATGCCCAACCCCTCTTGCACACCTCCAAGCCTCTCCATACTCCCCTAAACCATCTCCCCCACCCCACAAGCACCCCTAACCATCCCCACCCCCCCCTACATCTCACGTGATTGCATTTTGCTGCGCGGCTCCACAGTTAGTCTAGGACTGATTGAGATTGAGGGGGTATGTGTGACCTTGGTCTGAGGCATTCCCAGTCCACGTGATCGTCACACTCACACACACAGACGAGTATTGATAAATTTTTACTCGCACACATGCTCAAGCGGTGGAATTATTGCTTGAGGCTCTCATGGTGATAACCATAGAACAAAGCAACATACAGTAGAAGGATGCGGTTTTCACCATTCTCAAGCTGAATGAAGGTATGTGATGATGATATTTGATTTAATATTGTACTAACAGTATGTACAGAGATATAGCATGTGTAAACAAGGTGTTTGCATACCAAATATCCCCGGGTGGGGTATTTGGCGCATTGAGAGTGTTTTTATGTTGGTGATAGCTAATAGGCCTATTGTATTTATGAATTTGTGTAGTTCTCTTGTGACTGACTTAAGATCGCATAGAAGGGTGACTAACTGGGGGTAATGTTGTTTAGGGACTGAGAAGAGTGCACTCGCATACATACAATGGTTTGGCGTTGTTTTCCATTATATACATCATAACGGATCAGGTGGGGTTGCCTTTCAGCACTTGGAGTAGGATTTTTTTTTTTTTTTTTTTTTTTGTCTTTATTTTTTTGTAAGATGGAAACAGGTTGCCTACTACGTAACACGCATGAAGTAGCATTGTTTTGGCCATTAATCACTTCCAAGGGTATAATAGGAACTATGGAGCATAACTTTACCTTCTATATTTAATAATAATGATTACAAACGAGGGGATTCAAACCAATCCCTAAGTAACATAAGCCCCAGTGTGTCACCCTGGTACAGTTGGCCACATTAGTTTGCATCCACACCATGATTCTATGAATGGAAGGAAACATAATTTGTGATTGACTTACAATATCAATTTGCTATAAAACTATTAACCCTCTTGAGTACCAGCGACGACAACGTGTCATCGGTAATGTATGTTCCCCACAGACCACGACGCACAAGTGTCGTCGGGGTTTAATTACTCCGGTTCTATGGCACCTAGAGGGCTCAGATTTGTATGGGAACTGTGTAAGTATCCCACGCAATCATGCCGATGGTTAAAAACTCAAAGTTCAACCGCGTGCGCGTGAGCGCGCAAAAACATGGTTTTTGGGTGTTTTTGCCTTTATTTTTTTTACTCTTGTAAAATCGACTTTCGGGGGCTCCGTAGGACCCCTTTTTGACCTTTTTGATCGTTTTTTTTTTTTTGGGGCGGTCCTTCATTCCTAACCCATTTGCTATTGTTTCTGGGAAAGAAAAAAAAATCAAAACCTGCTGGTCCCTGGTGGTACATTTATTTATAACTAGCTGGGGCTCAGTGGGTTAATTAATCATAATATATGACTACAGTATTGCATAAGAAAATACACATCTAATTCAATCATACTCATTTTCCTCCCATAAATAGAAACATGGCGTGTAATCAAAATTAATGTGACCAACTGTACATGCGATAAACTAGACTGTATTTGTATGCAGTAGTTTCATTGATATGTGAAATTGATAAAAACAAAAATATATAAAAAGATTAAGAATACAGTTAGATGTACATTACCTTAATTAACACACAGTTTTGACACCAAATCTATAAATTCAACTCTTACTTATTTTTGTGAGTAGTGTTTTGTCAATTCTGCATACTAATTGAATCACTATGTGTAAGTAGGCTAATCTATCCTACCTAACCTTTATCTATATTTTAGGTGTACAATCCAAGACAATAATCCTGGCCCAATATGAAGCCTTGAATTTCTGATACGAAGCTCCAAAATGTAAATTAAAAAATAAGCAAAAAATTAATTGGAAAATTTGATTCAGTTCAGAATAGCTTGTGTAAACTTTAAGGCCACAATTTATGTCCTAGAGTCCACTGTGTGATTTATTTTGGGTGATGATAAAGTATTATAATTTATGATATATCCTTATCTTACCGGTACCTTAACTTACCTAACCTTACCACCCGTTTGAGTGTTGGTGAAATGACTGGTACCTTGGCAGCTATAGAAAATAATATCGCTACTTTTATCGAACTGTAATAAACGTATATGAGATATTGAGGCTTTCTATGTTGCCCACACAGTTCCAAGTCTCTTAAGCAAGTAGCGATGTTGTTGTCTTTAGCGATACAGTAGAGACTCTTGTACCAGAGAAGTTATAGCGTTATGATGATGATACTGATGACGATGTTGACATTTGGGACATACATTCTAAAAAATAAGGATATTATCAGGCCAACTCAATATGTAGTAGATACCGAATCGAGTGCCCTGGCCCCTGCATCAAGGCGATTCATATATACCTGTATTTTATTTTCAACGAGAGAAATTTCTATACTCTTATGCAGATTGGATTTATTGAGTTAAGGGATTGCATGATTCTTGATTTTTATGTGGGCGATAAGTGTCCTGTATTGAAACAATTTGTAATTACACATGCTTTATTTGAATGAGGGAAGATTATATTCTCTTTCTACTTGAAAGGGTACTGTACTGTATCATTGCCTCATCTTATACTTTTCCAAGTTTTCTGTTATTTTTATTGCAGAAAGTGTATCATCAATTTTAGTTGCATACTGTGTCATATTTTAAAGCATGGCACTTCGTATATTGCTTCATTAATGTTCAATATAGTATTGTTTTTATTTAATTTTGTGTGCAATGGCTGATTTATTTGCCCTTAAATATTTGATTTTTTTTTTTTTTTAACATGCCAAATTTACACTTCGTCAATTTGAGCTGAAGAAATGTACTTTGAGATGAATGGCTGATGGTCCGGTGTCTCAAGAACATCGTTCGGTTGCAAACACAGACACAAGAAATATACCACACAGTACCGTAGCATCAACGAAAAACTCCAAGTTGAGTTATGTAGCTCTATGGGACTAAGTGCAAATTTGTCAGGTTATAATCATTACAGTATTCACTATTTAAGAACAACTGTTATGTATCCTGTAAATTAAGAGTACATAGTTGTTAGCCCCTTCAGCACAATGACACCTATTTACTTTTTATTCTGGCTAAATTAGATGATTTTATGCAGTTTCAGAAGGACCTACGATATTCAAAGGGTTGGTTGAGATCGTAGATACCCCTTTGAGTCCTGAAGGTAGGTTATAAGCTAAAAAAAAAAAAAATATAAGTAACCTTCCTATGTTGAAAAATATATCATCATGCAGAAGGGGTAATGTTAATAATTTTCTGATAATTTTGTTATAGTTTGCCCATTAATCCTACCGGTACTTCTGTGGAAGAACTCGGTCTGTTAAGTAAACTGTGCGGCCCATTAGGTTGTGCGAAAAACAATTCTTTCATTAATTTGTTTATCCTGTGCATGAGATTACAGTAATTAGTTTAAGAATTTTCTGAGAATTTTGTTTTAGTTGGCCCATTAGGCCTACTTTTATGAATTTCAAATCCTAATTATTAAGTCTAGTGTATGCATGATGTTTGGTATTCTCACACTGTGAATTATCTTTTAATATGATCAGATAGCAAGTAATGAACAATGAAAGCTAAAAGTATCTTCCCAGTTTAATGTGAATGATTGTGGTCAATTTAAATACTGCAGTCTGACTTACTGGCTATACAGTGCCCCCCGCAAGGGCGCGGTCAATGTAGACTGGGCAAAGGCTGTGTCCTTGGAAAGGCGCGCCTTTGGGACTTAAAAATCAATGGGGAAAATAGGACCGTAGTCTGCCAACCCGACCGCTCGTACATATTTTTCCCTAATAGGCCTAGTCTAACGCCTAAAATACATACAAAAAGTACAGATTATGGTTAAATAGTTACGGTACTTATATGATAATTATGAAAACTTGGCACTAATAAATATGAAGTAGAGACATAGTAGTTTCATATTCCATTAGTTATTGAGAAATCAATTGCTAGGAGATTCAATTTACCGTCAGCTGAAATATAACCGAGTATAGTACATATGATCCTACACCTGTTTTCAGTGGTTCAAGCTGAATTGGGAAGATATTTTTGTCTTGGTTTTAGACAGTAGCATAGCAGATCTACAGGGGAGTGCAGTTATGGCCTTGGCCTTGCTCAGGACCTTGGGGCTGTTCGGTCAGACAACCTGGGGAACAACAACAACAGGGGAGTGCTTTCCACTCTCCATCTTAGGAAGTGTTACATGAGTACATTATCGGTCATTTTAGAGCAATTCTAGACTGGAAGTGTGTTTTTATTATGTGGGTTATATTTCCAAGGGCTCAGATACTCATAGCCAGTCATAAAGCTATGAGGGAATGGCTTATTTATTGCTTGCAACTTCATAACTTACTCATAGGCTACCCATAAAGCCTAGGTTGTCATAAGTTATCATAACCATTTATGACTTGTATGTTGCTGTCACTTAGATTATGATGTTGGATTTTATATGACAGTCGTAGGGAGATGGTTTTGAGTATCCGGCCCCAAGGCTGTAGGATGATGTAATGAATATATTTTTCTTTTAAGTATTTACTGGATCTGCTTCTTTATGATTACCAATACAATATGTATGGCTTGTACTGTACTGTCATCGGGGCAGATTAACTTTACCTGGGGCCTCTGGCTAATTTTATGTGAAAGGCCTGCGAGTATCCCCAATACATTTTGATGGAGGAATCAGCTATATCAATAATGTATGAACTTTCGTTTTCTAGGCCATCATTGATAATGTAGGCCTACATGATGTATTAAGGTTCTTTGTAGGCCTACAAGATATATACATTTTAGCTTGTTGAAGTCCCTCTTTCAATCTTGACTTTAGAGGCAGAAGTTTGAGGAGTTCCTTCCTAGTTTACTCCTTGTTGATAGTGAATTACACAATACAGTACTGTACTGTGTGTTAATATTAACACGGCCACCAACTGTAGCCTACCCTGTATTATTCTTTACCTGCATTGTCAGTGCATACATATTTGTGTCCTATATTAAAATATACATCATTGGAAAATATATTTTTTAGTATCCCCTATAAGTTATTATAAGATGATATGATATAAAAACTACAACAGGTGCCCTTTTTTATCCAAGTTTTGCTTCCTGTCTGGACACAGAAAAAATAACATAAGAAAAACAAAAATATTAGGATAAAAATATTGGGCAATCACACACTTTCTTGCCCTTCGGAATAGTAATGACCCTGACCAAGCTATAAAACTAACTGCAATCATGCCCTAGTTAAAGTTGACCCTTATCCCTTTGTTAGCCATTAGGTCTCATCCCTTGTTGCATCATCCCACCCCATTTACCACTTCGCTCCCAACTTGCTCTCTATCTCTCTTGTACACCTTTCACATTCCTGGATGCTCAAACCTTTGTTTTTTCAATTTGTCTTCACAATGGGATGGGTAAAAGAACTGGAGGAGGTGAGAAGGTTAGGAATATATAAGAAGGGCGAGATGAGACCACTAAGAGTGGAACTAAAGTTTAGATCAACAGCAGAAGCAGTAGCCAATGTGAGCTGGAAATTAAATTCGACAGAGCTGAATCATAGAAGGGTAAAAAAGGACCTAAGTGTAGAAGAACGAGAACAGTTAAGGAAACTCCAAGCTAAGGCTGATGAAGAGAATGGAAAGTTGTCTGAAGAGCAAAAGAAGAAATTTTTTTGGAGAATAAGGGAAGAGCAAGTAAGGAAGTGGTACATCAGGAGCCACCAAGAACCGAAAGTAAGAGGAGTGATAGGGAAAGAGACAGAGAGACAAGTACGAAGTCAAAGCAAGGAGCAGGGGACCGGAGAGAGAGCCAGGATGTGGTGGAGAGGGTGGAACAGAGGGAGAGAGAGGGGGGAGGAGAATAGAATTAGTGGGGGAGGTGGAACTGGGTCAGGGAAGGGATGGAGGAGGAGGAGGTGAACCTGGTAGGAGGCAGAGAGGGAAGAGAAACAAGGAGGTGGATTCAAATATACTGTGCTACTACACTAATATAGAGGGAATAAACAGTAAAAGGTAAGAGTTTAGATAATATATTAAGAAAGATCACCACGATAGTCTGTTTGACAGAGACAAAGCTGAACCAGGACTTTGACAGCAACATAGTGTTTAGTGAAGGATATAATATATGGAGAAATGAAAGAAAGGGTAAAAGGGGAGTGTGGAGTGGCAGTATTAGTTTAAGAACCCTATGACAGCAAAGCACGTGGAGTTAAATAATGACAAGGCAGAAATAATGGCAGTTGAACTCAATGATATAGAAGGAAAAAAGCTAGACATAGCAGTAGCTTACATGCACCAAAGACCAGAGCATGGAGGGAGTTGGAGTTTGAGGAGATGGTATAGGATTAGATTCAGTCGTTGAGAAGATTGCTTTTAAGGAAGAATCGATGATCTTGGTAGGAGATTTTCAACTGTAGTGAGGTTGATTGGGAATCGGGAGATGCAGGGGCCAAATCAGAGATCTTGGGGAAGTCGGCTAGTGGAGTTGGTTACGGAAAATGTACTTACACAACATGTGAAGGGAAATACAAGAATGGGGGGTAATAACGAACCTTCTAAACTCGATCTGATTTTTACAAAAGATCCTCACGAAATTAGTGATATAAACTATCTATGTCCTGTAGGTAAAAGTGATCACCTATTACTAAAATGGAAGTTGACCTCGAGTAATGCCAATAGATTAGACAATAGCTACATAATGACAGATTAAATTATAGTAAAGCTGATTATGTATCCTTGAAAAGATATTTAGAGGGAGTAGATTGGGATCTTATTTTGAAGGAACGGGACGTACAAGGTAAATATAGTAGATTCCTCGTAAATTATAGAGTAGCACCAATATGTTTGTCCCAAGATATAAAACTGGAATTTTACTAAGCAGAAAGATTGGTTTAATTTGAAATGCAAAAGAGCTTTGGGTAGGCGTGATGCAGCTTGGGCTAGATTAAGAAGAAGGAACACTGAGAGTAATCGGAATAAATAGAAACAGGAGAGGAGTAGATATGTTAACATAATAGGCAAGTTAAAATGAACTATGAGAAGAACATAGTAAATAAATGTGAAAGTGACCCTAGATTATTTATAAATATATAAACAGTAAGTTGAAGGTAAGAAACAAATTACTAAATTAAGAGTTTGAATGCTAGGACGTATGAAAATGTATCGGACATGTGTGAGGTAATGAATAACAAATTGGGGTCAGTTTTTACTAGAGAGGAAGGTTTTGACGAACCACAGGCGGGAGTACTGGAGAGTGGTCTTAGTAAGATTGAAATAACTAGAGATGAGCTGTTATCTGCGATGAGAGGACTTGAAGTAAGGAAAGCTATGGGACCGGATGAAGTGTCTGCCTGGGTTTTAAAGGAGTGTGCAGAGCAATTAGTGGAGCCAGTGAGGGGACATAATTCAAGCTTCCTTAGATAAAGGACAGGTTCCTGTTGAATGGAAAAGAGCTAATATCATTCCGATATACAAGAATGGAAACCCTGAGGACCCTCTAAACTATAGACCAGTTTCACTTACTAGTATTGTATGCAAGATTTGTGAAAAGCTAATTAGGAAGAGATGGATGAAAATTTTGGAGAGAAATAAAACAATAACCCCAAAGCAATTTGGATTCAGAGAAGGGACATCTTGTGTTACCAGTTTGCTATGTTATTACAGTAGGGTGATAGATGTACTCCAAGAAAGAGGCGGATGGGTGGACTGCGTCTACTTAGACCTTTCCAAAGCATTCGATAAGGTACCCACATAAGAGATTGTTATCTAAGCTTGAGACGCTAGGATGTGTCAGGGGGAGTTTGCTGAAATGGATGGAGAGCTATTTACAGATAGGGAAATGAGGACCAACATTAGAGGAACTTACTCATCGTGGCGGAAAGTTGAGAGTGGTGTGCCGCAGGGATCTGTGTTGGCACCTCTCATGTTTCCTTATGTACGTGAATGACCTGCCGATAGGCATAAACTCTTACATGTCAATGTTTGCAGATGACGTAAAAATTATGAGACAAATAACAATAAAAGTAGTTGTGAGGAGCTGCAAGGGGATTTAGATAAAATATACGAATGGAGCACCAAGTGGAAAATGAAATTTAATATAAGTAATGTCATGTTTTAAATATGGGAAGAAGTGTGAATAGACCAAATTGGGGAGTACAGGATGGGAGATAATAAATTAGCAAGGCCGAACAAGAAAAAGATTTTAGGGTTGATTATACCAGATACTTTGTCGCCACAGAAACAAATTAACAAGCTCTTTAGCGAATTGTATGCAATGGCCGGGAATATGAAAGTTGCTCTGAACTATTTGGATGAGACCATGGTAGCGAAAATTATGAAGAGTATGATTAGACCAAGATTGGAGTATGCAGCAGTGGGGTGGTCCCCGCATCTAAAGAAGCATATTCACAAGTTAGAAAGAACCCAGAGAGCAGTCACTAGATTGGTTCCAAGTCTCAGAGAACTGCCATATGAAGGGAGGCTAGACAAATTAAATCTACCGAGTCTAAAAGAGAGGAGAGAGAGGGGAGACATGATAATGATGTACAAATGTACCCGGGGGCTGGAGAGGCTGGATAGGGAGGATATATTAATTATGGATACAGGAATAACTAGAGGCCACAGCTACAAAGTAAAAAGACCTACCTGCAAGAACGATATCAGGAAGTTTAGCTTCCCCTATAGATGTATTGACAAATGGAATGGGTTGGAGGAGGAGGTGGTGGGGGCAAGGAACATCCATATTTTCAAGAAAAAATTGGATAAAAAGTAGACTGAGAGACGGGACAACACGAGCTTAGCTCAACTCCTGTAAACTACAATTAGGTAAATGCAATTAGGTAAATACAACATCTTTCATTTTCTCCACAAAAATATTCATAGCTAGCTTGGTTGTGAAGCGAACTCAACCTAATACATTTCTCATTGAATGTGATTTGAAAATCTACATCATTGTAGTAATAAGTTCTCATTAAAACATGAAATCATGCCTAGCTTATGATGTAGCTTGGTATCCATGCTGCAAATGGACATCATGGACTCCTCTAGTTTTCTTTATATTCCTGTGATGATGCATATTTTTTACATTCCCTGTTCAAGAGCTGGCAACACACTTGATGTATCAAGGACTCAGTTAACAGTCGCCCCAAACTGCTAGATTGCGCTGTCCACCACAGCACTGGCGTCTGCCATATAGCACACTGGCTGGCCTGAGACTCGAATCCTCAACTTCACTGTCTGCAGGCGAGTGCTCTACCAACCGCGCTACAGCCTGTGGCTGATGAGTTGAATGGATATACAGTTTTATGGTTTTATGGGGGATCTAAAATTATTAACGAAGCTAGGAGATTCCTGTTGTGAATGTAAGTCTGCGAGATATACAGTGCTGCCAAAGGCAAATGTAGCAAGACATTAGCGAGAATTGCTAATTGCGAATATCTATGGTAGCGCTGTGGGTGAACCACGCGAGCTACGAAGCTCGTTTTGGTGTCATTTTGAAGCTTATTTTCTTCTAGTTTTCGGCTGAATACATTTCATTTAATTCAGACACTTGTCTAATAAATCAGGAGTGCCTGAATGAGCCCTAATATGGCGGAAATATGCCCGCAGAGAAAGGGTTAACCTCTCCGCTGCGTACCCCCTATAGTATACAGCCACCCCTGTGCGGAGGTATTTAGAGTGTTTCCTTCACTCAAATCGTCATCGTACCATAAATATCATTAATTACTTATCCATATGCGCCTATTTTACGTTGATTATAAAGGTGTTAACCTGTTACAGCAATAAAACAAGTGGAAACCGCGTTTGGATGGTCAAAATCGTCAAATTTGATCGGGAGTTAACATAACTTAAGGCTGAGGCAGCCTGCCAGCCAGCCAGCCGTCATGACGGCTGGAGCGACACTATCGTGGAGTTCCCTCTCTTTCTCTCGCTGTGTAGCACATACAAGCACAGCTTGCTCATGAATCGCTATTGATAGCATGAAATATATCGACGAAATAAGGGAATAAGAGAGAGAATAGGTGATAATTGAAGGGGGGAAGGAGGGGATGTGGAGGAGTGATATTTGGCGTGGCCTAGGGGCAATAAAAAAAAATATATATATATACCGGGCTGATTTAACCCGTACAGCCCCAGCGACGCGCCTGACGCGTCGGCGATGTATGTAACGCACAGCCCCAGAGACGCGCCTGGCGCGTCACCCTAATTGCGCCGACCGTAACCTCAGGTGTAGCCACTCAAGAGGGCTCAGATTTGTATGGGAACTGTGTACGTATCCCACGCAACCGTGCCGATGGTTGAAAACTCAAGTCCACGTGCGTGCGCGTGAGCGCGCAATAACCTGTTTTTTTGGGATAATTGCCTTCAATTTTTTACTCTTGTAAAATACGTTTTCGGGGGCTCTGTAGGACTATTTTTTAAGCTTTTTGAGCGGTTTTTCGTGGTTTTTCCTTCATTCCTAATCCATTCGCTATTGTTTCTGGAATAAAAAAAAATTTTGAAATCCGGCCGGGTTCTGGTGAACAAACATTACAAAACTAGCCGGGGCTGGACGGGTTAAAAAAAAAAAAAATTTAGGCCTTGGATTATATAAGGCTTCCCGCAGCGCAGCGGTAGGCCTTATATAAGTCTTGCCACACTTGCTGGGTTAATGAATGGGAACGCGGCAAGCTCCCCTCCGCTCCAGCACGGCTGCCGAGGCACTGACACGCTCGCCTCATATCTCGCGAGACAATGCAGCACTACCAAAGGCAAATGTAGCGCGACATTGCTCATAATTAGCGAATATTTGCTGGTCTATGGTAGCGCTACGGAAGAATACCGCACGCTACGAACTTCGTTCTGGTGTCATTTTGAAACTATTTTCTTCTAGTTTTGTGCTGAATATATTTAATTCAGACACTTGCTTAATCATTCAGGAGTGCCTGAATGAGCCCTAATGCGGAAATATCTCTGCACCGTAAGTGTTAAAAAATATAGTGAAAATAACTTAAATGGTGCTTTGAAGCTATTTTAAGTTTGTGACCTCACTTTTGACTAGGAGTGAAAGGTTTACATCCAAAAGTTAAAGAAATAATCAATTTTTATATTAACTCTCCCAGACATATATGACGCGATCGAGTCATATGGCAGAGTGAACCAAAAACTCATATGACGCGATCGCGTCATATGGACTTATTATATTGCTAGAAAATAAGTTTATGACGCAATTGAGCCGGTTTTTTGGCTGGTAAGTCCGATAAGTTAGATGTACATGTGGAAAAATCTAGCAACCCCCTAGCGTCCCTGTGAGGGCCCCGCGGTGGTAGAGAGAGTCAGTTTCTTCCCATCAGCCAGCCTAGTAGGTGGGTGTGTGCAGCCCTTTAAACCAAGGGGCCTCCATTTTGCCCAGCCTGGCTGGTATTACCACCCTAATATAACCCAAACGAAGTGCTATATCGTTGGGTTATCGATGGATTATTGTGTTATTCTTATTTAGGGTATAAAAACCATGTTAGTGAAGTGTTTTGCTAGTCTGGTGTACGTGACCAAGGTGGGCTCCATGAGGGGCCATGGTTTCGCTTGTTTGTGGATCACTTTCATACCATATTGAGTCAATTATATTGCTATTTATCACTTGAAGTAGTGTATTTTACTTGTATAAGTGTTTATAGTGAAAACACTTTTATTACTGATCGAGCATTCTCTGGTGTAGGCTACGTGACCAAGGTGGTGGAGGGAGGGGCCATGTTTTTTGCCAAACGTTTTGCTTGTTTGTGGAACACTTTCATATAAATATCAGTCAATTATATTGCTATTTATCCGTTCAAGTAGTGTATCTTACCTTGTATTAGTGTTTCTTAGTGAAAAAACTTTCATTACTGGTCGAGCATATGTCGCCATGCTCCCTCAGCCCTGTGCATTTTTGTTCGATAATTTAGTGGTGGAAAGTGCTTGCATTTTTGCTCG